>JANRMT010062819.1:44194533-44260354 GCA_026402145.1 Polypterus bichir lapradei | reverse complement strand
GAGAGAGAGAGAGAGATGACAACAACACTCATATCAATGACAAAACAATTACATTAACAATCATGTTACGTTATTTTTAAAATATTTCCTTTTCTTTTTCATAACTTCTTTAACAGACTACTTCTCCGCTGCGAAGCGCCGGTATTCTGCTAGTAGTTCAATAAACAAATCAATTAAATATGTGCCATTAAAAACATACAATGTATATGGAGTGTTAAAAAGACAAATCCAATAAATAAATTAAAATTCCAAAGGCAGAGCGGTAACATCTTTTTCATTTCTTCCTTTACCCTCTTAGTCGTTGTTAGGACATTTACAGTGTAGTCTGCAACCATTCAGCCTGATACATCCCTGGTCCAATAAGTGAGCCCAAGCAGCTACTGGTTTCTGCAGTTCCCAGGGCATGTTGCCCTTCCTGGGAAAGCATATGTAGTACGGCAACAACAAGCAAACTCTTATACATGTTTGTTTACCTGGCGATGGGATTCTTAATTAGCTGTGTAAACAGTTACCTGCTTACTGCACCTTAGAATATGCAATATTATACAATTTTCTCAATTATTCAAAGATTTTTCCATCAGTTCTGTTATTGCTCCTTTCTGTTATATCTTCTGAACTTGTTACCTTAATAATAACATGTTAGGTCTGATAAACAGAAGGAGTTTTTTATGCTGGTAGGCTTTTTCTAATTAATGTAATGCAGACAAACTACAAACGGATGCAGTGCTGCCTTGTTCTTATGTCACTATGAACTGTAATTCAAAAATGGACACAGTCAAAGAAGTTGACAGGGCTGGGTTGTTATTTAATGAACTCTGAATTAGCATAGACTGCTATGTACATATGTACATAACAAACAAGAATAGTTGTGTCAGGTATTTGAAATATTAAAATGTGTGGTTCAATTTAAATGTTTAAAGTGTAAATATTCTGTGGTGTAATAGAAATTTGTAGTTGTTCACCCTTTGATAGAGGTCCAGAAAAGGTTAGATCACTAGTAAAGGATCAAAAGTCAAAAATAACATCATATTCATACTCACTGACCTTTAAATGGTTTAAAATGATACCTCCCATGCTTATATGTACCATTTGTCATGATTAGCAACCTCAAAATATCATAAAATGACACCTCCCAAGGATCAGTTGATGTGGCATAAACAACTTCAAGTCCTTCTGGACATTTTTGCTGAAAACCCCTAATGGTTAACTCTTTTTTAAAAAGGTGTAATAAGGGCTGCGCAAAATATGGTCTGAGAATGACTAAAAAATGAGTATTTCAGGTCTAGCGGCCTAAAAATATGGGGAGCCACAAAAAGCTCAGCAATTTTCATAACTAAACATCAAGAGGAGTCAAATGATATAAGTAGGAGATTTTTCATACCTGTGAGTCAGGAAGCACTGGACAAAAAAATGTAGTGATTTCACAGCTTTCATAATTAATTTGTATGAACACAATACAATAATGTCAACATTTTGTGGTGCTTTCTGTTCTAAACTAATTGGAATTAAGAAGCGGACTGAACTTCAAGTTAATTGAGAGGGCAAAATAAATTGTTAAGGAAAAGGGGCATTGTTATGTATAAGTTTGAATGTATATGTTTTATTGTTGTTTTTCTTATTTTGAATTATTATTTTTCATATTTTTATGCATTTACTGTTACACTTGTAATTACATTCTTTCGTTTTAAATGGGCCTCCATTCTGGTTCCACATTAGCCAGGACCAGCCTGATCTCACTGCTACTGAGACCGTCTCGCTGACTATACAGGTATATTCTATCTGTGAAGAGGCTTCAGTGTTGTTTTCATTGAATTCTACCTGAAGTTGTTTTCATGAGTATTGTTATCTCTCTATATATAAAAGAAAATCCTGGAATGTAAAAGCCAGACGATGAGACGTGATCTTCTCAGAAGTTCTCGAAAGACATTTTAAAGACCCGCGAGACAAAAAAGACTGACAATGGAGCGTCTCGCGGGGCCGTGCAACATAAGATTCTTGCAAGACACGCCCTTCTTATCAAGTAAGACCACAGACATCCAGCAAAACATTCAGTCATGTGCCTTTAGCAAAGAAGAAAGAGCAGTGCGGAGAAAAGACACCCAAGGCGTGATACATATGCAGAGGAAAGTACAGAATGTGAAAGCAGTAACAGGCGAAAGTATTGTAGCGTCCCAGCCAAGCTGAAGCCTTTTTTGTTTTAAGTGACTGTTAGGTCCGCTCAATGGAGGGCAGAGTACAGCACGGCACACTGATAGCTGGATGCTGATTGATGCGGTAAGGGGGAGGCGACACCCACGGGAGAAGGGGTTGGAGAGGGGGCTAGAAAGTTGTGTTTGGGGTTACACAGTGGGCAATTGTTAAAGTAGAACTTTTGTGACACTTTATTATGTCAGTCGCTACAGTATCAAAAAAAAGATAGCACAGATCGCACTGACAAAAAACAAACTCACTGTCAAAAGAAAATAAGCATTGGGTTGGTTAACATTCTTACAACCAAACAAAAGCACAAGGCAAGTTCTAAGGTCAAAAAAAAATCAAAGTTCATGGATTCATAACCAACAAAAGGAAATTTTCTACCCAAAACAAACCACAAGGCATGCAAAGTATAAAATATCTAAAAGATAGGTTGCAAGATGTACCAAAATGCCATCTAATATACCTGATATGCGATGACATTACAAGTCACAATACTAAGGACCATGTGATCAGCAATTGGTAATGTTATAAAAAATATAGCCATGGCTATAAAAATCAAGCACAAATTAGTGACACAAACAGCAGAAAACTACCACAAAATGGAAGCAAGATAATGTCACTGTTATAACAATAAAAATTATCAAATTGTTTTAAAAGAGAAAAAAATTTGCACCACTCAAATCATGCTCAGAGAACACTGTTCCTAAAGAGAAGCACTTTTTATAAAACTTAAAGTGTTCTCGCTTCATCCTTCACCCCTGTCTAAAGATATGCACTTAGAACCACCGGGGCGCGTACATTCACCCTAACCACGACACAGACACAAATTGACACACCTTTATTTATAGGTAGTGAAGTGCTTTCTTTGCTCCCCACAAGAGCACAAAATCCACATGACAAAGCACATTGTTTCCCGTTCTTCTCTCTCTCTCTCTCTCTCTCTCTCTCCGCCTCCACTCCCAGCAAGCTTCGTCCACCTCCTTCCGACTCTGGCTCCTCAAATAAAGTGAAGTGGCTCCTTTTAGTCTATTCCTGGGAGTGCTCCAGGTGGCTCATCAGTATTACCTGGAATCACTCCCAGGTGTGGTGGAAGTCCATTGTAGGGCTCTGCAGCTCCCCCTGGTGGCCTACATGGCTTTACCAAACTCCATGCCCCAGCGTTCCCTCTAGCATCCCAGGGGAGGTAGTGCCTCAGAGATGCTTTCCCCCTCCCCGGTCATTCCATCCAGCTAGCGTCCTAGCCAGGTAATGGCTGAGGCCATCTGTCACAACATGTTCACAATTAGAAGACTGGAATAAGTTAAACACAAAATACACTTAGGAATTCTAGTTCCAACTATTCTGAAAATCACTGGTTAATAATGACATTCACATTGAATCTTTCCAAAAAATAGCAAGGGAAATTCAAGTTGCAGAGACAAAGATAGATGGGTGTGTAGTTGGTTACGCTGCAAAAATGAAGATGGGCAATGTAAAGTAAAGTACAAAACAAAACTCAAAAGTCATTCACGGCAGGCAAAGCTGAAAGTCTAAACTAAACCTGATCTACCGAAGAAAGAACAAGTGGCAGACATCAAGGGCAAAACAATCGAGACTTTGAGGTAAACATTTATCAAAAATCTTAGCCAAAGCCAAAACCAGAGGCTATTATAACTGATGGCAAACCCAAAAAATAAACTGAAACTCATAGACAAAATTCACAAAACCAAAAAGCATGAACTATCACATGCAAATTGATTTGCTTTTGTATCCACAAAATTGGACACCATCTTAAGGGTGATGCAGACATGAATACTGTCATATGACATAACTTCTGAATTAACACTTCCTCTGGACTCTGTATGTCATAAAGGAATATTTGTTTGTGTAATCTTTTATTGTTTGCTTTCTTTCTGTGCATTGTATCTAAACTGAGGATGAGAAGAGACTCTTTCAGAAAAGGAATTTAAAGCTTTTTGTGTATTTTAGGTCTCTGTCCATAACTAAAATTCTCTGAGCAGTATAACTAGTGGTGCCTTGTCAATATTTGTGTTTGTGAATGATTGTGGCACTTTGCAATATTTCTCCAGCACTTTAAATCCAGGTAAGGAGCTTTCTAGTAACTCATTTTTTATTACTCAGTTGCTCACCAAATAAACAACAGCAATTCATTGGTCTGTGCCTGTCCATGGTTGTTTTGTTTGTGTCTGATCATCTCCTATTTTAGGCAACAGACATTTTATATCTTTCTACCTGCTGGATGAATACCACTAACCGCTATTCCCACTTGTCTGTTTACTTGCCTGTCTTATCTTGCAGTTCACAGAAAACAACCAACCAGCAGCTGCCTCCTTTCTAAGCATCACCTGCTTTCTATGTTTCCTATCTGCCTGCTTTCCCTTATAGTTAGCAGCTGTTTGTTTATGAAGGCCTTCATTTCCATTCAGGTGAATGCACATGAAATAATTACAAATTTCTAGCTTTGATCTGTGTTTACTAATTTGCTTCTATGACCTTAGGTCAGCTGTTTTACAGCAGCACTCCATGGATTGTTATTAGCACACCTCACCCACAAGACTATAAAGGGAGCCTGAGATTCTAGAGGAGAATTGGAAAAGAAAGGAAAAGAAATGGATCCCGAGGTTAAAGGGAATGAATGAAAGGTGAAGAGTCAGGATTGAGACTGGGTCAGTGCTGCTGCAGAGGTGAGGCAGGTGGTCGGGAATGTTGCCCGAGTGGCACTCTTGGGTATGGTTGCTTCTGCTACTCTGGACTCTCAGCAACTGTTCTGAAAGTTTCTGGCATATGCCAAGGGACAGCAGAGGGAGAAGAGAGCAGGACTCATGGGGTCCTTGCGGATGCAAAGGGAAGCTAGTAAAGTCACAAGCCTGTTTAAGGGTTGACTATGCCTGTTGGAGGATGTCCCCTGGTGCTGAGGAGACTGAAAGTGTAAACAGAGGATACACCAGGTGTAGAAAGAAGCACAGAGGCGTGTAATGGTTTCTAATGGATGGATTCTGACCATGTTTTAACCTATAGATTTTAGTCTATTTATTGGATTGTTTATTTATTGTGACTTTTAACCTTCACCAGAACACTGATTTTATTGAGAAACACTTAGTAATTTACTTAATGGAAGATCTTGCATTGCACTGTTTGCACTTCGATGGAATAAAAAGCAGTTTTACACACTTGCATCTCCCTTTTCTGTGTTGTGTGTCTTCACTGCCCTGCCCAACCTGGATCATGACTGTGGATGTCCTGAGTTGAGCGAGGTAATGCCAGCTGTAGGCAACTCTGGCATCACAATTAATGTGCAGACCCTAAAAAAATGTTGTTAATACATATTTATTATTCACCTGACTGAATCATAACAAGTGAGAGGGGCAGCTTAGCCCCATTTGGACTTTTGGTTCTTATGAGGCATAGTTATTTTTTTAACAGTGCTAAACTGTACAAGTATGTCCAAATGCATGGATATGTCTTATTTTTCCTTTTTACATTTTTTGTCATGCTGCAGTATCCTGTCCTTTCTGTGTATCCACAAATGATTTAAAGCCATGCCTAGAAAGCAGAATAAAAATACATTTTATTTATATGGTGCCTTTCCCATGCATTAACAATGAGTTTCTCTTTGATTGGATTATGGGAATTATAATGGACCCCCGTGTCTGCGTGGGTTTCCTCTGGATGCTCCGGTTTCCTCCCACAGTCCAAAGACATGCAGGTTAGGTGCATTGGCGATTCTAAATTGTCCCTAGTGTGTGCTTGGTGTGTGTGTGTGTGTGCATGCCCTGTGGTGGGCTGGCACCCTGCCCGGGGTTTGTGTCCTGCCTTGCGCCCTGTGTTGGCTGGGATTGGCTCCAGAAGACCCCCGTGACCCTGTAGTTAGGATATAGCGGGTTGGATAATGAATGGATGGATGGATAGTGGAGAATTAGCTCAAATGACCTCTCATACCTGATGAACTTCTGATGTGTCATAAAACCATCTGAGCCCAGTAGCCAGATCATATTCGGAACAAATCGTATACCCTTGCAAGCAGTGACTTTATGACATTCAACAACTTTCTCATGCAAATTTGATAACGTTTATGGGAGCTCACAGGTGTTTATGCTAAAATTAAATTAAATAACAGAAACATAAAAAAGGAAAAGGAGTCAAGAAATAAGGAAACCTTAGAAAATGTGCCTGAAGTTTCTAGATTCTTCTTGAATAAGCTGAAGTATCGTACAGTAAATTGCATCATATTGGTCACTGTGTGCATGTGTGAGCATAGAGTGGGGTGAGAGTGTGGAATGGACACCAACAAAGTTCATGCCCAGGGGCACCGCACCACCTTAATTTAGCCTGGAGTGCTCTTGCAAGGTTTATTTCAGAAGAGTATTGCATCGACCAAGTGAGTGTGTGAGAGTAATGCAAGCAGCTTTGTTTAAGCATTCGTCTTCCAGTACATGTTTAGTGAAGTTAAGTGAATTTCTTTCCTAATCTGATTAAGTGTCTTAGATAATGTAGTAAAATTTCAGGCCTTGAATAGTGGGCAACAGGGGCATTACAGAAAATGGACAGGGCCTGACAATTCCCAGACAGTAACAAAAATGCCTTGATTGGAATAAAAATATTGTTGCTTTGGAATGTAATGGAACAGCCAGAAGTAAAAACTGTAGGTTCAGGCAGAGTACTGGACGTAGTTAGCCTAGGGGCACAAAGACAAAAGAATGGTGTTAACAATATAAGGCTCCCATTATTGATAGTATAAACTATTAGGTCATATGTAAAATAAAAAAATGTTCATATTTCTGCAATTTATTACCAATGCAAATAACTCTGAAAGAAGACATGTGGTTTGAGGAAAAGATCAAATTGAATAGAGGAGAGAATAATGTTTACATTCACAGGGTGCATTAAAATAAACTTAATATTATAAATAAAAACTTCACAGCAAATATCAAACCCTCACTTCAGATAGATTATTTTTTATAGTACACAAAACCTGAGGTGACACTGTGCCACAAAGGTTAACATTGATCCCTCTGAACTCTATGAGACTAACTGCTCTGTCACATTAAAACACTTTTACTGTGATTTTCAGCCACAGACATCATTTACAGTATTGAAGTAGGTCAGAAGCAGTTGTGGCCTGCTATTGTACATTGACTTCCATTTGTGTACTCTGACATGCCCAGCGACTCAGTCCAATCATTCTGTGACTCATCCTTTACAAACAGGTTTGATTTTGTCTTAAGTTGTAGATGCGGGCTCTGTGGATGTGTAAGCGTTGAAAATCAATGAGAGCTCACCAGAAGTACAAAGCATACAGCATATCTCAGCTACGAGGAATATAAGTGTTTTTGGACCTCTCATATAGAAGGCAGCTCATCAACTTGATGTCTCATGTTTTATGTACCACAACAAAATGGAAAAAAAATGGCTGAGCTTTACCTGGAAAAAACGGATGTCAGGGCTGGGCTGACATTCCAACCGCGATAAACTCCATACCCTTAACTTGCAGGGAAGCCAGCGTAATGGATGGACAGGAGGAGAGTGCCTCCCAAGAGCACATGCTCCCCCAACACAGTATGCCCATTCCTCTATCTGGAAGGCACATCGGGAGTTGCAGTCCCCTTGAGATGGTTGTCCCTGCTATCATGGGCACCTGTCTGACCCAGGAGTACTTTTTCCAAAACACCAGAAGTATTCCTGGGTCAGGCATTAAAGGGGCTGCCTCTGTTCAGTGGGCGGGATAATGGACTATCTGTTGAGCAGACTGCAGTTTGTGAGACTCAAGGACTGTGTTTCTGGAACACCATCTTTTCTCTTCACACTGTACACCTCAGGCAATAAATATAACACCAGAAACTGCATTCTTTTAAAATGGGTAGTAACATCTTCAGATCTTCTATAATTCTGTGATGTCCGGTGTGATGTTCTGCATTGTGGTGTGCTGGGCTGGTATCATCATTTCAAGAGAAGCCCACTGAATCAACAAGCTAATTAAAATGGCAAGATCAGTTATAGGGCACACTCTGGACCCCCAAAGGTCATGGCAAAGGAAAGAATTAAAACAAAACTGTGTGCCATTATGCACACCCTCTCTCTGACACACTAACACTGAGGACTTTCAGCCAACAATTTATTCAGCAGAAGTGTGTCAAGAAATGCTACTCGGGCTCCTTTATACCAACAGCAATATGTCCGCATAATGTCTCATTGTGTCTGTGACAGCCAAGTCAAGTTTTCTTTCTTTTGAATGTCCTTGCATTCTAGTCATTCCAGGTTGTGTTCAGAACAAAGTGTGTGTGTATATTTATTTATTTATCTTCCTATTTATGTATTTATTTACTTAAAGAACTTCTGTAAAAAGCCAGATTCCCCCTGGGAACTAATAAAGATCTATCTATCTATCTATTGTGGCGGGTGGCCGGGTCCTTCTACATATGTTCTGGGGGAGCATCCATGGGCTCCTCAGTACCTCCCCCGGGACACTTGGTGGCAACCTCCCTGACAGACGATGGTACCGCAGTTTCCCGCAGGGCTCCATGGGAGATGGAATTCTCCACAACCCTGTGGGGATCTGGGGTGGCTGCCAGGGGGTGCTGCATGGATCCCGGAGCCAGCCTGGACAACTCTACAGCCCCGCCCGGAAGTGCAAACGGGAACAGGTGATCAAGCACCTGGAGCACTTCCGGGTGGGCTATAAAAAAGGCCAGTGACCACCACTCGGGTGGAAGGAGGATAAAGCTGTGGAGGAGGGGTGGTGAAAGAGAGAAGGGTTGTGGTTTGTGTTACTATGCTTGGGACTGTGTTGTGGCTGGAGGGTTCAGGAGGAAGACGTACCCTCCAGCTGAAGAAAGAAATAAAAGTCTTTTGTTGACTTTTACACGTGCCTCAGTGTCAAATCTGTGTCGGGTCAGGCGCTATATAGCATTCATTTCACACTATCTATCTATCTATCTGTCTGTTTGTCTTTCATCAACCATAACATATTTTGCAGGTATATAGCCACACTGACACAGTACATTTTAGCATACTTTGAAATTTAATGTGATGTTTCATTGACTTCATTTCTACATAGTTCACATGTAAAAGGTTTGCCTGTATTACATACATACTCCTTAAATGAGGCTCAATGAAACTATTGCCTTAGAGCATCTATTGAGGCAGCTATTATATTATGTGAGGCAACACTAGATCTGTGATTCCGCAGTCTGTAGGTGGAATTATTCTCTCAGCTCCTACAGTACATATGACTAACTCTAGGTTGCAGAGACGATGGTAGTGCCGCTGGGAGTGTTCACAATTTCTTTCTAGGCCTATTAAAAATGAAAGGATTGCTTTGGCTCTCAGAACATGATTTTTTTGCACATACATAATTTCATCAAGGCAAGGAGGGTACCACTGTGGTCTTGGATTACTTTGATCCCTAATAGGAGAGGCTTTTGCAACACCCTTTGGATGTGGGAAGCTTTTTATCTCCACTATGCCTCTAAAACAATTCTGAAAGTTTTCAGAAAGGATAATTTTTTAAATGTGCTAGTGGTGGTGAACCGTGCTAGTTTTTACCTCTGTTCTCTAAGTTAAATTGTATGCACAGTACATGAAACTGTTAAAGTTATATGTTTGCTGTGATAAACCATATCATAGCTAATTAAATTTAAAAACTATAAACTCTTTGAATTGTTTGTTCATTTCAGTTTTCCATTCACCTTCTGTCTCCAATTACCATATATCAGAGACAGTGCAGACACATTCTTACATTATATGACAAGAAAAGTGATTAAAATTAGTATCATACTAATCAGCTGACGAAATGTTTGCAATCCTATGGTGTACATTCTAAAGATTTACTTACCAATTATCCACTTTTCATATTTCTCTCTTATACAGTATATGTAATTGAAAGCGTAAGACCCCAATTAATTCTTATACCCTGTGTATTAAAGCATATTTAAAACTAGTACACTTTGAGAACTTAAAATGTGGTAATGAAAATAAAATATATTGTAGCGACCCGTGGGTGAGTCTTAAAGGTTTTCAGAGCCAAACTCTGCCGTGCACCTCTCCCAAGCTGTCGGCTAGCGGACTGCCAGCGCTATGCACGCAGCTACAACCAGCTCTTTAAGAAGCGAGCACTCGTGTCCCATACACCGCACGACTCCGAGTGTCTTGGCAAGAATTGCTGAGATAAAAATCTTAGCAAATACACAGCTCTGTCCTGTTGTATCTCTTTATTAGAGTAGATAATCAGCAAACAAAGCTCAAACTCATTGTATAGCCATTGCCAAGGTCATTAACGAAACCATACTTCTCCATGACGGTAACTATTTACAGTTAAATATCCCCGGACGGCAATAACCCAACCCACCCCACCAGTTGAGCACGAACACATACAATAATTACAACAAATAAAAAAATAATTCGATGACATAATAAATTACACAACAATAAGCTTTTCATAAATTACCCATAATGCATCATGCCGACAGCGCTGGCTGCCGGGTTACTACACAGCCCCCCCCCCAAGAGGGTTAGTGTCCCCACAACCCTAATATTCACAGTGAAAATCGAGTAAATGTCCTGGCCGGCGACGGACACGCTTCGGCCTGCCTGATATACCATCACCCGTGTCAGGCTCAGTCCTGAGACTGTCAATGTCTGTCTCTGCGCCGGGGGTAGAGGTTGGTGAGCTGCTTTGATTCTCAGGCCTTTCTTGTACTGGGGCCAGTGGGTGGTATGGCGCCAACCGGTCTTTATGCAGCACCACCCGTCTGCCCCGTCCAGGCATTCGGACTCGGAAAACTACCTCCGAAATTTTGTCCAGAATCTCTCCAGGTCCTTGCCAATGGTGAGTCAATTTAGGAGACAGTCCCCGTTTCCTTTGTGGGCAAAACACCCATACTTTGTCCCCTTGTTTCAGCGTCGGACCATGAGCCCGGGTGTCATATGCCCGTTTCTGGCGAGCTCCGGCTCCCTCTAAAGCCTCCCTGGCCAGTCGATGAACGGTGTCCAGACGCTCTTTCAACCACCTAAAATAATCCAATTCAGCCCCACCAACAATCTCAGGCTCAGGGGGCGAGCCAAACACCAAATCCACTGGTGTTCGAAGTTCTCTCCCAAACATCAGCCCCGCTGGTGTGCATTGACTTGACTCTTGGACGGTTGTCCTATATGCCCACAGGACCAGAGGCAAATGTTGGTCCCAGTCTCGCTGGTGTTGACTGGTCAGGATTGCAAGTTGAGTGGCCAGGGTGCGATTAAATCGCTCGACCAGTCCATCACTTTGAGGGTGAAGGGGGGTGGTTCTGGTCTTTTTCACCCCCAGTCGCTGACACACCTCCTTGAACAAACGGCTCTCGAAGTTCCGCCCTTGATCACTGTGAAGTTTGTCCGGAACTCCAAATCGAGTGAACATTTCATCTACCAATCTTTGAGCTGCTGTGGAGGCACTCTGATCCGGAACTGCATACGCCTCTGGCCATTTAGTGAAATAATCCATCGCGACCAAAACAAAACGATTTCCGGCTTCGGTGACAGGAAAAGGACCTAGTATATCCACTCCAATTCTCTCCATGGGTGGCCCGACAAGGTACTGCTGTAACGGCGCGTGAGAGCGTTGGCCAGGTCCTTTCTGCGCAGTACAGATGTCACAGCAGTGGACATGCAGCTCTGCATCTTGCCGACACCCGGGCCAATAGAACCGCTGCCGTAGCCGACGCACTGTCTTAGCATTTCCGTAGTGTCCGGATCCTGCTGCTCCATGTACCCATCGGAGGACCTCGGCGCGCAAAGCCTGGGGAACCAGAAGTTGTAAACGGTCAATTCCCCCCCTTGGTGCTTGCCATCGTCTGTAGATCACGCCATCGTGCAACTCTAAGTTGCCCCACTGGGAGTGTAGCAGCTTGAGTTCAGGCCCCTGAGAAGACACGGTTTGCCAGTCGGGACATTCTTGGGTCTCCAGCCAGCCCTTTACCTTCTCTAACACTGGGTCGTTCGCTTGTAGTTGCCTCAATTGGTCAGTGGTGAACGGCTCCCCTGCTCCATCCGGTTCATTTATCCCTGCTGATGCTGACGATGGCCCCAGATCTCTTTCTTCCTGTCGACGGCAATATCTACACTCGTTGAGGAGGCATGGACGCCTGGAGAGGGCATCAGCGTTGGCATGCTGCCGTCCCGGTCGGTGCTGTACCTCGAAATCGTATTCCTGGAGGATCTCCATCCACCTTGCCACCTGGCCCTCTGGTTGCCGGAAATTTAACATCCAGGTGAGGCTAGCATGGTCAGTCCGAAGCGTGAACCTAGTGCCCAATAGGTAGGGCCTAAAATGCCGTACTGCTAGGATCACTGCAAACAGCTCCCGCCGAGTGACGCAGTAATTTTTCTCTGATCGACTGAGGCTGCAGCTGTAATAAGCCACCACTCTCTCTTCAGTCTCCCCCTTTTGTGAGAGTACAGCCCCAACCCCCACATTGCTAGCGTCAGTGTCCACAACAAAAGGTTGGTTGGGGTCAGGGTAAGCCAGGACAGGCGCGCTGACGAGGGCAGCTTTTAGTTGTTGGAAAGCGGCTGCGCAGTCCTCCGTCCACCCAAACTGTTGGCCCTTACTCGTCAGTCGGTGCAAGGGGCTGGCAATGGTTGCAAAGTTCTTTACAAACCTCCTGTAGTACGAGGCTAAACCCAGGAAGCTCCGCAGTTCGGTGATGTTGGCTGGTGGGGGCCAGTTGTTCACAGCAGCCACCTTCGCTGGATCAGTAGCCACCCCGCTCTCGCTGACTACGTGTCCTAGAAACTGGGTCTGTCGGGCGAGAAGATTACACTTTGCGGGGTTCAACCGCAACCCGGCGCTTCGGATGGCGGTCAGGACCTCCCTTAGATTGTGCACAGCCTGGTCAAAGTCTCTGGCATGAATCAACAGATCATCCAAATAGACCACACAACGGGTTCGGGGAATGTCTTTTAGGACCCGTTCCATTAGTCTTTCAAAGGTGGCCGGCGCGTTACAAAGTCCAAACGGCATTACCTTAAACTGCCACAGCCCTAGTCTGATGGTGAATGCAGTTTTGGGCCGGTCCTCGGATGCCAGTTCTACTTGCCAATATCCACTGCGCAAGTCCAAGGTGCTGAACCAACAGGATCCAGCCACATAGTCCAATGCATCATCGATGCGTGGCAGTGGGTAAGGGTCTTTGCGAGTGACTGCATTCAATCTACGAAAGTCTACACAAGGGCGCCAACCCCCTGTTTTCTTCCGCACCATGACCATGGGTGCGGCCCAGGGACTGTCCGAAGGCTCAATTATGTCGTTAGCTACCATCTCGCAAATCAATTCTTCGGCAGCTTGGCGTTTCGCAAGAGGCAATCGGTGGGGGCGCAAACGAATGGGAGCGGCGTGGCCAGTGTCAATGTGGTGTTTTACCAAAGAGGTTCTGGTGCAGTCCTCCTCTCGAGCCGCAAAAATGTCCACAAAGTCTTTCAGTAAGTGCTGGAGTTGCTCCTGCTGTGGCGTGCTCAGATGTTCACCGCTCCGACGGCCCAATTCCTCTACAGCGGCAACTGTCTCAGCTGATGGGGGATCGTGCGATGAAAACAGTTTGGAAACATTTGTCTGTACTGCAATACTCTCCTGGGGGTTCTCTTGAATCCCTGTAGCTTCCAAACAATGATTGCGTAGTTCGCTGTTTGTGGGGGTCCAGTCCTTTGGAAGAAGACCAGCGGTTTCGGGCAACATTCCTTTTTGTAGCAAACAAATAGTGGACCCCGTGTCCACTAAAGCACTGCATGGCCGTCCGTCAATAGTGCAGTCTAGGTACAGTCCAGTGGAAAACCCACAGCGCCCCACTTTAGGGCAGTCATCGTGGAGGGTTGCTGAAAAACGGAGCGAGGGTCCCCTCACGGCCTCCCCGAGGTCGTTTCCCGGCGGTGATGTTGTGCATAGGCAAGGGACTTGGAGCAGGGCAATCCCTGGCAAAGTGCCCTGGTTCTCCGCATCGGAAACAGCGGTCTACTCGTCGTCTCTGTCGGGGGGTTGATGTTGGATGAGCGCGACTGACCTCCACTACCTCAGACGGGTCCCCTTCCACCCTTCGTTCAACTGCTCTCGTTAGTCGACTCGGGCGTGGCGTTCGACTTGTCGGTTACTCGGCCTGTAGCACCTCTTCAGCCCGCTCAGCTTCTCGCAGTGCCTCACTCAAATCTCGTGGTGACAACAGACAGACATGCTGACGGAGACGTTCTGGTGTAAGGCCCCGTAGGAAAGCATGAAGACTGAGTTCCTCCCTCGCTGCTGTCGAGAAGGTAGGGTAACCTTTTCGTGTATAGACCCTGATGTCAGCTGCAAAGGCTCCTACACTTTCACCTTCACACCGCCGTCGACTAATCAGCTTTTCTCTGCTGCATTCTGCTGAGGTTCTCTGTCCAAAGCGACAGGCGAGAGCAGCGGTGAGAGCCTGAAGATCACGACACTCCTCCGGTGGCAGATCAATGAGTGCCTGAAGTGCGGGACCCTCCAAGGCAAGGGCCAAGTGTGTCGCAGCTTCTTCGCATCTCCATCCGTTATGTAGAGCGGCCAGATCTACTTGTGCAAGGTATGGCTCTAAGGGCGTCAATCCGCTGTATCGCGGCAGCTTAGCAGGTGACCGTGAGAAGAGGGCCGGCCGACTGGTAACCTGGGGTATCGTTGCGGTAGCTGAAGGTTCATTCTGGCCATGCCTAGAAGATCGTAACACTGTCCGGGGAATACTGGCACCATCAGGCCAGTTTGCCTCTTTTCTCCGCACAGTTCCGCTGATCAGACGCTCTAACGTAACGCAGTTCTCTGAGATAGCACGCTCTAATTCTTCAAGACTCTGTTCCATAACGGCATCTTCTAAACAGCCTAGTATCCCACTTCTGACACCAATGTAGCGACCCGTGGGTGAGTCTTAAAGTTTTTCAGAGCCAAACTCTGCCGTGCACCTCTCCCAAACTGTCGGCTAGCGGACTGCCAGCGCTATGCACGCAGCTACAACCAGCTCTTTAAGAAGCAAGCACTCGTGTCCCATACACCGCACGACTCCGAGTGTCTCGGCAAGAATTGCTGAGATAAAAATCTTAGCAAATACACAGCTCTGCCCTTTTGTATCTCTTTATTAGAGTAGATAATCAGCAAACAAAGCTCAAACTCATTGTATAGCCATTGCCAAGGTCATTAACGAAACCATACTTCTCCATGACGGTAACTATTTACAGTTAAATATCCCCGGACGGCAATAACCCAACCCACCCCACCAGTTGAGCACGAACACATACAATAATTACAACAAATAAAAAAATAATTCGATGACATAATAAATTACACAACAATAAGCTTTTCATAAATTACCCATAATGCATCACGCCGACAGCGCTGGCTGCCGAGTTACTACAATATAGTATTAGGTCACTGAAATCAAAGCTGACATTTATACTCTGCACATATGAAATTTAAGACTAAAAAGATGAATATGAGGTAAAGGTTACCAATTTAACTTTTTATTTTTGGGTATTTCTATACATTTATTCTTTTTTGTTACATGAGGTGAGCTGCAGCCTAGAAGGGTAGCATCAGGTTCAAGATAATAATCAGGCCTGGAGAGGACACAAGTGCTTTCCAGGATACAAACACACACACACACATACCCTAACACTGGACCGATTTGGAGTAACCATTTAACTCAGCATGATCTTTGGTTGTGTTTGGGGAACACAGACATAAACAGAGGGAGAATATACAAACTCCTTCTAGAAATACCTATGTCCCATATCCATGAAACTGTAATGACCTACTCTAACTTCATTTTCATTCTATTCCTATCTTTGACACATCAGTTTAATATAAATTAAAGTTATAATAGACTTACTATTGTGTTGTAGATCCCATGAATGCTGCCTTAAATCGTCTTTTCAGATGTTTTGCCAGGCCTTTTGGTGCATCCATTTTTATTTGCTTTTTTTTTGGAATCTTTCAGATTTCAGTCTCTTTTTTATCATGTGACATACATGCCCAATTGGATTTAAATCATGAGATTGCCTCAGCCAGTCTTAAGACTTTCCACTTTACTCCCCGAATGATCTCCTAGGTTGTGTGGGCAGTGTGTTTGGCAGTGCGTTTGACACCATTGTGTTGCTGCATCATGAATCAATCAGGCCACAGGCATTTTCTTGTACGTAGGCAGACAAAATGTTTCTCTGCTCCTAGAAACATTAATTTCATCGTCAATAAAGACAAATAAGCCAGTTCCAGAGGTCTTTATGCATGACTAAGCCACAACACAGCCTCCACCAAGTTTCATAATGGGAGTGATATGCTTTGGGTCATCTACAGTTCAATGCTTTCTCCACAAGTTCACCTTAACGCTGATGGGGTCAAGGTTTATGTTTTTCTCATCTGTGGATAACATTCTGTTGTAGAAGGTCTATTGACATGTCTCTGTACCTTTCATAAAATTCTAATCTGGTTTTCCTATCTTTGGTGTTTAGAGTGGTTTGCATCTCGTGTTATGGCCTTTGTATTTTAACAGTCTACTTGGCTAAATAGAAAAAGTCAAGAAGACATCAGCAAAGAGTGGTTTGAGTAGCTTTAGCACTTGACTTTTTTTTTTTCTTCACATCACTGATCATTATTCAGTGCCAGTTGAATTCTTATTTTATTTCAGCAAAAATATTGCTTTCTTTTCTTTCAAAGACGGTTGTCTAGCATTCGTATTAGTTTGGGCCAACTAACTCAAAAAGAAAAGCCAACTCCAAAATTAAACCACTGTGACAGATGGTGGCCAGCGCCAATACCCAGCCAGGATGCCTCCGAAATGGAAGAACGGGGGAGCAGACTTCCGAAAGGCACTATCTCCCCTGAACTGTTACTTGTCAGCCCCCAGGGCTGTATGGGAATTACTATTTGCTGGCTCAGCCTTGTTGGGTTTCATGGATGCTGCCAGGGAGAGCTGTGGGAGTGGTGGGAGCTGCAGAGCCCTACTTTGGGCTTCAGCTACACCTGGGAGCAATTCCAGACATCCCTAACAAGCCACCTGGAGTGTTTGTGCGGCTTAAAAAGGAGCCAGCTGTCTCACAGAGGACAGCCAGAGTCAGAAGACAATGCTTGTGAAGCTTGCCTGTAGAGAAGGAAGGAGGCTGCAAGGCTCTGGAGGTAAGGGATGGAGTTTTACTGTGCTTGTGACTGTTGGTATCAGTCCTTGGAGACTGTTCCGGGTCAGGGTGTCTTTCCCTGAATAAAAGGCTTTGTGTTGGACTGAACTGGTGTTGTTGTCTGTTTGTGTCGGGTTGGGGCAGCAGGTGCACCCCTGGTCTTCACAACCCATATAGTCAATACAATACAATACAATACAATACAGTTTATTTTTGTATAGCCCAAAATCACACAGGAAGTGCCACAATGGGCTTTAACAGGCCCTGCCTCTTGACAACCCCCCAGCCTTGACTCTCTAAGAAGACAAGGAAAAACTCCCAAAAAAACCTTGTAGGGAAAAATGGAAGAAACCTCGGGAAAGGCAGTTCAAAGAGAGACCCCTTTCCAGGTAGGTTGGGCGTGCAGTGGGTGTCAAAAGAAGGGGTTCAATACAATACAATACACAGAACAGAACAAATCCTTAATAAAGCATAATAATACAAATTTTAGAAGTACAGAGCAGAATTTAACAGTAGATGATATCATATAATAAGATTTTGATATTTTTAGAGTGCTGGAGACCTCATCCGTCAAGCTGCCTCCCCATTTGGCCATTCCACGGCTGAAACGTTGCTCGGCCAGCCAATCCGATGAAAGGGCCCCTCTTTCCCATGATTCCTGTGATCCTCCACCAGGGATGACTTTACCATAGGCAGGCAAACAACTTGGCAGGTGGGCCGTGGCACCAATTGCCACATTTGAGTACCGAGAACAGAAACAGAATAGGTGAGGGTTAGTATTCAATTATACTTATCATGTTACTTATGTTTTAGTGCTAATGACTAACAACAGAGATGCAGTATGTACAGTTAATCAGCAGCTCTAGTCAGGATATGCTAAACTGAAGTAGTAAGTCTTCAGCCGGGATTTAAAGGCTGGGACCGAAGGGGCATCTCTTATAGAAGCAGGAAGACCATTCCACAGTTTAGGGGCCCTGTAACTAAAAGCTCGACCTCCCACTGTTATTTTATTAATCCTTGGAATCATAAGCAGACCGGCATCTTGAGATCTTAATGTGCGCTCAGGTTTGTAAGTCATGATAAGTTCAGACAAGTAAGCCGGACCTTGGCCATTTAATGCTTTATATGTTAAAAGGAGGATTTTGAAATTTGCCCTAAACTTAACCGGGAGCCAGTGTAAGGATTTAAGAACTGGAGTTATGTGTTCATATTTTCTTGTTCTTGTAATAATTCTTGCAGCCGCATTTTGGATTAATTGGAGGCTGTATAAAGAACAGTTTGAACAGCCAGTGAACACTGCATTACAGTAGTCAATCCTACTAGAGATGAATGCATGAATTAATTTCTCACAATCCTGTTTATTTAGAAAGCGCCTTAATTTCCTAACATTTTTAAGATGGAAGAAACATGTTTTGGACAACTTTGTAATATGTGCTTTAAATGACATGCTAGAATCAAAGATAACTCCTAGATTGCGGGCTGATTCAGTAAAATTAATTGGGATTCCAACTGAGTTAAATGTCGACAAAATATTGCTGTGATCAGTGTCATTTCCTCCAACAATTAACATCTCTGTTTTATCTGTATTTAAAGACAAGTAGTTCTCATTCATCCATTCCTTTAATTCACTAACACAACTAATTAAAGACAACATCGGAGAAACTTCATTTGATTTAAATGAAAGGTATAACTGGGTGTCATCTGCATACGAGTGAAAATTAACATTATGTTTCCTAATGAGAGATCCCAGTGGAAGCATGTAATTTATTATATGGGTGTTCAGTCAAAGCATTAGCAAATGCCTATATAGCTCCAAGTTGTCATGCTCACCTGAAATCAAAGATGAAACACATAAGGTAATAATTTTCCTAAAGTATATATTTACTGCCTGTCTCCTGGTATCTCCTCCATGCTCTTGAGACTGTGTTGGGAAAAACAGCAAACCTTCTTGCAATAAGAAATATGGATGTACCATCCTAGAAGAGCTGGACTCTCTGTGCAGCCGGAATCAGCTCCAGGAACAGCTTCATATCAGTAGTGACAAGGACACTAGAAAAATGCTAAACTAGAGAAGAATCAGTCAGGAAAGATAAGGAGAGAGCAATTATCTGGAGCCACCACCTACAAAACCATTCCCTTAATGGGGGTTGTCTTGCTATTGTCTCTCCAGTACCCCTGTTGCACTTTCATTTGTATCAAAGCAGGTGAGGCTGATTCACAATCGCTTATGCTTTCTAACTGAACAGATTGAAATCCCTGAATCTTAATTGACTTAATGTTAAGCTGTGATAATTAAGTATTCCCATATTTTTTTGAGCACTGTACTTTATTATACCTAGAAATCAATTGCAAGTTTTTTTCCTTTGCTACAGGCACTGTATAGGATAAATTAGTGCAAGAAAGTATTCATGAGTAAAATTGTGTTGTTGCCAATATGAATAGGAAGTTTCTTCATATTTAAAACATATTTCTCAAATCACAACTACAGGTTACATTTTGAAGCAGTGTAATAACTGAATGAATAAGAATCAATAAAAGTAAATACAAAATTGCCAGATTTATTCATTCCATTTTCTGCTTCTATTTCATCAAATGTCACAGATTGCTTTGTCTCCTTGTAACATCTAGGATAGCACATGGAACTCTGAATGCCTCAAAACATGTTTGGTCAGGCACGATCTGGTAGTCACTGCAATATGGCCATGCCCAGGAATGTCAAGATTACATCCTACAAGAGAACACAACCCTTGAGGTCTGGGAGAGAATGGCAGAGGATGAACTATTCTCAGTGTGTGAAATACCTGAAGGTACCTGGGGAGTCCTGTTAATGCTCTGTTGTTTGCTGAACCCTGAAAATGTTACATGTTAGCTATCCCATCCTATCACTTAGAATATGAATATCTTAAATATACAAATCACATCATACAATTACACAGCTAACAAAAAAAATCACTTTGTACGGGCTAGCATTATACGTAACAGCCACAGTTTGTGGCACCAATGTACTTTTGTGGGGATAGCAGAAATTGCCAACTTGCAGTGGTCTTGCTAGCATCAACAGCAGTGAAAGTTTCAGTTGACTTTTTTTTTTCATTTGAGACATTTTCATTTTTCTGTTTGATTTTGTAAGTAAATCTAAAATTTACAAGTAGAGTAACTCATTTCCCTTTTCTTTGTTACACAGTTAAGTGAGACTTAATGACATGTTACAACTACCATAAAATTAAGGCAAAGAGTTTATTAGCAGCAAAATCTGGTCACTAATTAAGAAAGGTTTAGAATGAAAACGTGCAGCCACAGTGGCTCTCCAGGACTAGAGTTGGAGACGCCTGAGTCAGAATAATCAAGCAAATGCAAAAGGAATCCCCTAACAATTACATACCTTCTTCAAAATTTGCATTTAAGAATATTTTGTTACAGATCCAGTAATGCAATTGAGTGATTTTTAAAACAGTAGCTTTTTAAAATTTATACTCAGGGACCCCCCTAAATTAATTCTGATTTAAAGTCCTCCGAGAAGGGTAAAATAATTAATTAGGCGGTTGAGAACCATTTATATTTTATATCTAGATTCTTCTAGCCAAGTGACCCATGTGGGACATTTAAAAATAGCTACTGAAAGAGAGGATTTAAATGTACATCAAGCCTATCAGTTGGAGCCTATTAAAAGAACACTTAGAATTGAGAAGCCTTATGGAATTCAATCACTTTATTAGTCAACTATATTTATACATGTTAGAAATCTGACTTGCTGGTTATTTACACTAATACATAAACACATACACATAATACAACCATTATAAGAAATTACAAGCTTAATTGAAGTGAACAGTTTAATTATGGTTCAAGTATTAAATGGTTACAGTTCTTAATATATAAACTAATAACCATTGTAGCACAATGTGCTGTTAGAAACAGGTGAAAGGTTAATACGATTCACTGCTTGGGTATAAATATAGTATGCTGTGTTGTTTTAACCTTCGTTTCCCTATAACATTTCCCAGAAGGGACAACTTGAAAGATTTGATGTCTAGCATGGAAAGGATTAGCAATAATCTTGCTTTCACGCTTCCTGAGCTTCCTGTGGAGTCTGTGCAAATCACAGTCAATTATCTTCACTACTGACCAAATAATATATTGAAGTTTGGCCTTGTTCTGAGTAGTGATTGCTCCAGAACAAGTAGCTATGGAGGATGCAAGGACAGACTCAATAGTGGTAGTGTCGAACTGGACTAACAACATTTTGGGCGAATTAAATTCTTTTTAAAAAATAGATTCTTTGTTGAGTCTTCTTAACTGTGGACTTAATGTTATCTTTCTATTTGAGATTCAGAGAAATTACAATTCCGAGGAACCTGAAGAACTAAATACTGGTGACTATTGAATCACAGATGCTTATGGGGTGTGTTGGGGTGCGTTTTCCTGAAGTCTATGTGCATTCCATTTTTCTCAGTATTGATGACAAGGTTTTTTTGACTGCACCTAGAAACCAGCTACTCAGCCTGCTTCCTATTTGGTGACTCATCACCATCGTAAGACCAATAAATGTGGTGTCATCACATCATCACATCACACCAGCACATTTCAGGAGTTGCAGCAGAGTGTTTCTTGGAACTGCAGTCATTTGCGTAAAGATTGATAAGAAAAGGTGATAGCACACTGCCCCATGGTGCTCCAGTGCTAATTTATCTGATGTTAAAAGGAAGCAGAAGAAATGTGAAAGTGTATGGGGGCTCCAGACTCTGTTTAATTTGCACAGTGTTTTAGCCAAATAGTAAAAAAAAATGTCCTAGTTTTTTGGTCATCCCATGTTGCAGGATTTCCATCTTGTCTCTATCTCACTCGACTGACACCCTTGCCAAAGAAATGAGGCTGAAAGTTACACCAGGTTCCCTTCTCTTTGTCCATTCTATAGAGGGAAAGAGAAACTTTCCACCTCTCCAGCGGTGCTCAGGTGTCCTCTTGAAATGGTTCCAGAAAGAGACTAACTAAGCCTACGTGTGTGTGATATTGACAATGTTACACATGCTGCCTCCTCTCAGTTCCCTGCAAACAGAGTCATGCACAGTGAGCCAAGAGAGTTTGACCTGTAAAAGCTCAGGAATAATGTTGTTAAGCAGAGCGGAAATCAACAAAAATAATTCTTACCTTCAGTACTGTACCAAAGTCTTAGGCAGGAATACTTTGCTAAATAGTGTGACATATAGGTTTTATTAATCAATAAACATCCTAGAAAGTTAAGTAAACAATAAAAGCATCAGTGAAATCAATTTTAGTGGGTCTAACCCTTTGCCCTCTCTTAGGTCCACTTGCATGACGTTTCTAAAGATACCCACATGGTAAATTGTTCAAAACCTCTTGGGGAACCTGCCACAGCTCCAATAGCTGTGCTACTTGCTTATGTATCCTCAAGTAATCCCAGACTGGCTTGATGATGTTGAAATCAGGGCTCTGTGGGGGCCACTCCATATGTTTCAGGATTCCCGGTTCCTCTTTTGATTGCACATAGCTTTCGTCCATGTGTTTAGGATATTGTCATACTGCAGAATGCTGTTGGGATCGATCAGATGTTTACCTGATGGTGCTAAATGATGAATGAGTATCTTCCTGTACTTATCAGTTGTGAGGGGAGCATCAGTTTTTATCAGATCTCTTTGTTTCGGGAAATGCAGCACCAAACCTGCAGGGAACCTACACCGTGCTACACTGTTTCTTGCTAACATTCAACTGTCTACCATTCTCCAGCCCGTCAGCAGACAAACTGCCTTCTGTTAGAACCAAAAACTTCAAGTGGCTAGTACTGAGTACCACCTGCCACTGTTCTGAACCCCAGTCCTTGTGTTTCAGTGTGTAATTGAGTCATATTGACATTATTTCCCCCTCAGAGGAATGGTTATTTCTTCATAACTCTTCCATGAAGTCTTCTCCATACTATAAATGGGGTTTCTGCAAGTTTTAAGTTCTTGAGTAGGCAGTGTAGAGTTATGGTTAAGGGTCTGGACTTCAGTCCCTGAGGGTATGGGTTCAAATCCTGCTTCTGACAGTGTGTGACCATGAGCAAGTCATTTGACCTGCCTGTTTTCCAATTGGAAAACCAGATGAAATGTACCAATTCTATCATAAATGTTGTAAATTGCCAGGGATAAAGGTGTCAGCCAAATAAGAAAATGTAAACTTAAATCTAAGCTGATAGTGGTGCTGGACATCTTTTTGATTTTGAAGAGAAGTAATCTTGATATATGTCTTGTTTTATGCACTCAGTTTTTGTGGCTGACCATTGCATTTCTAGGCCTTAGTCTTGGAGGTTTATTTGTGCTTTTGCAGAAGAGCTTGGACAGAACATCTGGAAACATCTGTCCATTGTGAAATGTCTGCTTAGAAAAGACCAGAATGACCACCTTGTGCCTTGTTGGTATGCTTACCTTTGCCATGGTGTAAGATCTGGAAGTTAAACTGCCACATCTACTGCAACCTCACCTTTTTAGTATTGTTGTCCCTTGTCTAGTTTTATTTCTTCTACACAGCTTTTTTCTGTTTCAGTTAATCAGCTGACACATTATGTTACTGATGACTAACACCTGTTAGTTATATTTACTAAATCAAGCACTGGATTATTTAAGGACATTCAAATGTCTTGTATTACTTTGCTTTTTGCAAAAGGAATGCTTGGAACTCCAAAATAGCTGTTTTCTACTGACACACTAATCCAGAAGACAGGTGGAAGCAGAAGATCCACCTCTACTACTTATTCATTGGTCAAGAGTCCTGTTTTCAATTCAAAATCGGGACCCTGTGCGAAGGGACTTCATATTTGTTGACTTCTTCATCTTCATTTTCCGGAGGTATTTATTTAGCAGTATTTTGCAAAAAATGTATGCATGTTGTGAACAAACAAACGACTGGATGATTTGACATGGGGATTATATGACACGAGAATCGTGAGACTTTTTTCATGGACATTTTTTATATTGTTTGCTGTAGTTCAGCAATAGTCACCATAGGCTGTCATTCTTTCAGAAAATGTATTATATCCTTACCACACAAAAACATGAGATACATACTTTTTTTGGCCATCACTAAAAAGTACAAAGGGTAAGTAAAATATTAAAAAAATAGAATATTTGGGTGGAGTATTCCTTTAAGCTTCACTAGCTTCTCGTTAGATCTGTCTCAATATGCAGTTATTTATGACAGACATATTTAAGCCATATGCCCCTTGGAAGAATCTCTTCAATTAACTACAAAAAAAGACACTATTTTGAACATTTTTCTGTTTGCAGTTGATCCATTGGGCACAGCAGTGTTTGTTGCTGTAACAGTCATGTTGATTTGCCTGTGTTGAAAACTGGTGAGTTATTTCTGCAGGATGTCTTGAGATAGCTTGATACTTTTGGACTCTTTAATTAAATGATTTCAAGGAACAGGGCTGTTGCAGTTGAGCCTGTGCACTGCTTCTGTGCCTTATCTGAAAGAAACAGTCAAGTCAATGCCAAAGGCCACTGAATGAACTCACATTTTCTTTATTATCGTATGCAGCTATTTATGTTGTAGTGACCTTGTAGAATGTATGTTGTACAGGACTTACTATATATTGCAAACTGTGTTTGTTTTATTGAAGGTACAAGCAAATCAGATTTCCAGTGTTGTAGTGACATATAACAAATTAAGAAATAAAAAAAAAAAAACTTTTTTAAAAAGAGCATGAGGTTGCTTTAGGAAACAAAAAAGGAAAAGACAACTTGTCAATATTGTCTAAGTGCTTTAGTTTCCTCCCCAAAATGTTCTTTTAATCAGATGCTCTAAATTGGCCAAATACAAGTTAATGGGTGTGCGTTGTAAGGTATCCTGTAACTGGCTGGCCTCCTGACTCATTCACTGTCTGTGAGTTTACACATTTTATCCAGGTTTGTGTGACACTTCTATCTGAACTCCATTTTTCTTAATTCCAAAAATGTTCAGGTTAAACTGACTCTTAATTAGCATTAATGGTGTTCTGGATTGGTTGTTGTCTTGTGTTCAGTGCTACTGGGATATACAGTACACTAGATCTTTTTGACACATTGTTGGAGGCTACAATACATGTTTGAAAAACAGCAATTCCATAAGGTTTTCATAGCTAGCAGTATCTAAGCTAAAATGAGAATGGGGCAACACATAAAATATTCAGTTAACAGGTGACTCTGTCATCAGAAACATATTAATGGATTCCACAAATACTGCCATAACCAAGTAGGGTAATATCAAAATAAAATCATTCAACTAATATAAGAGTGGGACTAAGAAAAAGTACCAACCCATTGTTTTTTAATTTTTGCTTATATTCAAACCTGGCACCTATGCAGTCTTCACCTCACTATCACACACACAGGACACTCCAAAGTAAGCACTGCTAATATTCAGTGATCTACAATTTTTATTTGATATGTACTGTATATCTAAAGTGTAGTGTGAATAAAATCTTGTGTTGTATAACTGATTACAACTGTCATTTAAACATAAACAGTGCCATGGACATCAACAGCAGCACCAGATGTCTCTGTGCTGAAAAGATAACTCATTGATTCATATAGGGTTTGACAGGAAGATCCACTTGAGTGCTGGCAACAAAGAGCAGCTGAATATACACATTTACATCTATGTTCAAAAAAGTACCTAAGTTTGCCAGCAACATCATTTTCTTGTAAACATATTCTTTCAAAGTGTGGATAGGTGACCTGCAAAAACTTGTCCAAGCTACAGCAAAGTAAAATAAACTATGCTATTAAATAAAAATTATGGTTCTCCATTCTATACTAGTCATAACAATCTTACAGTTTTTATAAGCACAATCCCAGTCACTAATATATTTACCATTCCCCCTGTCCCTTAACGATCATGTTTCCCAAAGTAAGCACAAATTCCTCCTAATAACTTTAATATTTATGCATTCAAACCTCCCACCCTGAAATCTATCTATTACTAGTGTTGTAAGATGTAACAATTATTACAGCCAGTCAAATCTTCAGTTTTGTCATACACATGAAACAAGACACATATTTATTTTTGATATACCTTTATCAAGTAAAACAATGATAATATCAGTGATAATAATGTAAGACACAAAAAGGAAATATTTATGCAGTATTATGCCGAGCAAGGTGTCATTATTCACATTACTAAAGCTGGTTTTTGCAGCAGTATGCCGTCTCCTAGTCAGCATTTGTAATATGTCTAATTTATACTATTATTTTCTGAAACGAAGTAATCTCTGCCGCAATCATTTCAAATTTATTGATGATCCACAAAGATTTATTTCACCTATTACAACTGCGTTGAGTTTATGAAACCTGTTGGCAACATGTACAATTCAAGCAGAGTGCATTTTGAAACTCAGGGGTGACATATGTAGTTCAAATGAAGCTCAATGAATGAGGTTTCGAACCACTGAGCTGGCATGCACAGTTCAAATGAAACATAACGTGCCTTTTGAAACTCAGGAGTGACATGCGCAGATCAAACGAAGCTCATATAACTAGGTTTTCGAAACACTGAGCTGATGCGCATAGTTCAAACATAACTTCAAAATGTCTTTCAAACCTTGGAGGTGTCATGCGTAGTTCAGGCGAAGTGTAAAGTGCATTTTAAGACTCAGGGGTGACATGCACAGTTCAAATAAAGCTCAATGAACATGGTTTCGAAACATCCATCCATTCATTATCAACTGTTATATCCCAACTACAGGGTCACGGGGGTCTGCTGGAGCCAATCCCAGCCAACACAGGGCGCAAGGCAGGAAACAAACCCCAGGCAGGGCGCCAGCTCACCGCAGGGCGTGCACACACACACACACCCACACACCAAGCACACACTAGGGACAATTTAGGATCGCCAATGCACCTAACCTGCATTTCTTTGAACTGTGGGAGGAAAGCGGAGCATCTGGAGGAAACCCACGCAGACATGGGGACAACATGCAAACTCCACGCAGGGAGGACCCGGGAAGTGAACCCAGGTCTTCTTTCTGCGAGGCAGCAGCGCTACCACTGTGCCACTGTTTCAAAACACTGTTTTAAATATATTTTTTCACAATCATAATTGCGTTATTTTGTAAATATACGGTGTCATTTAAAACATTTCCTATACACGTGCTTTTCAATTCTAGGGAAAGCTAGAGAAAGATTCAGCAAGGATGTTGTAGCTAATCGTTTACATAGTTATATTTTGTTTAGATTTATAGATAATATTTGATAAAGGGGGTGGTTAATTTCTTCTTTAGTTACAGTGGTTGTATTTGGTAAGTTTATACAACTATGCTTAGTGAAATTTAACCCTTAAACTGCCGGAACCAGCTATAGTCAGTTCCCAGTGCAGTTTACCAGCATGCCAAAGCCGAGTATATTCGTCAACATACATTCATTGAACGCCACAACTGCTATAGTTGGTTCCCACTGCAATTTGCCAGCATGCAGGAGCTGAGTATATTTGGTGATGTACATTCATTGAATGCCACAACCGGCTATAGTTGGTTCCCAGTGCAATTTACCAGCGTGCCGGAGCTGATCAGTCAGTGCTGTACATTCGTTGAGCATCCAGCTCCCTCTGCCACCCCCTAGCAAATCAGCATCACTGGGGATTTTAGCCACTGCACTAGACTAGCCTGCAAGCATCAGCGTTGGCCTCTGTGTGCTTGCGTGCAGCCAGTTCAAGTGCAGTTGGCTCGGTGATTTACTGAATTTTATCAACGACTTCAGTTGCACCTTGTACATATAATAATAGATTGTTGCAGTAGTTTTTTTAAAGGTTTTACAGTGTATTGGCACTGTGGCGGATGGCCGGGTCCCATGCCCTGCTGGGACGCCCCTTCTGCTTATGTTCCGGGGGGGCAGCCATGGGCTCCTCAGTATCTCCCCTGGGACACTTGGTGGCAGCCTCCCTGGTTGACAATGGTGCCTCAGTTTCCCGCAGGGTTCCATGGGAGATGGAGTTCTCCACAACCATGTGGGAATCTGGGATAGCCGCCAGGGGGCACGGCATGGGTCTCTGAGCCCAGCTGGACTAATCTTCGGCCCCACCCGGGAGTGCAATTGGCAACAGGTGAGCAAGCACCGGGAGCACTTCTGGGAGGGCCATAAAAGGAACCAGCAACTACCACTCAGGGCCAGAATTGGGAGGAAGAGGACAAGGTTGCCTGGGAGGAGTAGTGGTGCCAAAGGAAGAATGTTTGTTGGTTAGTACTGTGCTTTATTTGGGACTGTGTTGTGGCTGGAAGGATTACAGGGAAGACGTGCCCTCCAGCTGAAGAACAATAAAGTCTGTGTATTTTTAACATGTGCCTCAGTGTGAATCTGTGCCGGGTTGGGTGCCTATATAGTATCTTAATTCACAGCACTGAGTAAAATGATCAGTGTTGCAGTAATTGTGATGCTCTTTGCATGAAAAAATATGTGTTCCATTAAAATTTCACTTCTTCTTGGTGAATTTGGTGACGTTTCCTTAAAAAGTGCAGCAAAAAAGTATTTGGTGTCCAGAGGTGCATTAACCCCCCAAGTATGTGGCAGTTTATGGGTTAAGATGACCCTCTGCCGTGTACCACATAATAAGAACATAAAAAGATTAACAACATGAGCAGACCATTGAGCCCATGATGCTTGTTTGATTAGATAATAACCAAGTTGTTCCAATATCTTAGCCAGGCACTTTTTAAAGGTTGTCAGGGTTTCCAGTTCAACTATATGACTCAGTACTTTGTTGCAGATTTTATTAAAACATCAATTGACAGTAGTTTTAAACCACCAGTAAGTGTTTTTCAGTCATCTTTAAAATATTACTTACTGCTAGCTTTCGGTGCTACAGCACTCTTAGCAACCCCTTCTCAGCCTTTGAGTCACGGATCGCTTACTAACTGAGTGATGTGAGATGTTGCTATGATGTGTGTGATGCAAAATATTTTTGTAAAACATAAACAATATAAGGGAAAAAGTTATGCTCTGTTTCAGTGGTTCTCTGTATGCTTAGAAGTTACAATAAGGTACATGAAGGAACACAAAGAAAATATTTGCAAGCGGGGTATTGGGGAAGTTGAATTTATGGCCAGATTAATCACCTTTTAGTACATCACCATTCATAGCCATGATACATGAAAAGAGACTTTACATCCATCGTCTGATTGTAATGAGCATGGCTGCAGTTGTCCACCCAATGATGCATCCATTTTATAACCAAATTAACCAGTTTCCTATCTTAGCTGCACTAGGCACAAGGCAGGCTTTGTCTGACAGGGTGCCATCCTTGCATGCATCCATGTAGAGTGGTGACGAAATGAGCTAGCTGCTCCATATGTTCATTCCAAAATAATATTTAGTGTTTCAAAATGTGCACATTGCCCAGACATTTGTGTGGTTTCGTTTGTAAAGCTTTAATGTGCAGTGCAAAATTCTAAAGATATGACGTGTGGCTGTGTTTTTTAAGGTTTCAGAAATTCTGCAGCTTCAGCTTACTTCATAGAATGATTAAGGCAATAGACATTACATGTATGCAAACTATTTCACAGTTCAGGTATCTTTGTTTTAAAAAAATTGTCAAAATTTTAAGCAAACATAAAAAGAAAACCTCACATTGTAAAAAAAAGGAAAGATTTTTGTGTGACGTTTAAGGCTTTGGTATCCTGTTACACTGCAGGATTATCAGGGCATATGTTCATGAGGTCACAAAACTGTATGACATTGTTCTGTTTGTAAGCAAATCTAACAGTTCGTGCTTCTAGCAGACAGACTGTGTTCATAATCGACTACTTAACATTTAATAATTCTGAAAGGTTCTATTACATATTAGCTTACAAGGGTGATCATTTAATTCCAATTATGTGAAACATATATTCTATTCAAATTAAGCAAACACTTATGTGAAATTTAATATTAATTTACATGTATGTGCAATAACAGAAGCATAAAATCACAGAGAGCAGGGCTGCTAAAACAGAATACTTCATTGCTAAAATCGAAACAGCCAACACTACATTTGTGTTATTCGTAATGCTTTTAAACTCAAACTAATGTTTATTACTGTAGCCACTGTAAGTGCCATGGAGGAAGGACAGGCATACTGGCCAGATTGGAGGATAATTTCTTGCTTGGAAAGGAGACAATAATGGATGGGTCAAGTGAACATCGAGGCTAGTTTCTTCTCCCACATGGCAGGTGGCAGTATTTCTCAGGGCTGAACCCAGTCAGGATACCCGCAAGTCATGCTGGGAATTGAAGTTTGGAAACACACAGCTGTCGGGGTCCTTGGGCATCACTGTCAAGGGCTGCCCAGGTTTCCGCATGAACCACAAATACAGCTTAACTGCATTTAGAGAATGTACTCATATTCTTTGCTGCTTTAGCTCCATCGGATAAACCGATTCCTGTGCTTTTTTTGTGCTGCATACAACAAGTAGCAGTTTCTTGAAATCTCATTGTAAGGTTTGCATGCCCATGTAAAAGCAACACAGTCATTTGTGTTTTTTCATCCACAATTCATGCTTACAAAACACTGTTGGGAAAGAACATTCGCTAATTTCACTGTGTTTGAAAGAATGGAGTACGCATTTAATACTTAGATTCAATTATTTTTAGCTTGTATTTTAATTCAGAAATATCCCATGGCACATTAAAACAGCAAATCCACAGTGACATTCTTCAAGCAACAACCAGATGATAAACTGTCACCATCTAATGGCAGAAAGATTTATAACAAATAGTGAGCTAAGGGGGGATATGGATACTGCAGCCAGCTGCAGTCCCTCCATTGGTGCCCTGGCCCATTTATACCATGTTGTAAGCAGATCTATTGCATCACCTTTTGGTAGCAGAATGCCTATATGAGAATAGGTTTTCACTACAGGATAGTGTTTTAGGACAAAATTCTGTAGAAGTCCTTGTATGGTTACTAGAACATGGCAGTCAACTCTTGTTAATACCAATCACTGGATTTCAATCAATTACGGGATGACATGGAACAAATTATACTGAGTAAGCATTTACCACCATCTAATTTATTATACCTGTGCCACACTTTTGACACCCCCTTGAGGCGTTCCCTTCATAAATTCATAAGGTTTTGATAATAAATGGGGAATCTGCTCACTATTAGCCAGGGTTAACTAAGGAAGTTGACAATGCAAACAGAGCTTTCTTTCTTTTAGGTGTAGGAGTGATAACTTGTCAACTTGAAAGTATATATGGCCACTGTTAAGAATTATGTCCTACTGCATGTACTATACACAACAACCATCCTTCTAGTCATTGTCTTTTGCTATTTTTTCAGTCTCAAAACCAGAACTGATACTAAACTGGAAGGCCAAAATAGGATCCAAAGCTGTATAACTATAAAATGTGCAAACTTGACCACAGATAGGTGATCCCCATTCAACTTACTATGTGACTTCTAAAAGCAATTGAAGGCACTGGTGATGATTTAGGTGTGTCTCCTTCAGAGTTATCATGGGTCTCTTGGTGGCCTCTCTAACAAGTCGTCTTCTTGTGTAATCACTAAGTTTTTATGGATGGCCAGTTCTAGGCAGATGTATAGCTGTGCCATGCTCTTCATGACTGATTTAACTGGACTCTAGTGACCTTGCTTTTTTCTTGTGTTCATCTTTTCACAGAGTTAATTAATTAGGCCACTATACCGACTCACCACAAGTAGTACCTTCTAGAAGAGGCACATTTATAGAACAATTAATTGAAACTCCTTCACTACAGGCAGGTGATCTCCCCTTTGTATAACAATAACATATGAAATCTTCCAAGGGGGTGAATACTTTTTTTAGGCACTTTAAGTAACTTATACAGTACAGTACAGAGAATCCATGTAAGTTACATTCTCTCTTGCATTAGCTACAATAAGGAGACCCAAATTAAAGTACTAAATCACACCATACTTTTGTCATTCTGTTATCTCTCCCAGAAACTCATTCTTCAGCATCCCCATCTATGATATCTTGCTTTATTGCTCTATTATAAAGATGACTACATGATAAGGGTTATATTTAACTTTAATAAAGGACCAAATGCTGTAAGGCAGGAAACTTTTAACAGATTACAATATGTTAAAATGCACTTTCTAATTGATTTGGATAATCCTGCTGTACAGTATCACTTTGCAAAGAAAATTACCTGCTCTTATGTTTCTAAGTTAAAATAGCATAGGATCACCATCATTAATGTACTGTACTTATAAATTTAGTTGCGATTTTTACATTTGTATTTAATAACAACTTCAAGTAGTTCTGTTAATTGGAAAATATAACAAATCATATCCAATTCCTAAAGTTCTTTTTAAGTAATGGACTAATTTGTCCTAAACCTACTTTATGCAGAGAAAAATCATACCCAAGTTTAGTTTTCATGGGAAAAAAAATCTTATTTATGCAAAGATCTGCCAAGGCTTTTAATTTTTCAGCGAGATGAACATGATGTGATGAAATGTTGGGTTGTAGATGACAGTGCATATATTTCAGCTCACTGCAATGCCCTGGTTAAGATTTATTTTTAAACAGATATTACATTTTGCAAGTTTCCTCATTTGTCAAATCATAGGCAAAAATAGGTTTGAGAGGAGCAGCGGTATACTTCTTACAGTGGTTTGAATATATTAAAGGATTTTAAGATCTTGCATACATTTATTGGGTTTGTCCACACAGTCCAATTGAAAGGAAAAAGTGGCATGTATTTTCAAGTCAGAAAACAGTACATATTTCTGCACATTTTGCAATATCTTGTACAGCTCATTATGTCCTTGGTTTATTACTGCTTACGATGGGTATACTAGGCAAATATGTGTCTCTTTCACCATCTGTGTAGAATCATTGAAGCAAAGAGAAAAGTGCAGAGCTGTAGACACACACACACACCCACACACAACCTGAATGTGTCCATATTTTATCATTAAACACTTACCCAAGACTTAGTATTTCATACTGTAGTAAAAAAGCCTCACAGGACACTCAGATGCTGGAAATATTCAGTGCTTCAGTGTTTCTCCATTATCCATAACAAACAGTGCCCTATTGTCAGCTCCTTTATCTGGGCTATGAAGCACACCTCCAAAATAATAATGACTCTGTTGACTTGCCCTGATCAGCTCATGTTCTGTTTTCTCTGTAACTGTTACTGGTAACTGCAATTATTCTTAACTGCTGTCTCCTATCTTCAATCTCTTGACTCTTTACTTCTTCATCCCTGTGGCCATCCTTCCCTTAAGCCTTGTCTCAGTCACTCATCCTTGACAGGTGGGGTGTAAGTCAAGATCCCTTATCCTGCACATCACAATAGTAACTTCCACATTAATTTTCAGGTGATATAAGCAGTAGTTATTATTCCTAATTATTATAAATATAATGTAATGTTTTTAATGAGGAGACACTGGCTTAAGTATTAATAACAACAACAACATTTATTTATATAGCACATTTTCATACAAAAAGTAGCTCAAAGTGCTTTACATAATGAAGAATAGAAAAATAAAAGACACAGTAAGAAAATAAAATAAGTCAACATTAATTAACATAGAATAAGAGTAAGGTCCAATGGCCAGGGTGGACAGAAAAAAACAAAAAAAACTCCAGATGGCTGGAGAAAAAAATAAAATCTGTAGGGATTCCAGACCATTAGACTGTCCAGTCCCCTCTGGGCATTCTACCTAACATAAATGAAACAGTCCTCTTTGGATTTAGGGTTCTCACAGAAGGACTTGATGATGATGGTCACATAGACTTCTGGCTTTTAATCCATCCATCATTGTTGGAGCATCATGATGCTTTGAGTAGGTGGTGGTGGCGCAGGCCACCACCACAAAGAAACCGGAAAAAGAAACAGAAGAGAGAGTAGGGGTTAGTACGGATTTTAGAGCCACCATGAACAGTTATTATGATAAATTGAACATACAGAGTATCAGGATTAAGTTAAAGTGAAGTTATGAGAAGGCCATGTTAAAGTAATGTGTTTTCAGCAGTGTTTTAAAGTGCTCTACTGCATTAGCCTGGCGAATTCCTATTGGCAGGCTATTCCAGATTTTAGGTGCATAACAGCAGAAGGCCGCCTCACCACTTCTTTTAAGTTTTGTTCTTGGAATTCTAAGGAGATACTCATTTGAGGATCTAAGGTTACGATTTGGAATATAAGGTGTCAGACATTCCGATATATAAGATGGGGCGAGATTATTTAAGACTTTATAAACCATAAGCAGAATTTTAAAGTCAATCCTGAATGACACAGGTAGCCAGTGTAGTGACATCAAAACTGGAGAAAATCTTCATTTAAATCAAAAACATATACATTAATAGCGTATAAAATAAGTGTGTGGTACTTGTTAAAAGCCAGTGTGCACAAAGACTGAATTTGAGAACCATTCACATAAAAGTTTTCCAATATTTCAATGTTCTGCTAATTGTTCTTCCTCAGATGGGAAAAAGCAAGCCACTACAGCAAAAAGATAGAGACTGAGAGGTAAAATGTAGTAAAGGTAACAAAGTATCAGGGCTCAGACGACTTTATAATTCAGAAAAGCGGCCGCAAAACACCAAACCAAAACACAGTCAAAGAATGTCAAGCACAAAAAAAAATGAACCGAGATGTCGTGGTGGTATCCTTCAATAAGGGCGCGTAAATAAAGGCGAGCTTCAAAAGGGCGACCTCAATTGGGTGCAGCGAATAAAGGCAAACACAACAAAATTATTACAGAAAATTTATTAGATAAAGGCAATGATTAAACGTATAAAAAGGCGAAAGCAAGAATATTAAAACATCCAATTAATTAATGCATAAAATGATCTACGAATGCCTTTATTCGCTGTGCTCAATTGACGTCGCCCTTTTTAAGCCCGCCTTTTTGTGCAAGCCCTTATTGAATAGAGCCAGATGTGGTGGAAGCATTTTGGACAGTGATCTATCATGCAGTGTACACTTATAGTACATAATGTCTCCTTAGTGATTGTCATTGGACAGGATATACTGTGAAATTTCCCCAGAGGTAATGAAGTGCACCTCCACATCTTAGTAACATTTTCTGAAATGATGGCGATAAACACAAAAATGTAATTCCATCATGATAGATAAAAAAAAATGTAAAATTAATAAATATAACAAATAAAAGTATAAAATAACTGTCTATATTAAATCTATATAAATAAAAGTGTAATGCCCTTTGTCTGTCTTTTCTGGCTTCAGATGATTCTATCTATCCATTTAGCTCACTAAAGATCTCATTTCCACCCTCAGATTACATTTTGTCTGTTTATTTGCCAATCATGCAAAAATGGCCAAATAAATTTGCATGAAGCACATAGGATGCCAATGGTCCAGATTAAAATATAGATTATACGGTGTTACAAAATTTTATTCAGGTATGGAAGGATGGAAACAGTGGCATACCAAAACTGTCAATGAAAGTGAGATAGCTTAAAATCCAGCTTAAATGGTGTTACAAAAAATCAATCAAAAAACATGGCATGTGGTGGCATGTCAAAACGGTTCAGGCAATGGTAATGAATTTGGTAAATTGTTTAGGTTTGGCTGTACTTGCAGTAAAAACTACATTCCACATTGGTGATTCAGTGGAAGTGACTATGGGTGGGGGATGTCTGTGGCCATAATGGGAGGGGAAACACCACAAGAACCATGTGTTACCCCAAAACAGCTCAATGGTTATTCATGGAATTTTGCATGTATATCACAGTTACCTCAACATTATCCCAAATCTGTATGTTAACATTTCAAGAGTTTCTTCACGGATTTAATTTAAATTCCAATTTAATTTACTTCTAATTTAATTTTGCCTATCTTACATGCTTATTATCAATTACTCAGCTGTTCAACAACCCATACAGTTTATGTGGATTCGTAAAATAATTAAACAAAAAAATAAAAAAGAATTTCACTCATGGTTCCAACATAGCAAGAAGTTACACAATTATGGAATCTAATCATACACATAAAGAAGAAATTCTCGACTTATGAGAGCAATCAAATTGCGTTATTAGAAAGGTAGTGTGGATTATGGATGGAACACTTAAATTTGAGCCAGGAATGACAAAAGTGTCTACATTAATAACATATCAATATTGAATTTCTCATGTTAACCCATATACTTGGGTAACACCAAGAACTTCAGCTAGTTCTCTGTAGTTAAAGCTTTATTAAAAAAAGTACAAATTGAAGAATGAAAATGAAGACCCAAATTTATCAAAATAATAGTTCAAATATCCATTTATGACACTGATATCTGCTTATTGGTCAAGGTATTGTCTGTCAGTTTTCCATGTGTCTGCTGGGATTTGTTAATACAAGTTCCAGTTTTTCTACTAAAACCCACAAAAGTGTTTATAGGTTAACTGGTAACTATGTAAATTGGCCTGTGTGAGAGAAGATGTGTATCTGAGTGAATCCTAACATAGGAATGACACCCCATTCATGGCTGGTTCTTGCACTGGGCCTGGTGATGACAGGGTAAATTCTGGTCTCAGAGATTCTGACCTGAATTATATTTGTTTAGAAAGGAAAGAATGAATGGATCTTTTACATTTTATTTTGAATAAACATAATAAAAAAAGTGAGAGGGCCTTAATGCCTTCACTGCTCAGATACAATACTTAAGGAAGCTTCTTGCACTAAGGTTTTCCTCTCTCATAGGCCTGATTTGCTTTGTGTCTCACTTGTTTTTCCTTTCTAACCTTTGGCAATATTGTGCCTAAGCATTTATTTCTTTAATTCACCCACATTTTTTGCTTAGACGTTTTGAGTGTACCAAAAAAATGCTAACATATCCACATTTTTAATTCATCTTACGTATACATGGCAGGCATATGTTTGTCCTACTGCACTGGATACATTTCACAGACAGGATCTGATTTTCCAGCTTCTTGGCCATCATTTCTTCATCCATCCATCCATCATCCAAATTGTAGCCCATATTGCATCTTTAATATATAGTCGACTGACGTGATCATAATTTATATTGGATTAATTTATTAGTGAAATCGGATCTATTCATCAATTGAATTTTGTTCATTTTATTTTTAATTATATTTCATAATGTTTCAGTAATAGTGATTTTGATGGTATCATGCCTTCACATAGCTATGTTTGCTGGATAGTATGAGTCTTTTTGGTGATATAATAGATACCTTGTCTGGTCTGAACTTTACCTATAAAATAAGTCAACCTGCATGTGTGTGTCACTCTCTCTTTTTTCTGTCTCTGTGACTTTCACAAATGAGTTTAAAGTTGTATCTCAGGTTACTGTTTTGACTACAGCATTTCTTTTGCTCCGTCGTGATAGTTTGTCCAATCAATTGCTTCCAGTGAGTCTTGAGATTTCAAGTTCCTATTTGAGTATTCAACCCCTGCCTCTCAGAAAAATATACAATGATATGCTCTTTCTTCTGAAAGTCATTCTTGTTGGTCACATGAAGAAAGGGAATAAAGATTCAGGAAAACTACAAAGATTTACTTTAACGTAGAAATGCAGCCACTTGAATGAAAGTATACAGTTAAAGAGGTTGACAAAATGATATAATGATAATTTCATAGTGTAGTGGAGCCCTAGTGATGAAAAAAGAAAAAAAAATCAACACAAGGGGAGAAAAAATATAGACAGGAGGCTTAATGAAGTGTAAAAGTATTGGAAAAACTATTATTAAAACAGGATTACAAAAGCATTCAACTTGAGTTCAGAAAAGGAAAGTACTGTAGGAAAATATGTGCCATGTTCAAGAAAGGATTATGACAGAGAAGCATCCCAGGTTCATATCTTGCACATCCTACAACTTGTATAGCATAAGTAAAATTAAAGAAAGCTAATAAGTAGTAAAATCTCAGACAGATGAATAATTAAAACCGAACCTACTGCAGTTTGCCTATCAAAGACTGAGTGAAAAATACAATTATTTGTCTGCTTCAAGACATTTACTCCCAAATGAACAAAGCTGGAAGCACTGTAAGGATTATGGTTTTTTTTTTTTTTTCTCCAGTGCAATCAATAACAACAACAACAGCAATTTATTTATTGTATAGCCCAAAACCACACAAGGAATGCTCAAATGGGCTTAAACAGGCCTTGTTTTTGACAGCCCCCCTTAGCTTTGAATCTCTAAGAAGACAAGAAAACACTCCCAAACAACCTTATATGGGAAAAAAATGTATGAAATCGTAGGAAGGGCAATTCAGGGAGAGACCCCCTTTCAGGTACTTTGGGCATTCAATGGGAGTTAAAAAATGGGGTAAGTACCATCCATCCATCCATCCTCTTCTGCTTATCTGAGATCAGGTAGCGGGGACAGCAGCTTGAGCAGAGATGCACAGACTTCCCACTCCCCAGCCACTTCTTCTAGCCCTTCCGGGGAAATCCCAAGGAGTTCCCAGGCCAACCGGGAGACATAATCTCCCCAGCGTGTCCTGGGTCTTCCCTGGGGCCTCCTCCCGATTGGAAATGCCCGGAACACCTCACCTGGGAGGTGATCAGGTGGCATCCTGATCAGATGCCTGAGCCACCTCATCTGACTCCTCTCGATGCGGAGGAGCAGCAGCTCTACTCTGAGCCCCTCCCGGATGACTGAGCTTCTCATCCTATCTTTAAGGGAAAGGCCAGACACCCTGTGTAGTAAACTCATTTCAGCCGCTTGTATTCACAATCTCGTTCTTTCGGTCACTTCCCATAGCTCATGACCATAGCTGAGGGTAGGAACATAGATCGACTGGTAAATTGAGAGCTTTGCCTTACAGCTCAGCTCCTTTTTCACCATGACAGACCAATGCAGAGCCCGCATCACTGCAGATGCCGCACCAATCCGCCTGTCGATCTCACGCTACATTCTTCCCTCACTCGTGAACAAGACCCCGAGATACTTGAACTCCTCCACTTGGGGCAGGATCTCGCTCCCAACCCTGAGAGGGCACTCCACCCTCTTCTGGCTGAGGACCATGGTCTCGGATTTGGAGGTGCTGATTCCCATCCCAGCCGCTTCACACTCAGCTACGAACTGATCCAGAGAGAGCTGAAGATCACGGCCTGATGAACCAAACAGGACAATATCATCTGCAAAAAGCAGTGACCCAATCCTGAGTCCACCAAACCGGACTCCCTCAACGCCCTGGCTGTGCCTAGAAATTCTGTCCATAAAAATTATAAACAGAATCAGTGACAAAGGGCAGCCCTGGCGGAGTCCAACTCTCACTGTAAATGGGTTCGACTTACTGCCGGCAATGCGGACCAAGCTCTGACACCGGTTGTACAGGGACCGAACAGCCCTTATCAGGGGGTCTGGTACCCCATACACTCGGAGTACCCCCTACAGGATTCCCATAGGGACACGGTCGAATGCCTTTTCCAAGTCCACAAAACACATGTAGACTGGTTGGGCAAACTCCCATGCACCCTCAAGGACCCTGCTAAAGGTGTAGAGCTGGTCCACTGTTCCGCGATCAGTACGAAAACCACACTGTTCCTCCTGAATCTGAGGTTCGACTATCTGACGGACCCTCCTGTCCAGGACCACTGAATACACTTTTCTAGGGAGGCTGAGTAGTGTGATCCCTCTGTAGTTGGAGCACACCCTCCGGTCCCCCTTCTTGAAGAGGGGGACCAGCACCCCGGTCTGCCAATCCAGAGGTACTGTCCCCGATGTCCATGCGATGTTGCAGAGGCGTGTCAACCAAGACAGTCTTACAACATCCACAGCCTTGAGGAACTCTGGGCGTATCTCATCCACCCCTGGGGCCCTGCCACCAAGGAATTTTTTGACCACCTCGGTGACCTCAGCCCCAGAGATGGGGGAGCCCACCTCTGAGTCCCCAGGCTCTGCTTCTTCATTGAAAGGCATGTTAGTGGGATTGAGGAGGTCTTTGAAGTACTCCTCCCACCGACCCACAGCGTCCTGAGTCAGGGTCAGCAGCGCACCATCCCCACCATATACAGTGTTGACACTGCACTGCTTCCCCCTCCAGAGACGCCGGATGGTGGACCAGAATCTCCTCGAAGCCGTCCAAAAGTCGTTCTCCATGGCCTCCTCAAACTCCTCCCACACCCGAGTTTTTGCCTCAGTAACCACCGAAGTCGCATTCTGCTTGGCCAACCGGTACCTTTTAAATAGATAGATAGATACTTTATTAATCCCAAGTGGAAATTCAAATTAGCTGCCTCCAGAGTCCCACAGGATAAAAGGGTCCTGTAGGACTCCTTCTTCAGCTTGACGGCATCCCTCACAGCCAGTGTCCACCAACGGGTTCGGGGATTGCCACCACGACAGGCACTGACCACCTTATGGCCACAGCTCCGGTCAGCTGCCTCAACAATAGAGGCATGGAACATGACCCATTCGGACTCAATGTCCCCCAACTCCCTCGGGATGTGGTCAAAGGGGACTCTGCCAGATGTTCCCAGCAGACCCTCACAACATGTTTGGGCCTACCAGGCCTGACCGGCATCCTGCCCCACCATTGAAGCCTACTCACCACCAGGTGGTGATCAGTTAACAGCTCCGCCCTTCTCTTCACCCGAGTGTCCAAGACATGTAGCCGCACGTCTGATGACACAACCACAATGTCGATCATCGAATTGAGGCCTGGGGTGTCCTGGTGCCAAGTGCACATATGAACACCCCTATGCTTGAACATGGTGTTCGTTATGGACAATCCGTGACAAGCACAGAAGTCCAATAACAAATCACCGCTTGAGTTAAGATCGGGGGGGCATTCCTCCCAATCACGCCCTTCCAGGTCTCACTGTCATTGCCCACATGAGCATTGAAGTCTCCCAGCAGTACGAGGGAGTCCCCAAAAGGTATGCCCTCTAGCACCCCCTCCAGGGACTCCAAAAAGGGTGGGTACTCCAAACTGCTGTTTGGCGCCTACGCACAAACAACAGTTAGGATCCGTCCCCCCACCTGAAGGCAGAGGGAGGCTACCCTCTCATCCACCAGGGTAAACCTCAATGAAAAGGCTCCAAGTCGGGGGGCAATAAGTATGCCCACACCCGCTCAGCGCCTCTTACCCGGGGAAAACTCCAGAGTGGTAGAGAGTCCAGCCCCTGTCAAGGAGATTGGTTCCAGAGTCCAAGCTGTGCGTCAAGGTGAGCCTGACTATATCTAGCCAGAACCTCTCGACCTTGCGCACTAGCTCAGGCTACTTCCCCTTCAGAGAGGTGACATTCCACGTCCCAAGAGCCAGCTTCTGTAGCCGAGGATTGGACCGCCAAAGTCCCCGCCTTCGGCCTCCACCCAACTCACACTGCACCCGACCTCCTTGGCCCCTCCCATAGGTGGTGAGCCCATGGGAAGAGAGACCCACATTGCTTCTTCGGGCTATGCCCGGCCGAGCCCCATGGGTGCAGGCCTGGCCACCAGGCGCTCACCATCGAGCCCCACCTCCAGGCCTGGCTCCAGAGGGGCGCCCTATTGACCCATGTCCAGGCGAGGGAAAACACCACCCAAATTTTTTGTTCTTCATAGGAGGTTTGTTTGTTGGGTAAGTACAGCACACAAAACTACAATACTCTTCAAAGAGCTTGATGACCAATCTATCATTGCCTCCTCAGAAATAAATAATAATTTGTTCTTGAACAGGGTTTCTCACCCAGGCAAAATAGAAGAATAGATTATACCACTCACTAAATACAGACCTATCAAATATAAGGATAGATATTTTTTTAAATACATCAAAAACAAAGTAGAAACTAATTAATATAAATAAAAAAAAACAGCAATATCTGCCCATCAGTTAATTGTAGAACCACGGTCAGATTGTAGAGAAGGATTCAGACACAGTCAGAGTCATTGAGCCCTCAGCCAACAAGCTGCAATTCTACAGTGGAATCAGTGCTGGGCTGGCCAGTCTGATGAAAGGACACTTCTACATGATGATTCCAGTGCTCCTTTTTCTGTGATGACTTTTCCATAGGTAGGCAAACAACTTGGAAGTAGAGCAGTAGGATACTGAGAAGAGAAACAGAATAGGGGAGGGTTAGTATCAGTTTATAAATACATTAGGCCTAGAAAAGTTAACTCTGTAATTTTTCTGATTAATGTGGCCAGTTTAACATGTTAAAAAATATTGTCACATCTAAGGCTGGCAGCAAAGCAATTGTGTCAGGCAGTGCTTTGGTCAGGATGACATTTTCATGTCATTTTTTTTTCTTTTTACTTTATGAAACAATTGTCTGCAACTTAACATCAGCAAAACAAACAAACTAGTTATTGACTTGACAGTGCCAGAAAGCCTTCATACTTGGTTACTATTTAGGGAGTGGATGTGGACGTGGTGCACTACAATAAGTATTTGAGGATTTACGTCAGTGACAGGCTGCACTGGTCTTGTAACACTGAGGAAACTATATAAGAGAGGGAAGGGCAAACTGAGCTCCTTTCATGTGAGTAATGACATCCTTCACATCTTGTATGGCTTCTGCTCTATTGTATGCTGGGCAAGTAACATCACTTCAAGAGAGGCTCATAAATCAACAAGCTAATTAAAAAGGCAAGTTCAATTATAGGACACACTTTGGACCCCCTAAAGGTCACAGGAAAGGGGAGATTTAAAACAAAAATCGAGTGCCATTATGAACAACGCTGCACATCCTCCCTCTGCTACACTAGCACTGAGCACTTTCAACCAATGAATTATTCAGCAGAAGTGTGTCAAGAAATATTACTGAGGCTCCTTTATACCAACAGCAATATACCTAAAACCTCCTTTTGACTCTGATTGCCAAGTCTGAAGTTTTCTTTTTTTTACTATCCTTTTTTTTAGTCATTCTGATGTATATTTGAGAGAGGTTTGTTGTTTGTCATATTAACAATTAATTATTTATTTAGCTTCTGTAAAATCCCAAATTTTTCCCTGGGGACAAATAAACTGCTAACTATTGATCTGTTTACCTATCTACAGTACTAGTGTAGCATATGAAGAGCGTAGATGCTAGAGGTGATTTTATTGCCTCACTTGCATTCTGTAGTCCCAATCCTAAGTCAGGAAAAATAACTTGGAAATGATGTCAAGCAACACAAGCAACAGCCATCAAGTTTGTTACAGTTCTAGCTGTCTCAATAGATCGATTCTAAACTGCTTATTCAGTTCAGAGTAGAGGGCAGCCAGAGGATGGCAGCATTGGGTCCAAGTCTGGACAGAGGATCAGTGAAGCGAAGGACAAAATCACATATCCACTCACACTAAAATTAAAGACGAACGTGCACAATTTTGGGAGGAGAGCTGGGGTAACTATAGAATAAGCAAATCCACACAGACAGTCCCTGGGCCAGAATTCAAAAATAACACTGTTGAAAATATGATATATATAAAATAAAATATATCAGCAGCACCAACCACTACGCTGTGGTGCTGCAATTTAACCAGAATAAACTCTGCTAAAATCGTTAAAGGTGATAATTTAAATCAATAGGATGGAAGCATGGGACTTTTTCTGGAATTAAAGTATTATTATTTAGCACATTTTCTGTTACTTTTGTTGTGGGGAATAGACTGATTTTTTTTTGTGTGTGCAAGTTAACAACAGTAGATCTCAGAACTAGTGCATGTATTTTTAAAATTACAGGTGACCATGCACTGCATCCATAAATACTTGTTATTCTGTCAATTTCAATTCTGTTCTTTTCTGTATGTGTTTTTTATTTTCCATTTTTGGCTTCCTTTTCTTCTTCACATTGCTTTAGATCATAATATATCCCCATCACTTTTACGTCAGGGGAATGTGTTTGGACATTTGCAATTTGCTATCAGGGGATATTTTAAACTGGTGTGACAGCACAGTGTACTTGGAAATTACTGGGAAATGCTGCTGAAAGGTAGAAGGCAGGTTTTTGCTCATACTGTAAGAAACACATAAAGTGTAAGAAATATATACTGTACTTCTAGAGGACGTGATATGTGTGCTAAGATAGTACCCAGAGCAAAGCCACATAACATTCCTTATTGGAGAAAATGTAATATTATTTGTTAACATACTCAAGGAGCATAATAAAGTCCTCACAGAAAAGTGAAACTGTTTCTAAATTGTTTTGAAGCACTGCATCACGCTGTATACCTTTTTGTGTTATCATTAGGTTAGTAAAATGTCTTATTGTACACGCAAATACCCCATTATTCACAGTATTTAATTGACTTAATCAGAAAAGTGCATTTCTTTAGGAAGTACCTGCAATGCTAAATTGTAATAATCACAACAATTTGTATATTTTGTTGTGAGATGGTCTGAAAAATAATTAATTTATTCAGAACATCTGTAGTAACTCTTGCATAAACAAAGACTGGTAAATCAGGTCATGTTTCTAAAGATACATCTGATTATTTTGATTTAAAATTTTAACAGTGCATAAGAAAGTAAGTCTTGGATGTTGGTACTGGTTGACAGCACCTCAGCCCTCTCTCGGAGTCGTATTCTGTGCTGTATTTTCAATTGTAGCCTTTGTTAAGTACAGGGCTTCAGTTAAGCTCAATGCATCTGCTGGATGCAGGCTCAGCTGAATGAAGTCCCACTAGGATTCAGTCTTTTCAGAAAGCACTTGTTCTCATACTTCAGCGTCGGCAAATAAACCATGTTTACCAGAAAGACTGCAAGAAGGAAGATAATCAGCTACAAATAAAACCCAAATGTAGCATGTAATGGGAAAACGGTGATGCTCAACAGATAAATAAATGAATTAAAATTCTCTACGGGGACAATATGCAATCTTCTTAATAATTCAATAGAAAACTGACATTACAGTTTATGAAACATGCTTGAAGCATACAATATTTGTGTACTATTATTGTGATTACAAAGCAGCATTTCAAATTAGAGCAAGATTAGCTTTTCTTGTGGAAAAAAAGCTTTTACTAAGTGCTTAATAGCTGTAGGCATTTCTTCGACAAGCTGCAGGATGTATTTCTGCAAATTTGTTTCACAAATCAGTTGTTGGAGATTAATCAATAAATAATATGGAGGATCTTGGGGACACCATATTTTTTCAGGAGTTTCTAGACCTTCTGAATAAACACATTAGCATATGTCAGGTCAACATATACTACTGCCTGCATAATGTAATACTTCTTTACGCATCACACTATGGAAACTGAGTGAAGCATAAAAAAACTGTAACAGCACTTCATTTTTGTTATAAAATAATTTGCAACCGAATAGAAGGAAACGGTTGGGCAATCAATAAGGTTCTAAGCAAACAAAAGTTAGCTGCAGTGCCAATATTTTAGTAGGTATTTGCTTTGAATTAAAGACCCCCTCAGCCTCATCTCAGTCATTCTGCCTTTGACGTTTCTCTTCTCTCATGATCTTTTGACTCACATTACATGTTCTTGAGTTTGTTGCAAGGGAAATTCACACAGTGGAGCAATGAGGCAGCAGCACCACTGCACCACAATGCCACCCAAGTAAATAACAATCAAGAGAGATTTCAAAGGTGAAGAAAATAAATCACAAAAGTGACAAATTCCAATAACATCTTCATACGTCTCGGAGTCCGATGTATGTAATGCTTGGGGTTGGCAGCATCATATCTTTCTGATAAGCTTTAAAAGGTACAAGGTTATATTCACACTGAAGAAGAAAGAAGGTAAGAGACATGATGTTTTAGTGACACATCTGATGAAGTACATACAGCTCTTACTTTTGAGGATTCATGTAGAAACAGTCCTTCAATGTCTGTTATGTTGTTTCACCTAAAAAGGGTCACTTTTTTGTACTGTTTGTCATATCAGAAATACAATTAAAAGCCTCACTCTGTGAGTTGTACCCTCATTCCTTAGTCATTCAAGGAAAATACTCTTAACATTTAACCCTCTTGCTCCACACACATACAAATTAAGAACCAATTGGTCAATCAGAAAAGTAATGTGCACGGATGTTTACTGTTTTTGGGTTATTTGTGTTTCAGTTTGCTTTTTTGATACAGACTAATCAAAATAGACCTAGGATTTTGACTGAGACTTGGCTGTAAAGTGCCCTGTTCAAAAGACTAGGGATGAGTGAATTGATACTAAAGTATCAATACTTTCAATCCTGATATTTTAATTTAAACATCGATGTTCACATTAAAAGTATCGATACTGTATAAAAGGGAGCTACTTTTCCTTTCGTGCCTTCCATCATCCTGTATTCACACTGGCTGTGCTGTGGTCCACTTGCAAAAGCTGTGTGACTGTGTGTGTGTGTGTGTGTGTGAGGCAATAGCAGATAGAAAGAGAAACGTTGTGTGGAGTTATTTTACCATAATGAACAATAATGAAGCAAAACACAACACGTGTCAGAAGATTGTACATCATTGCGGCAACACCACCAACCAAAACAACTAAAGGGCTGCTGCGATCTGTTTTAAAGAAGCCTTCCAGAAAGACAGGCAGTACCCAGGTAACGTTAGTACTGTAAACTAATGCACTGTAAGGTTGTTGTAATTGTTTAATGAAAGTAATCAATTTCTGTTTTTAAGGAGTAGCACGTTATGCTTATAGCTTAACTTAGTGTAAGACCCGAGTGTCATTAGGGCAACAGTATAGATGCCAAGCGTTACTTGAGCAACAGTTTAGACTAGATGTGTCTTCTCCTTGCCTAATAATGGTGTCTCGTAAGAAAAGCCCCTCATCAGCAGAGCACATTTTCACACTTTCTGCATTTATTATGTCCATTTGTAAAAAAAACAAAAAACAAAACTTGATATTAGCTTTACTTTCCATTTAAAAACATAAGAATATGTAGCATAATCTTTAGTATATAACTGAGTGTTATCTATATTTCATACAGATAACTCCCCAATAGCTGAAGAGATTACAAGGACCCTTGGAGAGATGATTGTGAAGGACATCCAGCCAGTCTCCATTGTAGAAGACAAAGGTTTCAAAGATTTTGTCAAAACCCTAGATCCCTGCTACAAAATTCTAAGCCGCAAGCACTTAACGACACATATAATTTCTGATATGTATAAAGAGTGTCAAGACAAAGTATGGGCATCTTTGCAAAATGTACACAATGCGGTTCTTAACAACAGACCTGCGGACATTATGGTAGAAAGAGGCATATTTGACCATCTTCTGTCATTTCATTGACAACTAGCAAATGAAAGAGTTTGTTTTAGAGAATAGTAGTTTTCATGAACAGCATACAGCTGATAACATTAATGAAGAGCTTAAAAGAATTACAAGTGAATGGGGCATAATTCAGAAAGATGTAGGTGTTGTCACAGACAATGATGCAAATATGGCATCTGCACAAGGCTGGGTGGAAGCATTATCCTTGTTTTGCCCACACCTTAAACTTGGTGGATAAAGTTGCCACTAAAGCTTGTGGGCAAATGCAGTGTTATTGTTTTTTTTTTTTCCATCATAACACAAAGGCTACTGAAAAGCTTAAATAAATTCAAATGCGACTGAAGCTGGCAGAGCATAAATTAATTTGGTCAAAACTAGGTGGAATTCAGTTTTTTACATGTTAGAGAAACTCTGTGAGCAGAGAGAAGCAATTACTACAGCCCTAAGTCTACTCGGTAAGAGTGCTCTCTGCTTAAGTGAGGAAGAACATTTCATGATCCACCTGACAACTGAGGCAATGAGACCCTTTGAAGAGACAACACACAAAGTATCAAGCGAAAAACATGTGACAGTGTCAAAAGTGATTCCACTTGTGTCACTGCTTCACAGAGCATCTGCTGCTGCTGACCGAAGTAGCCTTCTCGCCACAGAACTGGACACGGCAATGTAAAAGGAGATTTTGCGGCATTGAAACATTTCACAGTCTTGCTGCCAGCACCTTCCTGAACATAAGGTTTAAAAACCTTGCTTTTCGTGAAAAAATGTAGAAACTACAAACAAGCATCTTCTTGATGAAATGCAGGAATTCAGTCAGCCCACTTCAGACTCTGTTGCTACAGGATCAGCACATATCTCTGCATCTGTACCAAGCTTTGCCTCTGCATCTACATCAAGTTCTACCCCTTCTACATCAAAAGGAGAGATATGGGCAGCCTTTGACCATCAAGTTCTGTCATCCCAACAGCACCACACAACAGGCACAGAAAGTTGATTGAAATGTGCCACTATTTAGAGGAAAATTTGATACCTTGGGACCAGAACCCATTGCGTTGGTGGCAAGAACATCAACAGACTTTCCCATCCCTAAGCCATCTTCCAGCAAAATTCATAAGAATTCCTGCTTTGTTTGTACTCTATGAAAGTATTTTTGCAAAAGCAGGGGAGTTGGTCAGCCAAAAAACAAACAGACTAAAAGGGAAGCATGTTATCATGCTATTGTTTCTAAGTAAAAATATATAGATATGGATATAACCAAAGCAGACTATATAGGCAGGGAAGTTTGATATACCAACCCAATGTAGTGTAGTATAGTAACATGTTTATTTTAGAAGCACCCTTAGGGGGTGAGAGAAGGTGTAAGTAAAATAAGCAGCAGTTGTTGCTTTATTGTTTGCTGTTTTCAAAAGTATTTAACTGGTAGTTTCATTGAAAGTTATTTTATTGCGCCACAGTTTCAAATGGCATGACATAAAGAAAAGGTTAATGATTGCTCTAAAAATGGTAGTAATTTAATTAGTTGTTATTCCGCAGATCATTTGTAAAAACTGTACATGTTTAATAATTTCTGTTATTTAACAAGCAAAAAAATCTGATCTTTAGCACTATTTGTAATAGTCTACTAATTCAAATTCTTTAAAATGTGATTATTTGATGTCCAAATATATTGTAAGTTTTTACAGTAGATATAACCATTCTTGCAATTATGACACCCTGGCTGCATCAGTATTGGTATCGGTATCGGCAATACCGGCATCATTGTCACTGGGTATCGGATCGAAAAGAAAATCATAAGTGTCACCCATTACTACAAAACACATTGTAGATGCCACATGGGCTGGACCAGCATTGCATCCAGAAGAGGGGATGATTCCTTACCCGGAGGAGAGTCTCCTAGAAGGCAGGCAGGCATCCCGACCAGGGATGAGAGAGAGGAACCAGACCTGAAACAGATGGCTAGAACAAATGGACGGACAGCCCACAAAAGTGGAAGAGGTTGCGGGGGACTTTTTACTCCCCCAAAATGCTAGACGGTAGCAGCCACTAAGGTGCCCATTCGGGAACCAACAGGGAAAACTGGGAGAGGTATTCAAGCAATACAGCCCCTTCTGGGGACCATGGGTGCTGCAAGGGGCCACTGTAGGGAGTTGCGCTCCCCAATTTATGGGACTTGTGTGTGACCCAGAAGTATTTCCATCAGACAATTGCCCTGGCACCAGAAGTACTCACAGGTCCGTAATAAAAGGGAACGCACTGCCTTACCCAGGTGAGTTGGAGCTGGGAGGACGTATAGCTGCACTTGACTGGAGGGGGTAGTGCGGTGGTAAAAGGAGAGGTATAGTGGAGAGATAAAACTTGCTTATTTGTGCTTGTGCAACTTTGTGGATGAATTGTATAATAAACCTTCCATTATTTGAATCCGGGACATGGTGTGATAGTTTTTAAGGGTTTGAGGCTCACTGACGCCCCTGAGTTCCATCACAATGTGTATGAGTGATTGTGGGTGGGGGTATGTGAGCATATCCTGCAGTAGATTGTAATCCCTTCCATGTATGAATCATTCTTTGCTTCCACTGACTCTAGGATAGGCTCTGGTTCCCTACAACACTTTATTGAAAAAAGATTGATTCTGGTACTTTATAAGTTGATCCTTTAAGTTCCAAAATGAAGGTTTTTTTATGTGAATTTCTTTGACTAAGACACATCATGAAAGATTTTCTCAACATCCTGTAAGAAAGTGAATTAAAGTAAATGCAAACATTCACTCATAACACATTGACAGTTGCAACTGGTCACTTTTTGACAGAAAGCAATGGACACATATGCAAGTGTAATGTAACCATAACAACAGGGTATATCTATGATATCTATTGATATTTCTTTCCAAGGTCTTCTAGGAGGAGTGATAAGCTGTAAGCTCCACAGTAAATATTACCAGATTTTACATATGCATTGTTATTCAGATGTACATTGAGGCACCAGAAAACTCCTTTAAGTAATATGATTTGGTATCCCCAATGACCACCTAATTGTGAATCATGACCCAAATTGAATAGTCGTTTTCTAACTGAGACAAAGACAAATTTCATGCCTGCTGGAGTGTCATTTGAAAATTTCTGATTTTTGTCTTGCTCATCCAAAAATCTCCATTAAATAATATGGATCTTTAAGAAAGGCTGTAGCTAAATATTGTTCTTCTAGATAATAAACTGCAGTTCTGGTGATTGTTTGGATTCACTGAATTGCAAAACAAAATATCTGCTTTCAATTTTTAATGACTTGCCCTTTAAGACATTTACAGAATCAAATCTGCTAAAAACACTTAACACCTGGCTTCTCTGACATTTTAACTTTCTGTAATTTTAAAAACATTCATTTTTTAAGAATGGAATATACAACTGAAAGATGGCTTGGTTAATGGTTGCTGGTTCTTTCCATTCATGGATAGCTGTTATCTTAGTCTGATCCCTATTTAATCTGTTTGTGTAATATTATATCCCAAAAATGTAATGGTTGATTTATGAAATTCATCTTTTTCCAGCTTTACAAATAGGTAATGTTTAAAAAATATTAACAGGACCTCTTGAAAAAGATCCTCCTTATGTTAGAAAAAAATTAAATATAATCAAATAATGCTTCATGAATAGTAGGCAAGTTCCAAAAACTTAATGTTGCAGTAATTCAAGTGTGGTCTGTAAACAATTACATAGGTAAAATACCAGAAAGGACAATAAGTTAAAAAAGGTTTAAAATGAAAAAAATCAGCTGAAACAAGTGAAATAAAATAATAATAGGCCCCAGCTATTATTAATACACATTTCCCTAATTAAAAAAAGCACATTAACATTGGCTTGTTTGTTTTGACATTACATTCACAGAATTAGGGGTGAAGTGATGAAATCAAAAAGTGCTATAACTGTTGTTAGGAATGGAGTCTTTGTGATGAACAATGTGACTGCACAGGTAAACAACAGAGAAAAAAATGGAGGTGCTGTAGATAATTTCCAAAGGTTATCAACAATATTGCTTTTTTGCTAGGTATCAGTTCCCTCCTGTCAAGTTATATCTGGGATGCGGTTCAGATAGTTAGCGATTTTGAATCTGTTAAGAAAGTCAAGCTCTGTTCTTTTGGCCTTTTCCTTAACATTTTTCTGGTATGCTCTCTTTATTTGTTTGTGCATGTTGGACATACTTTTTTTGGAATATTTATTTTTTATTATTATTTTGATGTCTTTACACCATTTCTTTTTTCAGAACTATTGCATTTCTTTTGGGACACCTTGGAATGTAGCTAGTTAAGCAGACACTTACATTTGTCTGTATAGGGACAGTTGAATAAAGTCATCCTTTGTGTGTACAACAACAAGGATAATATTTAGTTTTTCCACATTTCTGCTAACATGTCCTGTCATATTAACAGCAAGCTTGTGTTTGGTAATCATTTTGAGTCTTTAATAAAATCCCTGAATACAAATCCAATCTACAAAAACAGACATTAAATCTGAAACACACCACACATGAAAACCAAAACACAAAACACCAAAACCTATATTTAATCAAAATTTAGGAGGAGAATTCTCTTTGGTCTCTAGTTCAACTCTAGTTGTTTTACTTCTTTACTAATTTTCCCTACTTGTAAACATTTCATTTAGGTAGAGTCTTCCCATTGTGGTGGTCGGCTAGGGGCTGTGCCCAGCAGTGACGTCTGGACAGACCAGGGGCCTCATGTATAAACGGTGCATACGCACAGAAATGTTGCATATGAACGTTTCCATGTTCAAATCGCGATTTATAAAACCTAAACTTGGCGTAATGCCACAAACATTTCCACAGTACCTCATATCCTGTCATACGCAAGTTCTGCACTCGGTTTTGCAGACTGGCGGCATCCAGCGTCAAAGGAGTGTTACTGTTCCCTTTCTTTCTTAGAACCACATTCCTGACGCAGCTTTATAAATACACTGAAACTAACTGCATATTGTTTATTAGTGTAATGCATCTGATTGTAATTAACCTGTAACAATATAATGGTCCAGTATTCCAAATACCATAACTGCTTTAGCGTTGTTACTCTCATTGCACCTTCTTTTTCTTCTTTCAGCTGCTCCCGTTTGGTGTTGCCACAGCGGATCATCTTTTTCCATATTACTCTCACTGCACAACTCGGAGTATTTATATCACTGTATTTGAGTGGGGAATCACAGCAGCAGCTGATCAGAAAGAGAATTATTGGCATACAGCATCAAGCACACGCTGCCTCAGCCACGGCAAAACACCTCAGAGATTTTCCCGTACGGACCTCGCGGTTCAGAAACAGTTTCATCCCAAGAACTTTAAACACAGTCAATCAGTCCATCAAATGCTCCTTGTAGAACTGTTTGTACTTATAAGTACAATTACCTCACTGTAAACTTGCACTACAGTTATAATATTGCACAACCTGCGCCACTTTATAAAGCGCGTATTTACATATGATGACAATATCATTTTTAAGATGAAATGCAACAAAATATGTTGATTATATTATAGAGATAAAACTTTAACTTCATTTAAATAATCTGTATTGTTAATAATTAAACATGTGAGGACACGGTGCCGCAGTGCTAGCTAGTTCACGGATTGATCCTGCCTCATGCTATTCTTGCTGGGCTGGCGCGACACTGGAAGGACAGATGGATAAAATAATTAAACACGTACAGTGGAACCTCGAGCCGAAGCAATTTCCCCCATAGGATTGTATGTAAATACAATTAATCCGTTCTAGACCGTACGAACTGTATGTAAATATATTTTTTTTAAAGATTAAGCACAAATATAGTTAATTACACCATAGAATGAACAGTGTAATAGTAAACTAATGTAAAAACATTGACTAACAATGACACAAAATACCCAGGCTCCCTGCTCAGCTGCAGGAGCAGGCTCGCTCTCTCTCTCTCAGCAGCACGCACCCTCCCCCTCTCTCTCAGCAACACGCACCCTCCTCCTCTCTTTTAGCAGCACGCGCTCGCTCGCTCGCTCTCTCTGTCTCTCAGCAGCACGCGCTCGCTCGCTCTCTCTCTCTCTCTCGTGCAGTCAGGCAGGCACAAACGTGCAGACAGGCAGGCAGGCACGCACGCACGCGCAGGCAGACACGCACGTCTGACCGAGAACAATGCAACATGTGCGGAAATCACAAACTGAAAGGGAAACTGGCTTGTTCGTATACCGAGTGTGTGGTTGTGAACTGAGGCAAAAGTTTGGCGAACTTTTTGGTCGTGAACCGAGTTGTACGTGTACCGAGACGTTCGTGAACCGAGGTCCCACTGTACTATGAAGATATTTCAATGTTCCTTAAAAGTTTTGAAGAATCGTCATTGCAAACTTACAGATGGCTTAATGTCTATTACAGAGCTGATTGTGTGGTGATTGGGTATTTGGAGAAAGAAAAGTAAGAACAGGAATTGGAGGTTAGAATGTCTGAAAGAGACAGTACTGCTGCAATAATTTCATTGAAGGTCGTGCACAATCACTGCGCCACCATGTTCCCATGTTTAATAACATGCTTTAACTCCTATCATCATAAAAAAGATATCACATATACATCTCAGTATTTTAATTATTCAGAGAGCTGTAATATTACAAATGTAACGGATTCTGTGTCCTGTCAGAGAAAGAGAAAGTGGGGAAGCATGAAGTGATTCACACACATGGAGCACATAGAAGATTAAATACAAAACAAAGCATTTAACGTGCTACTTTAGTTACGATGGGATTTGAGAAACTGGTAAATTAAATGATTTTAAGATGAAGTTTACGATGTTCTACTTTAATGACAAAATAAACTACATGATTAAAGTGGAAATTTAGAGATTAAAGTTGACATTTTGTGCTTTTTTCCCCACTGTGTGCCTATTTTTTTTTTTCTCTGTACCCTATTAAGCTTTCATATGACACTCAGACGTTGGGTTACGACTCACCTTTTTTTGATATGCGACAACTTCTTTTTTATTTCAGGCACTGTGCGACTTTGTGAACTTGAGCTTTCGAGTTTTTCCGACACTCTATGTCACTCGATCGACTTCCTTTTGTTGTTTATACCACTGTTTAAACCAACAAATAGTATGTTTTTCCTTGCCTCCACTTGGTATTCGCTGAAATTCTTATATTTCCCCCCATGCTTTTCCCATTGTCTTTTCACAGAAGGCTGAGCTTAAGGGCTATTTATATTGATTTGCATATTCAAAGAGGCGTAATTCTAGGAAGAGTTGGGGTGGGACAGCATGTGCGTGCACGAGCGTTACTTTTCACGCTGATCGGGATTTATGTAGTGGAAAAATGTGGAAGTTTGCATACGCACAGATTCCTGCATCTGGATTTTTCTGTGCGTACGCACATTCCCGCTTTTGTGCTTACTCCATGTTATAGTGTGAGTTCTATGCACTGTGTTATACATGAGGCCCCAGGAGAGGGACTGTGCCTCCCCTGGACCATGAGAGGGCAGTCACCCTGGTTGGTATGGAGGCCACGGGAATGGAGCATGGAAGCTCAACCCGGACGAATGAGGAGCCCTGGATGTCAGCACTTCCGCCACACTCGTAGTTGCTGGCGGAAGAAATACCAGGGACACCCAGAGTGCTTTCAGGTGCTCATGCGGCACTTCAGGCTCATCAGGGGGCACCTGGAGCATGTCCGGGTGGAAATAAAAGGGGCCACCTCCCTCCAGTCGTCAGCCGGAGTTGGGAGGAAGAGGACGAAGCTCAGAGGAGATGAGTGGAGGCGGGGAAGAAAGGCTGTAGTATTGAGAGGCCCAGGCTTGGGGTGTTTGGTGGAAGGACACTGGGTTGTGTGCGGGTCTTAGAGCTGTAAATATTGAAAATAAACGTGTGTAGGTTTTGAACCATTGGTGTCTGCCTGTCTGTGCTTGGGCTGGCCTTCTACACCATGTAAATACAAAGATTAGCATTTATACAAAATGACTTCATGTTTCGTTACATGCTAGGCAAACAAACATGGCCCATTTTGCAACAATGCCCTGTTAGTAGCATGTCTACTTGAGTGTGTAGTGTTATGACACTCTAAAGCATGTTGGAAAGGAATGATCAGAGAATCTGCAGAAATATTTTTATACATCCGTATTAGTCAATTATTAGAGGACAGACAAGCACACACACTGCACTAGTGACTCACTTTAATTATTGGAGCTTTAAAGCTCAGTTGTCCAGTTTTTAATTGGACCAGTCTTAATTTAGGTTGTCCTTTATGCTAGTTTTTTAAACATTTGTTGTGTTTGAACTCTACTAATGAAATGGACATTTGGACTGACAATGTGACAAATGACTATGCAGAAGGTCTGAAAACAACAGGGTTGTAAACCAACCTTTAACTCACAGGGTGTCTTAAAGCTTGTTATTCAACTTGCCTGTGCTCATGAACGTATGAAAAATGTGTACCTATAAATTGTAGTATAAAATACTTTATGAAGGTATTCACTAGGAAACTCAGTATATCAAGTAAAGATCAAGTTAATCAAACAAGAGACAGCTTCATATTTTGTACTCTGAATTATACCTTTCTGTTACAGGGCACTAGAGATTTAAGTTTTCATGTCTTGGAAAGTCTTTCTTAGCTCAAGTATGTGCAATTTATTGTGCATACAGCTACAGAAACATAAAAAGCAAAAATACATACTAACAGGACAAATAATACAATCAATCAATGAATAAACAAATAAGTATTCTGCAGAAACTGCAACAAGGACTTAAAATGTATAAAAATGTAGTCTGGGACATTAGGAGGAGGAATTGACTTGTCTGATAGCAGTGTGCAGAAAAGACCACACAGAGGTATTTCTTAGTACACCGTGGTAGAATCAGCCTGTGGCTAAAACTGCTCCAAGAGAGTGATTCCTGGAGGGGATAAAGGAGATTTTTAATGATGGCATCCAAATTTTCCACCATCCTCTTTCCAACAATTTCCAATGTGTCCTGGGTTATCCCTGTGATGGAGCAGGCTTTCATGATTCATTTACTGAGGCATTGCGTGTTTGTTGAACTCAAGTTGCTTCCCCAGAAGATCACAGCATAGAATACACTGGCTACCTTAGACTTGATTAGCATACATCCAAACACCCGAGTCTCCTCAGGAAGTTCAGTCTGCACTGGACCCCCAGGTACTTGTAACTCTGCATCACATCTACATCCTCCCCTATTGACTGGTCTCAGAAGCTCTTTGGCACACCAGAAGTCCACCACCAACTCGCTTGCCATGCTGATGTTGAGCTGCAGGTTGTCCTCCCTGCACTACAAGGCAAAGTCTTCAACAAAACTCCTGTACTCCAACTCATCTCCATTATTAATGTAACCTATAATGGAGGAGAAATCTGATAATTTCTGTAGGTAGCTAGCATTGATATTTTATTGGAAGTGCACTGTGAAGATGGTAAACAGGAAGGGAGGCAGGATAGGTCCTTGTTGGGTTCCAGTATTACATACCACTTGTTCTGACACACACTCCCTCAGTGTCACAAACTGCTGTCTGTTGTTCAAGCAGTCCGTGATCCAGTAGATTGTAGGAGCATCAAGATTCATAGCCTTCAGGCAGAATGGTGTTAAAGGCAGTGTGAAAGTCAAAGAACTTTATCCTGACTGGGGTGCCAGCTTTGTCTAATTGGGAGTAGGGTCTGTACAGCATGTAGATCATGGCACCCACCACACCTTTATGTTTATTATAGGCAAACTGCAGAGGATCAAGATATTTTAAAACCAAGTGGTTGTAGCTGTTTCATGACAAGCCTCTCAAAGATCTTAATGATGTACGGTATGAGGTGACAGCAACTGGTCTGAAGTCCTTAGGGTCACAGAAAAGCCCTTTTTTGGCGCTAAATCTACACAGGATATTTTCCACAGCTGTGAAACCTTCTGAAAACACAAGGAAAGAGAGAACAGGTGATGAAGGACCCCACAGAACTAACTGTCATGTGTTTTCAGCACCCTTAGGCTGATTCAATCTGACCCTGCAATCTTGTTCATGCAAAGTTTAATTGCTCTCTCCTCACTTGATCAGCAGAGATAGACAGTCCAGGAAGTGGAAGGGGGCTCTAGTTGACAGGTTTAATGTCATTGTAGGGGAATCTCATGCAGATTACAGATGGCTGTTGGGTATTCCAGCTTACTCACAGAGGCAGACAAGAATGAGTCAGACCTGTTGAAGAATTTATGTTCATTAGCTCTGTTCTTGTTCAGTTCCTCTGCATGCTTGCAGCCGGCAATAGTCCTCATCCTGCTCCACACTTCCTTAAAATTGTTCTGCTGTAACATGTGCTCAAGTTTACCTCTGTAATGGGCTTTACCCTCATAAAGCTGCTTCCTCAGCTCTGACTGCACTTGCCTAATTTCCTGTTTATTTTTTTACAGATATAAAAATATATTTTTGAAGTAAAATTTCAGAAAAATAAAAAAGGTGTGTTTATTTTACTCAGTCATTTATAATATTACTCTTTTAATTCTTGCCATAAATTTATTTCACTAAATGCTTAAAAAGTCATTAGTATTGTCCAAATTTGGCCTCCTTTGCGGTGTTTGAGTACAGCTTTTAAGAGGAAGACTGATTAATATTAAGGTTGTTAATGTGGTTTTGTAATATGTGACAAGTACAAAAATGTACATTTGATATAACATTTAGGTGCATTTGGAGACTTGGTTAGCTGGTTTGAAAGTTAGAACATTTTTTAAATTTTCTAATCACTTCATCAAAGAGTTAACCACAGCTTTATTTATTTTATTGATAATAATGAGTCATATTCAAAAGTAACAGTGATAATAGAATGTAGTTACATGTACTTGTAGAATACATAAAATATGTTTTTAATACCATTTCACAATATCATGTAGCTTAATTTGCTTTCATATATAGCAGATTCCATCTCAAGTGATGAAAAGATTCATGTGCTATTATTTGTCACTGAATGTGGAGGGCCTGTGGCTAACTGTAGTTCAAAGTACTTAAACATACAATTTTTTAAGTAAGTTCAAATTTAAAATCTGAGCTAAAGCCTTAAACTTAAATTGTTGGCTGCATCTGAACATGATAGTAAATCATTGTGGCACTTTGCGAAATGTTACAGGGTACCAGCAGAAACATTTTCTTTTATCAGGGAGCAGCATAAACAGTCTATGTTCAGTAGCAACTCTTTGAGGGCTAATATTTTTTCTAAAAAAACTCAATTTTCTGAAAAGCGCACAAAACAATGGTTTCACACATGAATCAACATAAAATGTCTGTTGCTGCCTGTTGTGCCTACTGTCGGCGCTTGTTTGCAGTTTGCAGTAGCAGTGGCTGTGCAGGGGGGCAGCTCTATGGCCAGCAGGAATGCACAGAGGGCTGGCTGTCTTTGTGAGACAGGTGCGCAGGGGTGGCAGTTGCAGTGAGATGCAATATGGTCTGTACCTCCTGTCATCGTGTCTGTCCTCCCAGGTGAATGTTGTCATAGGTGCATGAGCTACTCGAACGTGTTCAGCACCACGATCAGCTGGGGAATGATCAGCTGATGCTGGTACCTCACTTTCCTTCTCGATCTACATCTCCAGATCACTTGAATCGCATGAATTTAGCTATAATACAAAAAAAGTCATCCACGGATTATTATGCTTTGAGCGTTCACTTTGGTATCTCTCCACATGCCATTTTAGAAGCTGTTTGCTCTTCGCTACTTATGCACTCGCAGGGAATCGAGGTCAAATCAACAAAGCTAACTAGCAAAAGCGTATCGAAAAGTGCTGTAACAAGAAGATCACTCTATCGATCGATAGCAAGACTGAGGCTTACAAAATAATAATAATAATAATAATAATAACAAAAACTGCACTAATGAGCAACAAAATAATTTTCTGTGTTAATTAATGGGTTAGCGCAATAATAACACGTTAACTTGCCCAGCCTTAAATATTATACATCAAATAATAAACAAATACATAAAAATATAAATTCTGACTTAGATTAGAAAAACAAGTGAAAAAAAAGAAAAAAGCCATGGACAAATAACACAATTGTGTAGGCTTACTTGTAGGAATATAAATGCAGATATTACAATCACCCACAACAATAAGGAAAATAAATAGGACAAGACCAAATTTTGTTATCAGTTTTAAAGCTAAAATCTGGAAAGACATCGGCCATTAAATAGTTATTTGTTTGGTGTTTAGATCAGATCAAACCGCCAGACCACCAACCTGACATGAGTTGCAAACCGCTGCAAAATAAACAGTAGTTTCATTTAAAAAAAACTCTTGCATACAGATCCATCAGTGTAGTATGAGACTTAACCATGCTTTCTGGTACAGTAGGAGACATTATGTTCTATGTTGATGAATAAATAAAGAATATCATTATTAGGTAATTGAATAAATACATACACATCTAACATTATATCTTTATTATATACTTGTTAATTGATCTACACCTACATCTGACCCCACCCAATCCAGTGTTCTTCAGGAAGGTATACTTGCTTCAGCATGTATGACTACAGGTGTTTCACTATTCTGTCAGGATCGACTTTCAAATAAGTGGAAAAAATATTTTAAATATAAAATTGGAAGAAATCACTTTCAACGTGAAATTTAAACAGTAAACTAATACAACGTTGCACAGAATGTTTCTCTGTTTTAAAACAGATGAGTCTGCAGATTCATTAAAGATTCAGTGGGAGACTTTGAAATTTCAAAAATAGGTATGCACCTAAAAAGTGATAAAACCTTTTTGGCATGAAATAATAGGAATGAAGTACATTGTTGATGAGTGACTCTGAAAACTCTTTGAAACCTAGACCACCTATTTCCTTCACACACAAGCAACCAGCATAATGGATACTAGATCTTCCCTGTAATAATCCATAAAATAGATAAAATAGAAATTAACTTCTACCAGTTTTGCAACAACTGCACAACTTCTTCCCTCTGGACTTTACTTTGATCTTCTGGGGACAAACAAGTGGCAAATCCATGATAAGCTGGGTGTGCCACATTTATTGGCCACTATTACATGACAAGTCATTATATATAGGCATTACGTAGTTCAGATATTAATCCTTCTGCTCACCTACTGTGTCAGTCCACATCGATAAAATGCCTTTGACTGTGAGAAACATTAAAAAAGTGAATAGATTCAGTTTGACTGTCAGACAGAGTGAAACATGTATGTGCTACAATTTGCTGAACATAAAGTAAGAGAAACAATAACTTTATAAGCAGTAAAAACATTTTAAGATATTTTTACATTGCTTTTTAAATTACTTAGGAAATTAATAAATTAGGATAATTTTGCTTGAATTTATGACAACTATATTAATCACATTTCATAGCATTTCTGTCTTCTTTTTATGTTCTTGCACTGTAACTAACTTCAAGAATCCTTGTAATTTGATGTTCAATACAGCACAGTACTTTTGTGTAGAACTAAAATTATGAAACCGGAAAACATTTTGACAAAGATGCCAAAAACCATTTAGCATCAGCTCTGATTAATTACATTTGTGCCTCACGATTCAAGAGAGCAAAGTAATTGCATTGCTGTATCAGATGCTGCATCACTTGGAGATCAAATGTTGATGATCTACTTGAGATAACTAACATTCCCATTGATTAATATTACCGTAAATAAAAAGAAAATACTTTGGATGAGAAGTGAGAAAAGCTTAGAGAAAAAAAGATATGGAGGTTAAATATTAAGCTAAGTGTCACATGCTGTACCTTTCCTAGAATTGGGCTAGTATCCTGCTCTACTCAGAGCAGAAGGCAATAGAATGTAATGTTTCATTTATATTTTAGTACTACTGAGGCGAAAAACTAAGAAAATGTTAGTTTTGTGAACCTGCCTTTTCCTAATATAAGGGATCTAATCCCAGCACTATTTGATGCAAAGCAGGAAATATCTTTAGATGAAAAAAACAGGCCATCCCAAATCTCCACAAATATCTGATACTCAAATTTTACAACCTACCATCATAGGTAACATTTTGATAGACACTAACACAATCAGAACATACATATCAGCAACATTTTTCATGGCACATTTTATTACAAGATACTGTATGTTCCTGAAAATGCTTTACAAGGAGTTAAGAAAAAAACCAAATTACAGAGAATAAATAATGAAATACAATGAAATACAAAATAAAATAAGAAAGAAATAATAAATAAATGCAATATTACATAATGAATAAAAACAAGTAAGTAACTGAAACTTATTTTAGGTCTCTAATGATTATAACAATATAGGAAGAACAGAAAGCAAAAATTCCAGAGCTGTGATACTAGATGGAAAAAAACCTACAGGGGATCCAAAGCTAAAAGACTGCATAGCCCCCAGAGGGAATTCATCCAAGCATAAATGAGTTAAACTAGATAATTACTATTATGGTTTTACAGTCCTAGAAAATTTGAGTATGTACATTCCTTCCAACATCACAGGCAAATGCAGAGAATTTTGATAAGTTGGCAGTGGCACATAATGCTAACACAGAAAATCAGAAAAGAAAGCAGAAAAGTAGAGATAAGTAATACTTGCAGATCTATAAAGTATGTGACATGTTATACAATACTTAGTACTGTATTACATATTATAGGTATACTAGCTGAAATACCCAGCGTTGCCCAAGAGGAAAATAAAGAGTTTTTTTTTAATTGTTTGAATAAAATATAATTTAAAAAAAAACACAACTTTAAAAATTAAAATAAATTAACAAACAATGAAGACTCACTAATGTGCTTGTCTTGTGCTCTTGTATGGATGTTATCATCTAGTTGACGCTCAGAACCGAGCTCTGAGGCTAAGGATCTGCGCTGGTATCCCGAAGGTTGCTGGTTCGAATCTCCGTCACTGCCGAAAGAGATCCCACTCTGCTGGGCCCTTGAGCAAGACCCTTAACCTGAAATTGCTCCAGGGGCACTGTACAATGGCTGACCCTGCGCTCTGACCCCAAGGGGTATGCGAAAACTAAAAAATTCTTAATACAAGAAATTGTATGAGGTGAAATAAAGAACAAAAAAAAAAAACTATTTAATTTCAAAACCAACATAAAGAATGCTGGCAGTCACCTCCAGTTCGCCCTCTGGTGGTCGTTCCAAGTGTCAACTGGATGATACCATCCATACAAGAGCACAAGATCACCCCCCACCCTACCCAGAAGGGGGTGGGCTAGGGTTGATTTCACCCTACAGTATTTTTAGTTAACCAATGAGAAACGTGTACCAACTTTCATGAAAATCGCTTCAGCCATCCAGAAGTGATGCTGGAACATACATACATACGCATACACATACATTGACTTTTATATGTATAGAGTACATATTATACAATAATATTAAAACTGGGGAAAAAAGTATGAAAAAGATAAGTTATTTTTTTTAAATGTTCCACAGTGTTAGCCTAGAGTATTTCTATTTGTAGTCATTTGAGATTTTTGGTGCAGAACAGCAAAAAGCTGCATCACCACTTCCTTCATGCTTAGCTCTTGGAACAATAAGTCAACAGTGTTTGAGTATCTATGACTGGGAATATAAGGGGAAAGACACTCCAAACTATATGGGGGGCAAGATTAATCAGAATTTAAAAATCTATTCTAATGGAGTTGGGTAGTCAGTGTAACAATGCTAAGATTGGTGAGATGTGCTCAGGTTTTGTTTTATTGGTTAAGATTCTTGCTGCTGCATTCTTACCTAGCTGCAGTCAATTCATGTCTTTCTTAGGTAGTCCTGTTAGGGGTGTATTAGAGCAATCAAGCTGACTAAAACCCAAGGCGTGAAATAATTAATGCATGTCATTTTAAAGTAATACATTTGTCATCCCAGACTAAATACCAGTCTAATGAAGCCATGTTTACTACAGTGCTAGCTTGCTCTCTTAACTTTGCCACATTGTAAACTGCAAGAATAGAAAAGGTATTTAAAAAATGTATAAAAGACAGTTCACTTTAGAATACAATTTTATGTGATAATATATACCATGATTATGAAGCCGTAACTTTGACCTGAAAAATACTGAACAGAGGAACGTAGAAGCCCATTTAGCAGTGAACCCTAGTATTATTTTTTTTTTTTTATCATTTTACACCCTTCACCTCTGCCATTTTCCTGTCTTGGTTTGACCCTCTAAACATGTTTAATGCCTTTAGCTATGCCATTCACATAAACCACATGTCATATTCACAATCTGCAGAGAGCTGCAATTACTAAACCTTTATGTAATGCATGGTTGTAACAGTTTAATGCAGCAGTTAAGTCTGGAATTGTCCTTTGAAGTACAGAAAATATTTAAGAAATCATAATCACTGCTGCCTTTTACATTAATTAAAAAGAATTTCAAGATAAGTATTAATGTATTACAAGCTAGCTTCATTCCCATTCTTATAGGACGTTCTGGACCTATAAGCCATAAATATTAGAATGTTTTGAAATTTGAGACAATGATATGTTCTCTCCTGCCATTAAACTCTGTTTTACATACACCTTGTAATGGTTTTCCACAAGTCAAGAACAAAAAGTGTAAACTTTATTGTATAGTTTTACAAGGTTAGAACCTTCATTTCTAGTTGAAAAACATGCAATATCTGTAATCAGAAGTGTTTGCTACAGTATAGAAATTTTGAAGGGTAATATGATTTTTTTATATATTTTATCCATGTCACGGAAGAGTTTACCTGGCTAAAAGAAATATTTCTCTTACTCAAGCAATATTCACAATGATGCGCCCTGAGTGATGGAAACACATTTGAAAATTTATAAGGTGAGAATGGAGTATAACACATTAGTATTATAATTTATTGCAATCCACACCACAAGGTTTATAGGATGTTGTGAAGCTGATTAATTGAAGAAGGTTACTGTCACTAAAGTAGGCCACTAACTAAAATGAATAATCTATTTCAATGCTTTCTTTCTCTACTGTATGCAGTGCCATATGTGTTTAAAATTGGAATTCATATTACAATGATGATGGTGACAATGATTGCAGAAGCGTTTTCAGGTGACCTTTGCTATGTGTTTTGTACAATCAGATGCCAGCCCAGCCTAATGAATAGCTCCATCTTCCAGCTCTGTTTTCATTTCCGAGCTTCATGACAGTTCTGAGGTAAAGATCAAGCACAGCATTTTTCATCAAGTGTTATTTATGTAGATTCATCCATCAAACTTGACTTACCTCCGTGCTTGCTGTAGTGTCAGATGGTGTCAGTAAATCCACAATCGCCCTAAACTAAAGGTCTCCTACACATGCCAACTGCTCTTGCATTGTTAACACTTCAGGTCACAAAATGGAATTGAAGACACACGTTACATGAAACCACAAGATCAGTTTAATGAATGCTGTGAAATATGGTGTTAAATATCTGCAAAATTTAGATAATCAAAAAGCAGCCAACACCAGCCTATTGTGATTTGGGGCAGTTTTTTATTGAGTCAAATACATTTTCTTCTGTTACAGACATTTAAGAGGCTTTTTACATATGTGTTTTGGATTGAAAATATAGTTTGGAATAAATATAAATGTTTTTACTATTTAAATTTAAGTACAATACGTTGACATTTTGTATCTTTAGTTTTGGTACTGGGATGCATGGCACTGTTTCTTCGCTTTATAACCTTCTACAGTGCTCAGTACACTTTCTGAAATTATGGAGAAAAACCTCAAATAGTCTCAGTACAGTGTCTGAGATCAGATTTTAAAACCTCAAACAGTTTTAGTCTCACAATGTTTAAAAGCTTTCTGGTTAACAACTCTTACCATTTCATTTCATGACATGCCTTCTTTCTGGTGACAACATGTCCTTTGGTTAGTGGTTTTTGACAATTGACTTTGTTCTCTGGTTTTAGATAACAGTGTTTCAGATTTTCAGATATTGACTGTTATCACAGTTTCTCAATTACATGCACATTTCCTGGTTCATTTAACACCATCCTTGTAGTTTCTTACAAACTCTGTTGTGAAGCAGGCAATTCAGAGAGGTCATCCAAAACTAAAAGCTGTATGCTATGCTCCAGGTGGGGCAATTCAAAACCACTGGTATAACACAATCACATTTAGAAGGTTTTTTTTTTATATATATATATAGGCCCCACAGAGTAAATTGTGGACTAGGTTGCATGTTTTTTTTTTTGTATTTGCCAGACCAAAGACTTGTTTCAGGCTGATTGTCAACTAAAAATTGAATTTGTGTGAGTATGCATCCATTTTTTAATATTTGCTCTACATTGACTGATGTTCCTTTCAGACCCGGTTTCTGTCTTGCAACTATTTCTGAATTGTAAGGCAGTAAGATAATGGATGAACGGGTATATAAAATGATTGAAAAAAGACTAAAGGATCATTAATAACAAAACTAGCTTTTTCATATAATGTATTATTTCAAATGAATAAGTGTTTCCTAACTAACGATGCTTATTTTATTCAATTGGTATTGATTAAAAATGCTTGCCTTT
>JANRMT010062819.1:44178474-44194133 GCA_026402145.1 Polypterus bichir lapradei | reverse complement strand
CCGCTGCGAAGCGCGGGTATTCTGCTAGTATATATATATATATAACAGCAACACTCATCACTCACAACAGTGACAAAACAATTACATTCACAATCATGTTACGTTATTTTTAAAATGTTTCCCTTTCTTTTTCATTACTTCTTTAACACACTACTTCTCCGCTGCGAAGCGCAGGTATTTTGCTAGTCTATAATAATAAAAGGCAAAGCCCTCACTGACTGACTGACTGACTCATCACTAATTCTCCAACTTCCCGTGTAGGTAGAAGGCTGAAATTTGGCAGGCTTATTCCTTACAGCTTACTTACAAAAGTTTAGCAAGTTTCATTTCGAAATTCTACATGTAACGGTCATAACGGTCGATAACGGTCGACAACGTCCACCATGTTGAACTTTCTTAGTTATGGCCCCATCTTCACGAAATTTGGTAAGCAGCTTCCCTGCGCTAACCGAAACCGATGTACTTACTTATTTCGATGGTATGACGCCACTGTCGGCCGCCATATTGAACTTTCCAAACATCACTAATTTTCCAACTTCCCGTGTAGGTAGAAGGCTGAAATTTGGCAGGCCCATTCCTTACAGCTTACTTACAAAAGTTAAGCAGGTTTCATTTTGAAATTCTACGCGTAACGGTCATAACGGTCAACAACGTCCACCATATTGAACTTTCTTATTCATGGCCCCATCTTCACAAAATTTGGTAGGCGGCTTCCCTACGCTAACCAAAACCAATGTACAAAACCAATGTACATACTTATTTCGGTGGCATGACGCCACTGTCAGTCGCCATTTTGAACTTTCCAACGTCACTAATTCTCCAACTTCCCGTGTAGGTAGAAGGCTGAAATTTGGTACTTATTTCGATGGTATGATGCCACTGTCGGCCGTCATACTGAACTTTTAATGGAAACCAATGTCCGTACTTATTTCGGTGGTATGACGCCACTGTCAGCCGCCATATTGAACTTTCCAACATCACTAATTCTCCAACCTTCCGTGTAGGTAGAAGGCTGAAATTTGGCAGGCTCATTCCTTACAGCTTACTTACAAAAATTAAGCAGGTTTCATTTCGAAATTCTACGCGTAATGGTCATAACGGTCAACAACGTCCGCCATGTTGAACTTTCTTATTTATGGCCCCATCTTCTCGAAATTTGCTAGGAGGCTTCCCTGTACTTATTTCGGTGGTATGATGCCACTGTCAGCCGCCATATTGAACTTTTCAACGGTCTTTGTTACTTATGGACCCATCTTCAAGAAATTTCGTACGCGGGTTCCCAACGCTAACTGAATCCTACTTACGTACATATATACGTCCATAGCCTGCAGCTTGGTCACCGTGTGAGGTGGCATTGGGTCCCCCATCCCTACACCTCCCACGTTGTTGGCTGCCTGCCTATATAAGGCCGTCCGTCGCTCCGGTCTCTACATTCCCTTCCTTGCTTCGCCACGGGATTCACGTCTCCCTGCTGATAACTACAGCCTTTTTATTTAATCCACGGCTTCTTCGCTGTTTTATTGTTCATTTATTACAATTATAGTTATTGTTTAGGTATTTTAGACTTACTTTACATTGTTCAGGTACCCATTTCCTTTATCATTCCAACCGTACCCACATTAACATGTCTATCGAGGTGATCACCATAGATCAAAGAACTGTCACTTACCGAGTGGTTTCCATGCCCGGAGATAGCACCTACCTTTTCCATTCTCTGTGTTACATATTGCACGGCCATATCAGGCTCAATCTTGATATCCGGAGGAACATTGTGTCTTATGTATTGAATGACTGGGACAGGTTCAAGGTGTGGACTGATGATGGTACAGGAGATAATTATACTACACAGGAGCACTAGAAGAGTGAAATGCTTAAGCCCTTCACCTATAGTTCTGCATGTGAGTTGATGGCTACCGCTGAATTGTTCGGTTGTCGCTTTCAAGTGTACTGAAATGGCCAAATATTTTACACATTTTGACAACTGCCAGTGCCTCTTAAACATTTTAGACTCACAGGTGGCGATTTCAGTAGTGGACACATTTATGAATGTTTAAACTCTCAAATGCTGGATGTGAAGTTATCGATGAAACCGGCTGTATGCTTATAACGCTTGTCAGATGCCGAATGTCACTTCAACACAACAAGTCCTGCAAATACTGTCGTAATTGAAACAAACCATGAAACTCAAACCAATTATGACAGCAGCAATCCAAGCTGTGAGATTTGAAACAAGATTGCTGTTCACATGGCCAACTGTACGTTGCATGCTCAAGAGTAAGCTCAGCGCACAGCTTGGTCATATTACAACCGGAGGGCCGAACTCAAAATGTGGCATACAAAGAGATCCTTAACAAATAATTATTGGTATATTTTCCCTCAGTTTAAAAAGGTTTAATTTTCTTCTTAATAAAGATTTTAAGTCAGTACTTCGCCACTGCAAGGCGCGGGTATTTTGCTAGTACAGAATAATTCAAATGTGTATAGTAGGACTTAAAATATAGAATCAATATTATCGATCATTTTATCTTGAACTATTTACAGTCCTTCAATAAAGATGAACAGGTCGCCCAAATAATTAAACAATACTCCCTTTTTGACAATTAATCATACATAAAATGCAGGCACATTTTTTTTTCTAGAATTTAAGTAAATTGTTTTGTGTAAGATTTTCCAAAAAAAACACATGTTGATTCAGGATCAGCGCATCCCTAGTTTCAGGATATCTTTCTCTCTGTTAATGGGTCAAATAATCCTTCTTTATGAACTCTTTAGTTTTCTGGTTATTGTAAAGATATGCTTTAATTCTTCATAATGCCAATGGCTGTCATTTAATTTTAAGGCAACTCTTCTATCCATATCCAAATGAAAAGATTTCTTTGATGAAAGTACAAAGGTTTATGAAGGTCATAATCAACAAGTATGTTAAGGCACTATAACCCACAAAACTACAGTTGTGCTTGAAAGTTTGTGAATCCTTTAGAATTTTCTATATTTCTGCATAAATATGACCTTAAACATCATCAGATTTTCACTCAAGTCCTAAAAGTAGATAAAGAGAAACCAGTTAAACAAATGAGACAAAAATGTTATACTTGGTCATTTATTTATTAAGGAAAATGATTGAATATTACATATTTGTGAGTGGCAAAAGTATGTGAACCTTTGCTTTCAGTATCTGGTGTGACCTCCCTTGGAGGAATTTTAGCCCATTCCTCTGTATTTCCTCACATTAACTGCTTGCTTCAGGTCCCTCCACAACATTTCGATTGGATTAAGGTCAGAACTTGGACTTGGCCATTCCAGAACATTAACTTTATTCTTCTTTAACCATTCTTTGGTAGAACGACTTGCGTGCTTAGGGTCGTTGTCTTGCTGCATGACTCTCTTTCTCTTGAGATTCAGTTCATGGACAGATGTTCTGACATTTTCCTTTAGAATCCTCTGATATAATTAAGAATTCATTGTTCCATCAATGAAGGCAAGCCGTCCTGGCCCAGATGCAGCAAAACAGGCCCAAACCATGATACTACCACCACCATGTTTCACAGATGGGATAAGGTTCTTATGCTGGAATGCAGTGTTTTCCTTTCTCCAAACATTTTCATTTAAACCAAAAAGTTCTATTTTGGTCTCATCCGTCCACAAAACATTCTTCCAATGTTTGTCCACATGATCTTTAGAAAACTGCAGACGAGCAGCAATGTTTTTTTGGAGAGCAGTGGCTTTCTCCTTGCAACCCTGCCATGCACACCATTGTTGTTCAGTGTTCTCCTGATGGTGGACTCATGAACATGAACATTAGCCAATGTGAGAGAGGCACTCAGTTGCTTAGAAGTTACCCTGGGGTCCTTTGTGATCTCGCCAACTATTACACGCCTTGCTCTTGGAGTGATTTTTGTTGGTCGACCACTCCTGGGGAGGGTAACAATGGTCTTGAATTTCCTCCATTTGTATACAATCTGTCGGACTGTGGATTGGTGGAGTCCAAACTCTTTAGAGATGGTTTTGTAACCTTTCCAGCCTGATGAGCATCAACAACTCTTTTTCTGAGGTCCTCAGAAATCTCCTTTGTTCGTGCCATGATACACTTCCACAAACGTGTTGTGAAGAGCAGATTTTGATAGATCCCTGTTCTTTAAATAACACAGGGTGCCCACTCACACCTGATTGTCATCCCATTGATTGAAAACACCTGACTCTAATTTCACCTTCAAATTAACTGCTAATCCTAGAGGTTCACATACTTTTACCACTCACAAATATGTAATATTCGATCATTTTCCTCAATAAATAAATGACCAAGTGTAATATTTTTGTCTCATTTGTTTAACTTGTTTCTCTTTATATACACTTTTAGGACTTGAGTGAAAATCTGATGATGTTTTAGGTCATATTTATGCAGAAAAATAGAAAATTTAAAGGGTTCACGAACTTTCAAGCACAACTGTAGAGCACATAGAAGAACGCAGTCAAAACAAAGCATTTAACGTATGTGGCAGATTGCTGGGGTCCTTACCTGGCCGGGATGCCTGGAAGGACCGGAAAGGGGCATGTATAGCTTCCGGGTCACGAGAGAGCAACCGCCCTGAAATAAGAGAGGACCACGGGAGAAGAGGGAAAAGCGATTAGCCCATTGGGACCCGTGGCCACTGCCATGGGGCGCCTTAAGCCTCCTGGAACACCAGGAAGTGCTGCCAGAAGAAATTCATCAACCACCTGGAGCACATCCGTGAAGGAAGGAAAGGGGCTCCTTCTTACAATCGGGGAGCTTAAGTTGGGAGTGGGAGCAGGACAAAGCTCCCAGGAGGAGAGAGGCGGCCAAGGACTGAGACAAGGAAGCCCTTTATAGTGGTGATTACAGCTGTTTCTGGTAATTCAAATGACTGAAAGATGGCCTCTTTTTAAGGTTTAAAAAATCATCTATTGTCACTTAAATTAATGTAGTGAAATAATTTCTTATAGCAGTTATGTAGTACTAGGGTGTTGTACCGTGTTGGCCATTATGAATGTAGAGAAAAGCCAAGCAAAATGACACCTTTTATTGGCTAACTAAAAAGATTACAGTATGCAAGCTTTCGAGGCAACTCAGGCCCCTTCTTCAGGCAAGATGTAATCTATTCCATGTAGCAGTTATTTAAATTATGTAACAAGTTTGTAACACATGCAGGCCTGTCTCCTTTTCTTTCTTTCCAAAGCTCTTGAAAGTGCTGTTTCTAATCAGGTGTCTTCCTTCCTTGTATAGAATGACATGGCTGCACTGACTGTAGTTGGCCAGCTACGATTTGCTAGAGCTACCAACAAGTCATCAGTTCTGATGCTTCTAGACCCCTCTCTGCCTTCGACACCATCAAACCATGACATCCTTCTTGCCACCCTCCCTAAGCTTGGCATTACTGGGACTGCTCTCAGGTTTGAGTCCTACATCTCAGGCAGATCCTACAGTGTGTCTTGGCGAGGAGAGATGTGAAAGACGCATCAGACTTACACAAGGACCAGTGCTTTGTCCTCAAATTTTCTATCTGTACACCACCTCGCTGGGCTTCATAATTGAATCCCATGGGTTTTTTTTTATCAGTGCTATACTGATGATACATAGCTGTACCTGTCATTCCCACCTAAGGACAATACAGTATTGGGTAGAATCTCTCCATGTTTTACTGATATCTCAACCTGGATGAAAGACCACAATCTATAGCTTAACCTGGCAAAAAGAGGCAGAGTGGTGGCTCTGAGGCTAAGGATCTGCACTGGTATCCCAAAGATTGACAGCCAGTCTGTTCAACAGCTCTGTACAGCTTGGTTCACTGTTGCTAACACCTGCCAAGTCAGTGTACAAACTTGGGGTAGTGATTGATGAGCAGCTATCTTTCTCTGACCACATTCCTACAGTTTCTCATTCATGTAGATTCACTCTTACAACATCCACAAGATGAGACCTTATTTGACAGAATATGCAGCAGTTCTGGCAGGTGTTCCTGCATGTGCTATCAAGCTGATTGTCCAGAATGCAGCAGCCTATCTTGTATTTAGCCATCCAAGACAGACACATGTCACTCCTCTCTTCAGGTCACTACATTGGCTCCCTGTAGCAGCATGCATTATGAATAGTCAGTGGGTCAGCACCTGAGTATATGGAGACACTGGCAAAGCCCTATACTCCTTCTCGCATCTGGTAATACCACCTCTGCATGGTATCAAGTATCAATCCAGACTCTTTTCCTATGTAGTTCTTAGGTGGTGTGTCCAGTGGTCTACCTCTATCCAAACTGCTGACTCCTTCAATGTATTTTAGATGCAAACGAATGCTCATCTATTCAGTGAGTATCTGTCTAACTGATTGAAAGAAAAAAAAACCTTTCTCTGTGATCTTTCATACTGTGCTTGATTTGTTGTTATATTAAGTTAATTGCTTTGTCAATTGTTAATCTATGTCTATGTAAATGTATTAGTTATTACATCTTTTTCCTTGTGGCAGTCAACTTTAGCTACCGGTCCTACTACACTTGCTGAACAAACTTGGCCCAGCCTAATGTCACTCGATTATGTTTACCTGTTTTGTAAGTCACTTTGGATAACAGCATTTGCCAAGCAAATAAATATAAATGTTCAAAGTAGAAACCGGCTTAGCACATACAATAATGCTTCAAAAGAAACCTCTTAGCACTCACTTTGTGAAAGTTTACTAAATTTTTCCCAATCCTCCCTCTTCTCCAGCATAGAATTTTTAATGGAATTAATAGCATGACAAAAGTGTGTTGTAAATACATATTTATTAAATAAAGTGACAACCATCCATCCATTTTCCAACCCGCTGAATCCGAACACAGGGTCACGGGGGTCCGCTGGAGCCAATCCCTGCCAACACAGGGCACAAGGCAGGAACGAATCCTGGGCAGGGTGCCAACCCACCACAGGACACACACAAACACCAAGCACACACTAGGGCCAATTTAGAATCGCCAATCCACCTAACCTGCATGTCTTTGGACTGTGGGAGGAAACCGGAGTGCCCGGAGGAAACCTACGCAGACACGGGGAGAACATGCAAACTCCACGCAGGAAGAGAACCCGGGTCTCCTAACTGCGAGGCACCAGGGCTACCACTGCGCCACCATGCCGCCCTAAAGTGACAACTATTCTCAAAAATAAGAATGTTATTATTCCAATTTACATAAAAAGTGAAGAATCATTACATATGTGAGCTAAATAATGGTCCAAAATGTCCGTGTTATCATCACAAAGGAATAATTATCATAACCACAGTATTTCATAAAGAACATGTTCCACCTTCTATATATGTGATATGTATATGTTGTGAAACAAATCACTATGGCATGACAATCAAAAGATTAGCAAAAGGAAGAGAAATTATATTACTATTAATTAAGAACATTTTCATTCCAGCATAGAAAGGCATCAGCTAAATGTGAGAACCTCAATATGATAGGGTTTAGAGGTTTATGGGAAAAAGTAGACAGTATCTGGAAGTGCACAAGAACATCAGGTTTGTAGGTCTGTCAAGAGGAGACCAAAAGATATCTTCTATTTTTCATTTCCATTCTTGGTATGACTTAATTATTTAATGTCTTTTTAGACAGCAATATATCCTTTACAACTCATAATGCCACATTTTTATTTTACACTTAGATCCAGTAAATGCCAAACATTTCAGCCGGAGGAGCTGGTGTGCATTATAAAATGCAAGATTCTGACCTGTAAGTCAATGGAAAACATGCCATGACATATGTTAAAGTGGCAATAACTGTTTGGTCTTGCAGGAGAAGGGAAAAAAGCAGCATGCTGTGAATTGTGGATCCAAGTAATCCCCAAGGAAAAGACCAGTTTTGCATTAAGTAAACGTCTAGGAGATAAAATTATCCAGGCAAGTGTTGAGGCAAGAGTCCAATACTGCCGAAGTGATGAATGAAGCAATGGAGCAGGTACAGTAATGGGATTAAACCAGATAAAACACCACTTCTCACGTCAGCTGTTAAGACATGCCTAATAACTTGGAGGTGCTACATGGCCAAAAGCTTAAGTAGCACCCAGGGGACTATGGAAAGGCTAAAAAGAAATAAAAAGATAATCAGTAGACATGATAGGCATAACTATAAGGAGAGTTAGATAAGATGAAATGTAACAAATATTAATGCGTCATGCACTACCTCACCAGCAGCAGAGAGTCTACTGCCTGATTTTGTTAAAACTATAAATTAGAGTTTTATTACTGGGCAGCAAATATACAGGCGATAAGAACCCGGACACAAATAGAAGAATATACACAGGCTTGGTCCGCAATAGAAGTAAAATCCTGTAGTACTTCTTTGTATTCCTTGCTCTGTGCTCCAATAAACACACGTTATCAGCAATACACTAATAACCCAATTGTGCTCAACTCACTTAGAATCTGGAACCAATGTAGAAAGCATTTTAAGACGGAGAAGCTTCTATCTGTGGCACCCCTGCAAGAGAACCACCTCTTTCAACCTTCACAAACATATGCAGTTTTTAATATTTGGAAAAAATTTGGAATTAACTTGCTCAGAGATCTTTATATAGACAACGTCTTTGCATCCTATGAACAATTACATTCCAAATTTAACATTCCAGCTACACATTTCTTTCACTATCTTCAAATCAGAAACTTTGTTAAACAAAACCTTCCAGATTTTCCTCATCTTGCACCCTCATCCATGCTGGAAAAAATATTGCTCAATCTCAAGGACTTAGACTCCATCTCTACAATATATAAAATCATTTTACAATCCCTCCCTTTCAAAGATCCAAGAAGACACTGGGAAAAAGATCTTTCAATTAATATATCAGAAAAGGAGTGGAAAGTAGCAATGCAGAGAATTCACTCAAGCTCCATATGCGCAAAGCATACAATCATACAACTCAAAATTATATATCGAGCACATCTGTCTCGACTAAAACTTTCCAAAATGTTCCCAGGGCATGATCCAACCTGCGAATGTTGCAACCAAGTCCCAGCCTCACTAGGTCACATGTTCTGGTCCTGCACCAAATTAACATTATTCTGGACAAACATTTTTAATTACCTTTCAGATAGCCTTGGACTCACAATCCCTCCAAACCCATTAACAGCTGTGTTTGGTGTTCTTCCAGATGGGTTTAAAGCAGAGAAAGACAAACAAATTGTGATTGCATTCACTACCAATGTTAAACAGCAATGAAGCTTTACAAATCAAACACAGTAGCAATTTACAAAGAAGGGTAATCTGCTTCTTTCCTTTTTCTACCAGGTGGTGTGGCTCTCTCTCCCCCCAACCCTCTTCTGTCATCACAACCATGAGATGCTTTCACCTCGTCTGGATGCCTTTCCAACATTCACATTGTTCTCCTCCCAAACTTAGAATCTGTTACCCTCTGACTGGTTATAACTTTTAAACCCAACATATGTAGCACACTGTGGTTATTTCCAATTTAGAAATTTAGTCCTTAAAGTCTTAGGGCCACCAGGCTATTTACTCTACCAGCCTCCACTTGACCTATAAAAAGATGAGGCCCTTTGGCAGCATTTAGACTGCCTTCTATTGATATTTTGCTGCAGGAAACAATGAGGGTAGCTTGAATCTGAAAGGAATCCATGGCAAGGCCCCAGCCAACAAAGACAGGGGATTGGGCAACATTTAAATAATGAAAACCACAGAAAACAACTTGGGGGATGGAGTGTGCTGTTATCTGTTTTCGGGATGGACGCCTCCTATGACAAATGGGCCCTACAAACAAAACTATATCACATAGGTCCAGTCAAGTACACAACATGATCTTTTAACCAAATACTAGTGTAAATTTGTTACGTAATATATACTTGCAATACAAGAATCAGTAACAGCTATTAATCTTCTTTACCTTACAACTTCTTTGTAGTTAGGTAGTGATCAGCAGCCATACCACAACAGGTAATCCATCTGAAGCTAAGCATGTTCGGGTCCGTCCAGTACTTGGATGAGAGACCATCTAGAAAAAGCTTGGGTTACTGCTAGAAGAGGTGTTGGTGAAGCCAGCAGGGGGTGCTTACCTTGTGGTCTGTTTGTGGATCCTAATGCCCCAGTGCTGTGATGGGAACACTGTCCTGTAAAAATTAGTGATGTCTTTCAGATGAGATGTAAAACCGATGTTCTGATTCTGTGGTCATAAAAGATCCCTGGGCATCATTCTTAAAGGGTAGGGTGTACGCCAATGTTATGGCTAAATTTCCCACCTCAGCTTAGTCATTCTGGCCCCACAATCATCTCCTGTCTCTAACTGGCTAACCGTCACTCATCACTTTACCACCTAATAGATAATGTGTGGTGAGCATACTGGCCCAAAATGGTTGCCGTCGCATCAGCCAGGAGGATGCTGCACATTAGTGATTCAGGTGGCTCCGCACTCACTATGTAAGTGTTTTGAGTAGTCAGAAAATTATTATATAAAAGTAAAGAATCATTATTATTATCATTTTAAAAAAATCAATAATAAAGAAAAACTTTTACATGGAAGGATATATTATGGCCTTACACATATTCAACAAGGTTAGAAGCAATGACGTCAGTTTGGACAATCAGTTATATTAAAAAATTAAAGACATAAGTAAATAACAGAATACAATAGAAATCTACATTCATTCATTATTGTTCCAAAAGGAGTACAGAAAATAATTCTTCAGTTGAACAAAAAGGATATAAAAAATGTAATTATCATTAGAGTAACATTTCATTATACCATTTTTAATTTACTTCTGTCCATTTACAATTAGGCCATTTTTTTAACCTCTCTGTTGTTACCTTGTGTATTCAATCTTTTTTAAAATTTTAGGATTAAAAATCCTAGTCATGAGACTGTGAGCTTCATTTGGCATAATAATATGTTACCATGAAATGCATCTGTTATAATAATAAAATGCTTATACTGCCTATAGAGAAAGCACTGCAATGATAAAAATAAAAAGCGAAAAGCTCAAACCAACCAATATCAATAATAGACTATATTAATTCTTAGACAAAATATTTATTAAACACATTAGGGTATATGGAAGGAAAAGCCCATTCACATACAAGTAGTAATTGCAAACTCCACAGGGACAGTATCCACATGGATTCAAACTCAAGTTACTAGATCTGTGAAAAAGTAATGGTAATCACTGTACTATCGTATCCAATGCTTATTTTAGGTATTTCTCTAAAATAAAATGAAGACAAATTATATTTTCAGTTGTTAGATTACTTAATTTACTAATCATGGAATTCTGCATAGGAAAGAAGCTTTAAAATGTTAACAGATGCAATAATTTTATTCTAGGATCATATAATGCTTTTTTAACCTCATGACACAAAGTAAAGGAATTAGAGATTAAGACGAAGGCAGATTTTTGCTAGTGGACTTCATTTTATAAGTATGAGCACACATTTAATTTTTTTGACTTCTAGTTTCATTAGAAGAGCTGATCCTCACACCTCATAAACAAGCCATACGTAGATACGGCAAGTAGGTGAAACTTCTATTATGGTTTTCACTGATGTAGCTTTATTCTTGATCTGAATGAAATCACACTAAAATTATCTATAAGATGCAGTTTATCTGACTTTTATTGAACTACATGCCATATTTTTATTTAATAAATTTATACTTGATAAAATCCTACAACAAATCATGAAACACAAAACAGTAAATCAATAACAAACTCAAAAATATTTTTTGCATAATACGTTTTATTTTACATAATAAATATTTTATGACATTTAGGTTTTTAAGGATGTATAAAACATTTCATATTTTATAAAAAGTAATATGAAATTTTTTTTTAAAAATCACAATATATAGCATCAATGTATACTTTATGTAGTTCACAAATCTTTATCAAATCATTCCTGAATCACAAAGCATAAATATTTCAGTAATCAACATTTATATGGTTGAGCCTTGAAAAAGACAAAATTAAACTACCTCTTTTATCAGCACTCAAAAATTCATAAACAAGGAAAAAATAATTTCTTGTTTTTCTGTGTTCAAATCAGGTCAGTCCATAAGGCAAATGAGGATTCCTTTCAGCACTCCCTTCCCACTCTTTTCATAATTTTTCCTGCTTGTTTTCTCCAAACTTTAAACAAATTGCATTTATAAATACAAGTCTGTTTTCAGTCTTGTAGCAAGAACTACAATTTTCACCCCCCTTTTGTGGAAAAATTTTCTTAACAAACCCCAATGACCTACCTATTCTGTTAAATGTGTACATTGCCTGTTCCTTACCTCTCGTAAACTTTAGGTTATAACTTTGGCCATTTCTCCTTTAAATGCTTCTCGAAGTTAATGTGTTTCAGGATTGTCTTCCAGTCTCCTGATGTTCCTAATTGCCTGTTCTCTATTCTGTCTGTCAATATTCTCCTTTTGTCTCATATACTTCTTCTCTTGGACATCTCCTCTCTTACCCTGACTTCTATCCAGCAGACATATTTTGTCTGAGTATCATCTCTACAAAACTAATCTTTGCCTGTCGCTGGGAGTCTTCTGACTCACTCTCTGTAAACTTCTGGAAATCCTCTTTAATCTAATCTTACTTGAAATTTTAAAGAGGTAGAACAATGGATCACCTGGCACAAATACTGAGAAATGGCAAGAGGTTTCACATTGGTTGGGAGCTGGTTAGCTAGGGGGGTCTATGTTGTGCTACTAATATCAATCCTTAATTCTTCCCTTTTCTGATTCTTCTCTGTTTCCTGAAGAGGCACTAGCTCTCTTGGAAATGTGTTCTTTTGAAATTGTGGCATATTAAATAACTAAACAATATCATAATATACCAGAAAAGGCGATATCCCTCCCATTGTGATTATGGCGGTACAAGAATCACATGAGAAAAAATATCTTTTAGCTTATATTTACTGACGGTTAACGCAGTTACAGACGGGGAGGTATATGGACAGACTTTATCCAGGTGGGAAATCTGGATCAACACAGCCTGCCATTTTCTCGTCCCCACGCTGGGAGGTTTTTCGAACTTTGTCGACACCGCCTCCAAGGGTCTGGCTGTTGTCCAAGCCTTTTATAATGTCTTGCTTCACTTGCTGGTCTTCTCTGTCTCCAAACAAGGGCTGAATTCCTCCTCCACAAAATACAGAAATATCATAGTGCTTACATGCCGGTTCTCATTCTCCCAATAAGCAAAGAAGATTTTGTGCTGACAGAGGACAGAAATACACTATCCTGTGTTTAAGATGACTATACAAGCCTCCAGTTGTCTTTGGCTATCTAATCCAATGCTTGGCTAGCAATTCTAACTGCTGAGCCCCTGTGTGCCAAATTTAACATGCACATGTGAATAAAACTCATAACAGTATTGTCCAGATATAGTGACATAAAGAAAAATGTAGTATAACAAGCCACCCTTTGTCACTGGATCTGTGACAAAAACAATACTTGAAAGTTATATTCACAAAGCAAAAGGTACTTGATCCCCCGTCACAGTGTAGATATTTCAAGTCATTTATGGACATGTAAGATGTAGTAGCACTATAGCTTCTGTACCATTCATCTAAAACCAGCGTAAACATGGACAAACAGTTAAATTTAACATGCTGTTATCAAGTAGTGATCAATGTATCTCATCAATGGTGTTAGTGGAGATTTTTGCCCTGTTATTTCTTACATAGTCTGTGTTGTGTCTACATATTACTGAATTCATGCAGTGGGTGTCATAGCATCAGATTATATTATAATCCTATATAGCATCTTGATGGATTACTATTCTTTGGCACTCCTATCATTTCTAGCTTCAATATGTTGCTATATGTGCCCCACCCTTTGGTGTCTGATCCCTTTATGAGTTACAATAGTTGTAACATAACTCAGATGCTATTCTAGCTTCAATGCTATGATTATTAATTGTTCTTAACTAGTATTATTGCATAATTGTTCATTCACTATCTGTTATCCTCCCCAACTTCACTATCAGATGTTCTATTCCAAGTTAACAATTTACAAGTTCACATCATTGATAAATCATGCATATCCTCATACCTTTGAGCCCTTCTTATAATAGTTTCAAGTATATTCCTAGGCTTGCTATATATATGCCTTGTCCAACCCAGTGGTCTGTTAACAAAGTCTTTTTCTTGGTGGCTTTGCAGATTGGTAACTTTGCAGATCCTTCTGAACAAAGTGTGACTGCTTCAAGGCACTTAAGTTTTTTCTTACTGGAATAGAAAGTAAACAGTCCTTTTACCATTAGGGAGCTCATAAGATGAACACATGGTGACTGTCCCTTTTTAGCAGAGGTGCACTTCCCTCTAGGCTTGCACTTTATGCAGCGGTCATTCATGGGATCCTTCAACAGCTGTTACATCACCTCAGTAGCTACAGCCTGTCCCGAAAAAGTCCATAAAACTTGTCTCATTAGCAAAAAGGTCTGCTCACATCATGGCATCAAATCTGAGTAGCTGGACTTACAATCTTTCTTTAGTTCCTCACTCTGTTCCCTCTGAAAAAGCAAGTGTTTCTTCACCAGCTATTCTCAGGTATGTGCAGCAGATTAAAAGTCATTAGTGCAGTACAGTCTCTGTAAATCTTCGTTTGTGTATACACCACCTGTTACTTCATTCATAAAACTTTACCACTGAATGGAGAGGCTTTAACCACTAAATTGAGTGGCCAAACTAGAATACTTGCTAGGCTAACTAAAGAAGGGTGCAAGGTAGAGTAAATACATAACATAAAGCGATTATTTCCCAATCATATGTATCATACAAATGCAGCATTATGAATGACAATTCTAGACCCGCAGTTCAGTCTCATAAAATAACGGTAAGAAATAGATTAATACATTTAAACTAGGCTAGTGATAATGTTTCTTCCGTAGGATCATACATTACACAAATTAACACATTGCCTCAGTTATCCAAGTGTCTTAACTTATAACAGGATGTTACATACAATGGTTCTAATGTATAACTGAATAATCCATTTGGCTATGTGCATTATCACTGAGCATTAACTTAATACATTGATGCAATAACAACTCTTCCTAAAATCAATCACTTACAGAGACAAATCAATACATGTATTTCAATTCTAATACATTTGTAATTACTGAAGTGATAATAATAATCATTTGTTATACATCAAAATATGTAAACCCTCTATACTGTTTTTTCATGAAGACTAAGAGAAAGAGATCAGTCTAGTGTTCATTTGTTTGCATTTTTTCATTTAAACATTTAACACTTGCACTAAATCAGCATGCAAGAAAATTATTCCAATAGCTGCTGTTCATTAATTTATGATTGATAAATATTCACTATCCTTTGATTAGATTATTTCTAATTGCTCTGCCCAAACTTGCTATTAAGCTATTTTTTGCAACTTGTATAGAAACATAGTTAGTGTTTTTCATCCGTTGGTCACTGGATTTGCTGAATCTGGAGAAAAAGAACATCTATAAATTTAAACTTTTATGCTTATAATACTTTTCTTAAAATTCAGATTTTAAAATGCTTAAACTCTTTGACTGACCATGTTACAAGCTATTCTAAGATTCGTCTAGGTCAATAAGTCATGGCGTTATTTAAACTCTGCATCTGTTTGCAGGCTTCACAGACCAGGCACAGATTGTGTTATCAATCACCAGTCATGATCACTATTGATATTCACATGTATTACAT
>JANRMT010062819.1:44108242-44178464 GCA_026402145.1 Polypterus bichir lapradei | reverse complement strand
TGAATTCCTCCTCCACAAAATACAGAAATATCATAGTGCTTACATGCTGGTTCTCATTCTCCCAATAAGGAAAGAAGATTTTGTGCTGACAGAGGACAGAAATACACTATCCTGTGTTTAAGATGACTATACAAGCCTCCAGTTGTCTTTGGCTATCTAATCCAATGCTTGGCTAGCAATTCTAACTGCTGAGCCCCTGTGTGCCAAATTTAACATGCACATGTGAATAAAACTCATAACAGTATTGTCCAGATATAGTGACATAAAGAAAAATGTAGTATAACATTCTCTTTCCTAATTTGGTTTACTGTGACTGTCCAACCTCTTTCATGAGTCTATGCAAGCATCATTAACTGTTAATCCTATAGGGACTCATTTTACAAGTTGATTTTTGGATGATTTGGTTGAATTTTGAGGACATGTTGCCTACTGTCACTAATTTTTTTTCTGTAATTGTTGATTGTTGTTTTTGTAGATTGGACTCAAAATTAAAAAAAAAAAATCAGAAAAAAATGTGTAGATAAGTTAAGAAAGTCTCCTAATAAATAAATAAACAGGTACTTTCATTCCCACTTAACCCTAACCCTAATTTGATATCTCTTCTGCTTTTCACTTTTCATGGCAGCTTTTAGATGCTTTAGGTTCACTGGGTGTGTTTCTCTTCCTTATCATCCACTGATTTGTTATCTGTCATTTTTAATCCCATGCACTGGATAAAAATGAGCATTATACAACGAGGCCAAATATGAATAACTAGCATCTAAGTTAGATATTGAAGTTGAAAAAACTTTTCCAACCAATGCCTCACATGCATGGTTGAATTACACTCATTCACAATAACAATTCCATAGAATCTTTAATAAAAAATATTCTATCATAAAATATATTAAAATATACTGCAGGGTTTCCATTTATCTCAGTTTACTTCACTAGAAACCATTATGGCACTGACAAATCTCTAAACAATAAAATATAGATTAACTGGTGTCACTCTGATTGTATTTTTTTTCTTCCTAAAATCAAATCAGGATACATAATAAGACTTTCATCACATTCACATGATGGAATTGACTTTTGCATTACCAGGCAAACTACAACTTTGATTGGCTTCTTACAGTTAGTTTGCACTTTGTGAAAGCCCTGACAAAATTGGATTTCCAGACAACTTCATTCAATATTAATATGGAAGTAACTTAAAACTATTTTAATACTGAATTGCTCAGTAACCACTTTTCTCCTTCGTTCAACTCCTGACTAAGCTCTGAGCTTGAAGTATGATGCTTCCAAATGTAGTAAATATCTGATACTCCCTCATCTCTCTGGATTGCCATTTCCTGCAAAAACACGCAAGTTCAAAGTTGGCTAAAAATACAATACAATACAATACAATTTATTTTTGTACAGCCCATAATCACAAAAGGAGTTTCACAATGGGCTTTAACAGGCGCTGCCTTTTGACAACCCCCCAGCCTTGACTCTCTAAGAAGACAAGGAAAAACTCCCAAAAAAATCTTTTTAGGGAAAAAAAATGGAAGAACCCTTGGGAAAGGCAATTCAAAGAGAGACCTCTTTCCAGGTAGGTTGGCTGTGCAGTGGGTTTCAAAAAAAGGGGGTAAATACAATACAATACACAGAACAGAACACAAGTAATCCTCAGTATAACATAATAGTGTGTCACGAAATAAGCAGACAAAAATAATCAAAGTTTTGGGGAATACTCCCCATATAATCTCCAGCTTTGGAGAAGTTGAAAAAAGGTTTGAAAGTAGGTCAGCTGCAAAAAAACCCATCCATCCATTCATTATCCAACCCACTATATCCTAACTATAGGGTCACGGGGGTCTGCTGGAGCCAATCCCAGCCAACACAGGGCACAAGGCAGGAAATAAACCCCGGGCAGGGTGCCAGCCCACCGCAGGGCGTTGCAAAAAAAATTACAGTTAAAAATCAGAATATATAGAAGCTGGTTTATATAATGAGTATATAGGAAATAATACAGACAAAATTATACAGACAAAATACAGACAGCTGGTGGATATGAGGTAATGACCGGAAAAGGGAAGTGGAAGTGACGCCATCGGAGATGGATGGAAGTGATGTCTTTGGGAAATGACCAGACGTAATTGGTGGAGAATGGAAACCAGATATGTTGTTTGTTTTCTTCTGATTTTAGTGGAGAATCACAATTAATCTTTGGTAGGTCTGCAGGAAGAGGAGAAAAGGCATACTTGTTTTTTCCCTCTGAGCTTCGTAAATTCACTGTATCTTGGATCCTTTGGCTGGCCCTTAATCGCACGTGTGTGACAAGTAGATAATAAATACAGTAGATAATATTACATAATATGATCTGATTGATAAAAATCGAACTATTTACAGTATATTTTAGTCCCAAAAATGAAATATTTTCCTTTTACGACCATAATACTGTATATGTACAAAGACAGACAACAAAAAAGAAGAAAAGAAAGATTTATACAGCAAATAGCATGTTGTAGGTGTTCTTATTAGTCCCACCAGATTTAACAAACTCAGAGTTCATTTAACACTGGCAACTTTATTGTGTCGTACTAAAACAGCAAATTGGAATGACCTGTCCATTGAGGACCCCTCCAGCACAAAGAACCCCTTTTGTCATCTCATGTTATCAAGATGCTCACTATACACACACATTAATATTGTAACGACCCGACAGCAAGCGCTGGCGGAGTCACGCCTTTTGGGTAAATTATGTAAATAGTTTGTGGGGAATTTATGGGTAATTTGTAAAAACTTATAGTTGTGTAATTTATTATGACATTGGAGTATTTTTCTATTTGTTATGATTATTGTATGGGTTCGTGCTCAACTGGTGGGTTGGGTTGGGTCATTGCCGTCTGGGGATATTTAATTTGTAAATAATTACCATCATGAAGAAGCATGGTTTTGATAATGACCTTGATAATGGCGATACAATGAGTGTTAAGCTTTGTTTGATGAATATCTCCGATAATAAAGAGATATAACAGGACAGAGCGGTGTATTGGCTAAGATTTATCTCAGCAATGCTTGCGAGACACTCAGAGTCGTGCGGTGTATGGGGCACGAGTGCTCGTTATCTAAAGAGTTGGGTGCAGCTGCGTGCTTAACGCTGGCAATCCGCTAGCCGACAGCTTGGAAGAGGTGCACGGCAGAGATCGGCTCTAAAAATCTTTAAAGACTCCACTCCGGGTCGCTACAATATATTATAGTTGTGTTTGAAAGTTTGTGAACCCTTTAGAATTTTCTGTATGTCTGCATAAATATGACCTAAAACATCATCAGATTTTCACTCAAGTCCTAAAAGTAGATAAAGAGAAACCAGTTAAACCAATGAGACAAAAATATTATACTTGGTCATTTATTTATTAAGGAAAATGATCGAATATTACATATTTATGAGTGGCAAAAGTATGTGAACCTTTGCTTTCATTATCTGGTGTGACCCCCCTTTGCAGCAATAACTGCAACTAAACGTTTCCGGTAACTTTTGATCATTCCTGCACACCGGCTTGGAGGAATTTTAGCCCATTCCTCCATACAGAACAGCTTCAACTCTGGGATGTTGTTGGTTTCCTCACATTAACTGCTCGCTTCAGGTCCTTCCACAACATTTCAATTGGATTAATGTGAAGACTTTGACTTGGCCATTCCAAAACATTAACTTTATTCTTCTTTAACCATTCTTTGGTAGAACGACTTGTGTGCTTAGGGTCGTTGTCTTGCTGCATGACCCACCTTCTTTTGAGATTCAGTTCATGGACAGATGTCCTAACATTTTCCTTTAGAATTCTCTGATATAATTAAGAATTCATTGTTCCATCAATGAAGGCAAACCGTCCTGGCCCAGATGCAGCAAAGCAGGCCCAAACCATGAAACTACCACCACCATGTTTCACAGATGGGATAAGGTTCTTATGCTGGAATGCAGTGTTTTCCTTTCTCCAAACATAACGCTTTTCATTTAAACCAAAAAGTTCTATTTTGGTCTCATCCGTCCACAAAACATTCTTCCAATAGCCTTTTGGTTTGTCCACGTGATCTTTAGCAAACTGCAAACGAGCTGCAATGTTTTTTTTGGAGAGCAGTGGCTTTCTCCTTGCAACCCTGCCATGCACATCATTGTTGTTCAGTGTTCTCCTGATGGTGGACTCATAAACATGAACATTAGTCAATGTGAGAGAGGCCTTCAGTTGCTTAGAAGTTACCCTGGGGTCCTTTGTGAACTTGACGACTATTACACACCTTGCTCTTGGAGTGCTCTTTGTTGGGCGACCACTCCTGGGGAGGGTAACAATGGCCTTGAATTTCCTCCATTTGTACACAATCTGTCTGACTGTGGATTGGTGGAGTCCAAACTCTTTAGAGATGGTTTTGTAACCTTTTCCAGCCTGATGCGTATCAACAACTCTTTTGCTGAGGTCCTCAGAAATCTCCTTTGTTCGTGCCATGATACAGTTCCACAAATGTGTTGTGAAGAGCAAACTTTGATAGCTCCCTCTTCTTTAAATAACACAGGGTGTCCACTCACACCTGATTGTCATCCCATCGATTGAAAACACCTGACTCTAATTTCACCTTCAAACTAACTGCTAATCCTAGAGGTTCACATACTTTTACCACTCACAAATATGTCATATTCGATCATTTTCCTCAATAAATAAATGACCAAGTATAATATTTTTGTCTCATTTGTTTAACTGGTTTCTCTTTATCTACTTTTAGGATTTGAATGAAAATCTGATGATGTTTTAGGTCATATTTATGCAGAAATATAGGAAATTCCAAAGGGTTCACAAACTTTCAAGTACAACTGTATGCATTAATTTATGGCATAAATATGTCTGCAAACACATACAAATATGTATTTGCCTCTTGAACCCACTTTTTGAAAAAATTTTAGAAACAACTAATTCCGGGCACTTTTTGCTTTTTTTCTTCCTCTTCAGTTCTCTTTTTTCTTGTATTTTTTGTTTCTTTTTTTGTCTGTTCTCTTGTTTATCAATAATTAAACACAACTGAAAGATTTACAGTGTTGCTATCTTACTTGTTTACCTCAACATTGGCTGAGAATATGTTAGCTGTGAACAGTGAAATTATCCTTTGAGGTGAATTGAGATAACATGTTATTTCTTTGTGCATGGGCTTGAATATCCATTATACTTTTCAAAGATGTCTTCTGAATTCAGGGTCTGAGTTTTTTATTATTATAAGTATCATCTATCAGAAAGGGCCTTCAACAGCCCTTCAACTGAAGTAAGAACAAAACCAGCCAGCTCTTCAAAATTTTTCTAATTTGCTCCATCAGTATGCCTTGCCACCTCCACCCAGAAATCCTTAATTGTGCTGCCTTCTCTGTTAATGCAGTTAAGTGTGTGAATCACTCTCCATTGTTGCCTTACTTTTCCTAGAGTCCGTTTGAACAGAGGAAAGAACAATAGATAATCCAGTTGAGGCTTGTTTACTCTAAGCACAGTGCTTAGCGAGAATGTTAAGGGCATCAAGTTATTTCATTTCATTTGGAAATCTCTTCTTGATCTGCTTAGCTATAACTCCAACATGTTATCTCCACAGAGAAAGGTGCAAAGTTCATATTTATTAAAAGCAAAAAATGTCTAAAATTGCAGTGCATTAAAAGTCTGAAATAAATAACAGTTCATAAAAAAGACATGAAACAGTGCATTGAATAAAAAAAAAAACAGATAAAAACAAAAAAAATAGATAAAATTCAAGAGTTAAAATCAGTTACAGAATTGTTCATGCTACAATATGTACTTACCAGTGCCATCATCTTTCTGTCTGATGTACTCTCCTATTAAAGTTCTTCAACAGGTACAAAACATCTGTGAACCCATTCCCCTTTCAGCTGTCAGTCACACCCTCCTCCCTCAGTACCCACTGGGTTCCCACAAACCTGGCTCACACTTCCCGCTACCATCTTTGGTAACCTGCCTAAAGCTCTTGAAGGAATTGATCACCTCTGTTCCATCTTGCTCAGCAGAGTTGATTGCCCCTAGTGTGAATCTCCCAGTTTGCTCCACTGTGGGGTTTCTTCTGATTGGTTTCCTTTCCTTCTGTCACTAAAGTCCCAGCCAATTCAGCGTGCACGTTCTCTCTCTTTCCTTTTGTTTTTTTTCTAATTTTGCTGACCAATTTCAAGCTTTTCTATTCTGATGGGTGTAGATGCCTATCGCAACTAATCCTGAAACTGCTAATGAGGAATGTCTGTGCTGACCTTTCTTTTGGCATGTGAATGGTTAATCGTCTTAGTCTATACTATACTAAGACGATTAACTTAGCTATACTCGTGAGTCTAAGCTGCACCATTTTATTGAAGACATGTCATAGTGCCTAAAATTTGGTTAGCAGGGATTTATTTTTATTGCATATTACTCTTGAACCATCTGCAACTAGGTCACTGAGGTTCTTACTAAAGAGTTTGTTATCATCATGAAATCTGGGCAGAGCTTAACAATAGTATCTGAATCACCAGCAGGAATTTTAATCATTCCTTTCAACATATTAATTATTATTTTTAGTAGTGATGCCTGTAGTCTGATCAATTATCAAATGGCAAGGTTTACTCTCTATATCCTTAGGGATCTTCCCATGTTATGCAGGCCTGATAATCTAATCAATTAATGCTATACATTCTGTTCTGTTTATACTAAACCCTTTCCTTGAGATGTTCTCTACAAGAAATCCTAAATGGTGTTGTGCTCATGATGGAATTAAAAAAACATGATCTGTCATTTTAAATCCTACCACTTTAGCAGAGAATTTCCTTCAGTAAAATCACAGTTTGTTTCAAAGATGGTTCTCACAACAGAGAAAGGTGCAGTTTATTGCTTGTGTTTCTCTGTGTGCGTATGGGAAACAAATTCATTGTGGTGAGCTCTTGGTTTGGATTAACAATACTTGCAGTAGGTTTTTTTTTATCATCTTCTAATCCATTGAATAATTTCCTTTTCTCTTTCCCAGTCTTTTTATAATATTCCCTACTGTATGTCTCCCATTTACCCAATATTCACTGCCACAGTAACTAGTGAGGGAAATATCTCTGCAGTCCTCCTCAGCCACAGTACCCCACACAGCCATCAGTGTATATCAGTTGTCATACACGTGCGACTAGGAAGACGTTGTATGGACCACGCAAAGGTAATTCCACGCCAGGCCAGGGGGTGGCGGGGTGCACTAAACCTTCTCCTGTTATCTCAACAGACCAGCCGCAGGAAAACCTGTCTGATTTAAAACAGATGACATAACTTCCGGTTCCGACGCCCAGAAAAATATCACTTCCGGTTCTGGAGCCTAGAAGATTATCACTTCCGGCACCTACTCTGACTGATGAAGAACATCACTTCCAGTTCCCTTACATCACTTCCTGTCCTATCCCTTAAAACCGCCATCTTGACAAACCATCGTCAGTTCTGTTTTGGACTCGGTATAGAGAACATCTCTGTATTCAACAAGAATCTTTTGCAGCCAGGAATAATATACAGGTGGCTGCCCCAAACCTTTTTAAGTGTGTCGAGTCTATTCCTTTTACACAGTACTTGCTATAGTTATACTCATAGAAGTATTAGAAGTTTTATGTGGAAAATCGTCATGGAAAGAATTACATGTCCATTATCGATCAAAGTAGCAAAAAAGTTATTTATCAATAATGATTGTTTTTTACAAAATATAATCTTAATTGTCTTTGCAGCTCCAAAGACAATTGTTACCTGCTTTCATATTAAAATTCAGTATGATAACTTACAGTGATATTCACTTTTCAGTAAAGTCTTTATTGGTGAGCATTGTACTCATATAACCTGCATATGAAATATCATTATTTAATGTACCATATATATTAAATGTATCATTTAAACTGCATGATTTTTCATTTTATTATACATTTTTGATTTGTTTGTTTGTTTTAATTATTAACAACAACAACAACAACAACAACATTTATTTATATAGCACATTTTCATACAAAAAGTAGCTCAAAGTGCTTTACATAATGTAGAATAGAAAAATAAAAGACACAGTAAGAAAATAAAACAAGTCAACATTAATTAACATAGAATAAGAGTAAGGTCCAATGGCCAGGGTGGATAGAAAAAAACAAAAAAAAAAACTCCAGACGGCTGGAGAAAAAAATAAAATCTGTAGGGATTCCAGACCATTAGATTGCCCAGTCCCCTCTGGGCAAATTATTATTATTATACTCAGACTGGGAGAAATTATTTCTTAGGAGTGCTGATAAAACTTTTTTCCCAGTGATTTTTTTCTAGAATGGGAAGAAGCCCCTAGTTTGTCACTGGTTGATTTATTACACCAAAACAAAAGTATATTAAAGTTACAAAAAGTGTCATCATACACTAGCATTTTGAGAAACTGCAACTGTTGGACTCCAGATAAGCTGAAGCTCCACAGCTGCTGACCTGCTTTATCCCAGGACTTTTAAACTCTGTCCCTCTGTTACTTTCAAACTCCATTTTCTGCCAGCTCAGACAAGGTAAGAGGCAGACAACTGTGAGCACCTCAGCTAACTGCTGCGTTCATCTCTGTCAAGTTTTATCAGGGGTCTCCTGTTAGGGCCTGAGTCTGAATTTGTATGCAGAAAGATTGTTTAATAGGATCAAATCTTAAATTATAATTTGTGTCCTGATTGATGTTAGTTGTTGTTATGGTTGTTTTTGTAGCCGCAGTGACTTTGAAGCAGTACAGTAAGCAGAACCACTTTAGCACAGTGCAATATACAGCACTGGACCCGATTCACTTAAGGAGCCAATGCTCCCTTCTGGACACAATGGGTTTAATGTCAGGTATCTTACCTTTGCTCTTTTAAAAAGGTTATTGTTTTTACTTCTATAGTCTGAACGTTTATTCTTGTCTTTCAATATTCCTTTTGTTATTTTATTTCACAAATGTACTACATCCTTGCACCTGCTGACATTACTCGTATGTGAGCTTTTCCTCTTCTAAGAAACGTAGAATGAGATTCAATAACAATGCTATGGCCAATACTATAACAGAAATCTATATATGTTTAGTTTTACAATGTATACTAGCCAACCCACGGCGTACCATACGCCGCATAATCAGGCCGGTTTTTTAATGATTTTTAAGCACAGGGAGAAAATTAACATTTGAAAAATCTTTAATGTAATAAATCAGCAAGAAAAGCAACATTGTAACAATGCATGGAATGAACCAACACACAATCGTCCATGACTGAATTTCTCGTTCAGTATGTACTGCCTGCTCATGTGCCCACCTCCAACTCGGCACTTGAGTCGTTGTCGTCTTTGCACACTCCAGATGCACCTGTGACTCATATAGACTTTGCAGCGGTTGTGGCTGCTTTTTTCTATATAATCCACCAAGACACCCGACCACAGTAGTAGCAAGGTGGGGCTTCGTTTTTCCTTTCACATGTTTTTTCATGGTGGACACGGTTGGGTGTCGAAACCGAAAAGAATAATGAAAAGTCAACGTGGCTCAGACGTGCATGTGGACTCCTAGCACAGACGAAAGGGACTAACTAGGTGGTCGGTGAGTTTTTGCGTCCGGGCACATGGGCAGGCAGTGTGAATGCCTAGAGAGCAAGGGTAGACGCGGGCCGGTGAAGAAGGAGTGTTGGTGGGCAGGGAAACGTCTTTCGTGTCCCTGCAGGAGCATCTAAGAAGACGCATGTTTGTCGCAGATGCGAATTGCTGTATGTATATGCTGTATAAAACAGTTTGCTATGGTGCACGCAGTCGTGCGTCGTAACTGAAAACTCGGTTTTTAAAGACTGCTTACTTCATTGTGTTTTAACCTCAGTTGTAAAGGATCGTTTTAAGGATCCCATGGGATACCCCTCGCAAACCGTTTTACACGCTGCATATGGCGATTCACCTCCGCAAGAAACATGCCTCTATGAACAGTCAACGTGGCTTGGAAGTGCATGTGGCCTCTATGACAAACGAATATAAATGACGCTGGTTTTTCTGTGTCGTTGTGTCCGAGTTGGTGGGCGTGGCTCTGCGAGTTGTCGTCATATCCAATGGTCTTGGAGTTGGTGGGCGTGGCTCCTTCCTGCGTGTGCCATAGGTGTCTTACTTGTTGGCGGCTTAGTGAATCCACGCCCCTTCCGGTGTGCTTTCCATGGGTGTCTTGCCTTAGTGAATTATATATATAGATAATATGTTGATGCTAGGGCATATTTTTAAGTTAGGTCACAGTATTTATGTTTGGGTATGGTGAATGCTATGAGTGGACATGACTGTGCCTACTAATGTACTGTAATGGCTTGATTCCAGCTGTGCTCCGATATTGCATATTTTCCAATTACATGTGCATGTGTTGTACCTCTGTACTTCTGTCCAGTGACAATGCATACAGAGGTTTTAGCATACTTGTAGCAGTAAGATGCACATCATCCAGAAAGAGAAGATAAAATCTATATTGTAACAGAAATTAAGTCTTTAATGTAATTACATTTTTACTGAATTCATAACACAAACACATAAATCATGTGCAAGTGTATCAAGAGTTAATCCATCTTGACTATCTACTTTGTCCAATTCAGGAGCTAGAGTCTACAAAGACATAATGAAAAATCAGATCACCATGCAATGTAAACAAAGTATAAAAACTTCCATTTTTACAATGTTATGCATTTAGCAGTTACATTTTTTTTGATCCACCTATTCATTTTCTGGACCTACTTCTGTCCCATACAGATGACAAAGGATAAAATCCTGTACTTTAATTTAGTGTCAAAATATATACATATGTTTACCGGCAAACCTAAGCAGATTCAGGATCTGGGGAGTCTGGGGACTGTCCCAGCAGCGTTGTGTACAGAATTAAAAAAAGCATTTTCATCACATCTCAGTATATGAAACTTATTCCACTCTATAATTAAATTCTACATAGATTAAAGAGAAATAAAATTGAAAACACTTATTGTACTTTCACTCATTCTCAGCTGTTCTGACTGAACTATATAGCAACAGTTTTAAATGGGAAGGATTTCAGGATAAGTCATAATGTAAAAATAATAAATACATAATGATAAATAACAATGCAAGCATTTGTAGCCAAAAGGAGACACATAGCCTAAGCTGAATTGAACAGATGTAGTCAAGGAACAGAAAAAAAGTTTAATAACTAGGAAAACACCTACAAGAAAGAGTGATAATGGTTTTTTATTTGGAAGAATCTGAAATCTCAGACAATCATGAAATGCATGGCGTTGACCTTTGAACAGTCACGCTGATGGCATCAAGTGTTGCTCACTACTAGTTATCTTGCGTGGTAATGGCATAGCAACTGTCAACAGAAATAGTAGTGTCAATAAGGAAACAATACAGTGCAATAGGAGTGCATACTTTATATTCAACATCTTTAAAAACATATTGCAAAAAAAAAAGTACTTTTGGTCCTCAAAACCCAGCAAACAAGGTTTAAAAAATTTTAAAGGCCAAGGAACAGCCAAGGAACAGTCATTGGTCATTATGTCAAATCTTGAGGTTACCCAATTTAGTCACTGAAGAAAATATGGAAGAAAAATAGAGAATGTGTAAACTTCGCAAAGCAAACAGTACATTTTCAGCAAAAAAGGAAATAGAGCCATGTGGGTGATGTTCCCTTGAGTGTAGTGGTGTAAGGAAGTCTCTTAAACTTTGACTGAAATATTAACCAAGCTATGTTAAGTGTAAGCAGCACAACTAGTGAACACTTATTGTAAACAGTTTATCAGGCCAAGCCAGATGAATAGAAGAAATTATTAAGCAGTTAACACATACAATATTAGAACTGCGAAATAACAGGATTAATCCTATTCAGGGATATGAGAGGAGCCCATCCCAGCAACATTAAATACAAAGCAGGAACCAGACCTGTGCTCTTTGGTCTTTAAGTTTGTTTTTTTTTAATTTTGCCAAAAACATGCTAATCTACATGTATTAATGCTTCTTACGCAGTTTTTCCTAAAACGCCATTTGAAAATTCAAGTATACAAAGTGGTGTGGAAATGCAACATCAGCAGAGAATTCCTAATGACCCTTTGCTAGCGGGAAACCTGAAGACGGAATGATATCAAATCCTGTGCTGGTTCATTACCTCCACCTACTGACAGATGTTTGCAATTAATAAGTCAAAGTGGAGAGCACATATGCCCCAGGTGTCATGGGCCTTTTTCACGGGTTCAGCTGTATCAATTACCTTATTTGAGCAAATACATTTTTATTTTAGCTGAAGATAGTATTACCTAAGCCCAGCAGACAAGATAAAGGGTTTTGGGTCTGAAGTGGAAAACTGCCCATTTAATATCTTGATGACGACTTTCTTTACTTCATGGAAGATTATTATGTCATATCTCCTCCACTTACTGTATATTTTCAAGAATCTTCTAAGACATTAAGTTGTGTTGATTGCTTGGGGGCTTTTTTCATAAATTTATTGGGGGGAAGAGTTAGGCTGAAGTAATTTGTTTTTCAAGGTCCACAACTTCTGTGCTATAGATATAATAAACATATATTTTACTTCCAGCTTTCTACATTACCCTCTCCCATGTTCCATCTATTTGATAAATGGTCACACTCATGACAATAGGCATAAATTCAGTGTTTTAAAGTGAATCTAGTTTCAGAATAATAATGGAAGTTATTCTGAACACCTAAACATTACGTGGTGACCTGTTAAAATGTATTATAGTTCTAACCCTATAAGTAGCATTTTAGAATTTCAAATAAAAAGGTTGATTTCCCCTCACAGTTTCAATTATTGCAATAATGTACTAAAATAGAAGAATTCTTAAATTCTTTTTGTCCCCCACTGACTGTAGTCATCTGTGTAATGCACTTGGTACCTACTTTTTAAATTGGAAACACTTGTGTATACCAGAAAAAGCAGCAATCTGCTCTGGGTTAATTGCTTTGCACTGTTCATTGCAGGCTTGGTATAATAAAGAATATGAAGTCAATGATTCAGAGCAATAATAACAACAGGGAATTGCCAAATCTACAATTTGGAAAACACAATGACTGTTTTAATGGAATAGTTTCAATATTTTAAGCTGTTTTCAAGTAAATAAAAAAAATCGCATAAACAAATCCATCCATGCTGCATATGCCATACACCCATCTAGCTGTAATTGTTAACGATTTTTATTAAATTGCAATGATCATGTTGTTTTTTAAGATGCACTTTCTCATGCTATCATTATTATTGATAACGGCAAAATATGTTTGTTTATGGTAGTTGTGTTGCATTGCTATATTTAAAAGTGATGTGTTAAAGTATGTTATAATTATTAACTAAATTATTATTAACTATTATTAAATTGCAATGATTATATTGTTTTTTAAGATGTACAATACTTTCTCATGGAATCATTATTATTGATGCCTCAAAAATATGTTTTGTTTTTCATTAAATGGGTTGCATTGCTATATTTAAAAGTATGGCGTTAAAATTTTTTTTCCCTACCAAAGGGAGCTGATAAGTAGAACTTAAAATCTTCCGCTCTGAGAAAAGAAGAGCAAAAGCCAGTTTTTGTAAATAGCTCTACTCCTAGTGGGAGAGATGAGTGATGAGCGCTCTCTTAATAGACTGCAAAAGGCCAGGCTACACAGTTTTGTTATCCTTCCTCACTCAGGTGTGTTTACTAATTAGTTGTCAAATCAATAAGGACTGAATCAGTGAGGAGTACAGTATAATGACCAAAAAGCATCAGGCCTATTTATCAGGTAGAGAAGTGCTCCCAGTAGTATGCACCATGCAAACTGTTCACTTTACTCTAAATTAAAAAATCCAGCATTTATAAAACCTTGCTGCGTTTGCTCTTTTTGGTTTAATTTTTTACTTGGATTAACACAAATGTCATGGTAATGCTTGGGTACTTTTTCATTTTTAAGTAAGGTAAAAAGTAATTGCAAGGTTTTAATAATTTTTTGGAGAGATACAGTAGATTACTGGTCCAAGATTGCTTGATTGTGAAGTGTTAAGTGCTGCTTTCTCCTATTTGCAGAGTTCAATTACCATTCAGGTCACTGTCTGGTGAGTTTGCACATATGTTGTAGTCCTGTTTCCTTCCTTTTCAAGAATAAATGAGTTTGACTGGTGATCATAAACTGGTCAAGTATGAGTACAAATGAATGGACCCTTTTATACCTATATGTCCCTTTCAAGACCCTGCCTTTTACTTGATGCTATATGCTATATACTATATATGATGCTATATGCTATATATGCTATAGATGCTATATACATCTGTCATGGTACTTCCGTCTAATAATAGCAATAGTGTCACCTTTACAGTAGATTTTATTTAAATGTATACAGTGCTAAAAGTACTGAAGTGGCATGGGGATACAGTGGTCCAGAGTTCTGTGTTCAAATTCCAGCTTGTGTAAAGTCTTCACATTCTTCTTCCACTTTCATAGATTTTCTTGGGGTATTCTTGTGTCCTCCCACATTCGATAAATGCAAATTGAGTGGATTAGTGGCTGGAAATTAGTCCTGGGTTTGTGTGTGTGTGTGGGTGTGCATGTGTGTGTCCTGTGGTTCATAATACATCCTGTGATGCTTCCTCACATGTGCCCTTGTTCTAAATATACAATGAAAAACAAACATAGGTTGTGTGAATTTACACCCCTGTAAACATACAACACGTTTCTGCTAAAATAATAAGTTTCTCATTAGCCATTCAGCTGCCTTTCACCATTTATATATCCAATATCCAAGTTGACTATGGGCTGGGTTATACTTGACACTCAGAACACTTATGCACACACGTCATGCTGCCACATGTTCACAGCGGATTTTTGACGTGTTCTCTGAGTATTTCATCAGAAATTAAAGTGAAGCATGCACGAGTTGCAGTACCAGCAAAAGTTTTCGTTTGTGATGTCACCATCATTGTTTACTGTCAACATTTCCATAGTTACAAACATGCCTGTCCGAAGAGCAGGCATCAAATCACCAGAGGCCTCATGTATAAATGGTGCATATGCACAAAAATGTTGCATACTCCCATTTCCACGCTGAAATTGCGATGTATAAAACCTAAACTTGCCGATAAAGCCACGCACATTTTCATGGTAGCTCAAACTCTGGAGTACGCAAGTTCTCTGCTCGGTTTTGCAAACTGGCAGCACCCAGCGTCAAAGCAGTGCTTTTGTTCCAGTGTGGTTTCCCTTTCTTTTTTAGATCCAAATCCCTGACACATCATTACACTGAAATTAACTGCATATTGTTTATTAGTTTAAGGCATCTGATTGTAATTAACCTGTAGCAATATAATGGTCCACGGAATAGCCAAACTATTCCAAATATAGCTGCTTTAGCATTGTTACTTTCACTGCACCTTCTTCTTCTTCTTTCAGCTGCTCCCGTTAGAGGTTGCCACAGCGGATCATCTTTTTCTATATTACTTTCACTGCACCACTCAGAGTATTTATATTACTGTATCTGAGTGTGGAATCACAGCTCTACAGCAGCTGATCGTAAAGAGAATTATTGGCATACAGCATCTAGCACACACTGCCTCAGCCATGCTAACTATTGAACTGCTCTCATGTGACAAACGCTTCAGGGCCTTTCCTGTACGGACCTCGTGGTTCAGAAACAGTTTCATCCCAAGAACTATAAACACACTCAATCAGTCCATCAAGTGCTCTTTGTAGAACTGTTTGTACTTATTAGTACAGTTACCTTACTGTAAACTTGTGATATAGTTATAATATTGCACAACCTGAGCCACTTTATAAAGCTAGTATTTACATATGATGATGATATCATTTTTAAGATGAAAAGCAGCAAAATATGTCTATTATATTATACAGATAAAACTAACTTTGTAGCAGTCAGGTGCCGCTAAGATTCACACCGTCAAGATAACGGTGATTTATTTATTTTTTATAGTGGATCCCAGGGACGTTCCCAGCCTTGGCTCAACCCACACACACTCACAACAGAGACAAAAATACAGCACACTGGGGAATAACAATAATTAAAGAATGTAATGCAATTAAATCATGTAAATGAAAACAATAATACCACCCCAGAACCCCTACGGTGATATTACATCAAATTTATAAACACAACTCCACACAGCAAAGTCAATGGAAACAACACCAGATGAAATGAAAGATGACGATAGTGAGTCCAGAGATCTGCACGCTGCAAGGGAATGAAAAACTGTCCTACTGGTAGACACTGTAAGAGTGAAGATGAATGGATGGTTCAGGAGCGCTCCTTTTCTTGCGGGGAAGCCAATGAATCCATAATCAATCCTCAGGACACAGGTAGACAGAAGACAATCCAGACCCCAACAACGAATACAATCCAGGACACAAAACTAATTACGGTTTAAACAACAGAAGGAACCAAAATACAACAACAAAACACACCCCTCTTCCTTTGGCCACCTGCCCTCCTTTTAAACTACTTTGACCACCTTTGACCCCAACAGCCACTGCAGGGACTGCTAGGAGATGCAGTTCTCACTAATGGTAGCACTGCTACAACTTCATTTAAATAATCTATATTGTTAATAATTAAACATGTAAGGACACGGTGTTGCAGCGCTAGCAAGGAGCTGGCACTCCGTTCATGGATTGTTCCTGCCTCACGCTGTTTTCTTGCTGGGGCTGGTGCGACACTGGAAGGATAGATGGATGGAATAATTAAACATGTATTATGAATGTATTTCAATGTTTCTTAAAAGTTTTGAAGAATTTGGCATTCTCAGCTTACAGATAGCTTAACGTCTATTACAGAGCTGATTGTGTGGCAATTGGGTATTTGGAGAAAGAAAAGGAAGGACAGGAACTGGGGGTTAGTACATTTGAAAGAGACAGCACTACTGCAATAAATTGTTTCATTGAAGATCGTGCACGGCGCAGCAAGCATCTTGCGTGAGGCATGAACAATCTCTGGACCAGGCTGCAGCTTGTCACTATCACTGCGCCACCGTGTTCCCATGTTTAATACATGCATTAATTCCTATCATCATGAAAATGATATCAACTATACATCTCAGTATTTAAATTATTCAGAGAGCTGTAATATCATGAATGTAATGGATTCTGTGTCTTGTCGGAGGAAGAGAAAGCCCGTTTAAGAAGCACGTAGTGATTTACACACATAGAGCACATAGAAGAACACATTCAAAACAAAGCATATAACGTACTACTTTAGTTACGATGGGATTTGAGAAACTAGTAAATTAAACAATTTTAAGATGAAGTTTATGATGTTCTATTTTAATGACAAAATAAACTATGTGATTAAAGTGGAAATTTCGAGATTAAAGTTGACATTTCGAGCTTTTTTCCCACTGTGTCCCTATTCTTTTTTCTTTTCTCTGTACCCTAATAAGCTTTCATATTACACTCAGACGGTGGGCTATACGACTCGCCTTTTCACAGCAACTTCGATATCTGACAGCTTCCTTTTTATTTCAGGCTCTGTGCGACTTTGTGAACTTGAGCTTTCGAGTTTCTCCTACACTCTATGTCACTTGATCAACTTCCTTGTGTTGTTTATACCACTGTTTAAACCAACAAACAGTACGTTTTTCCTTGCTTGCACTTGGTATTCGCTGAAATTCTTCTATTTCCCCCCGTGCTTTTGCCTTTGCCTTTTCACAGAGCGCTGAGCTTAAGGGTTACGACGCCAAACTGCATTGCAGCTCCAACAGGATCAATGTGTGTGCTTTGATGTTTGATGAATGGTTCAATACAATGAAGCATATCAAACTTAAATGCTGACATGCGAAAGTATTCATGGTGCTTTTCTTCATCCATTTCTTGCATAGGCAATACAAGCGTCGCATATTCCACATCGTAATGAAGCAATACATTTAATGGTCTCACATACTATCTTCTGTGTCAATATTTCTGTCTTTTTTTACATCTTCACAACAGCATCTTGTTTTGCCACTTGGTTGAATCCTCCAGATTGTATGTATGTGCGCAAGTATAGTCGGTACGCTGTTTGCTTAGCAGCAGCGTCCACATGTGTGCACATCGTGTAGTGTCATGTATATCCCACCCTTAGAATATTCCCTAGAGAAGAACAGTGTGTAGTAATTTTATTTTTTGTGAATTAAATGTGATATTTCCATAGTATTATTCAAATGCATTATTATCACTCACAATAAACTCTATAACTAGACTGAAATATTACAAAAAAGAGCAAACAAACCTCAGGGTTAAAGAAGAATGAATGGCATTTTTGATTAATATTTTTGTGACGTGAAGGCACATAAACTTTCATGTTTCACTAGTCATTAGCAAAACAGAGACAGACAATTTTAGTTAGGTAAGGTAATGTTTGTGTTAAAGAAGTATGTGCAAATACAGGAAACTTTTGTTATAACCCTAGTAGAAATGTAATGCCAAAAATGCTATTGTATGGTAAAACTTAAAATGATAAATCAGTGACTCAAAAACTCAGAACACTCAAACTTGTTACATCGAATTGAGGATTGTGGTGGGTCGGAGCCAATCCTGGAAACGCTAGCTGTAAGGCAGGATCCAGTCCATCACAGAACACACTAATGCACATAAACACACCAATGCTCACACACTGAAATTGCAAATTGTTGCTGGGGAATTTTGCGGTGGGTTGGTGCCCTGCTCGGGGTTTGTTTCCTGCCTTGCGCCCTGTGTTGGCTGGGATTGGCTCCAGCAGACCCCCGTGACCCTGTAGTTAGGATATAGCGGTTTGGATAATGGATGGATGGATGGATGATGGGGAATTTGGAGGAAAAATCAATACTCAGAGGAACGTCCATACAACCTCCCAAAATGCTGTAGTGTCTCCTGGTTTTTAATTAGCTCTTTAACTGGTCATATTATTTGAACAAATTCAAAATGCATCCTTCTCCACTAAGTAAAGATTAAAACCAAATTCTTCCAAAGAATTATTGAAAAATTACATTAGATAAGAATTAAATGTACAACTCTAAATAACAAAAATATTTCATGACATGAAATTCTCTGTGTCTGAAGAAGTGGAAACTAAGCGTAGTCAAGAGCAATAAGTAAAATAAAATAAAAACAAAACATATGCAAATGTTCCGATTAAATTATACATAATATTTATCTTAAGTAGTATTAAAACTGCACTAATGTATCTAATTTATCTCTTTCACCCCATTTAGTGAATATCCTGACAGCTCTTTTTCCAGTTGTGAATGGATTAGTGATAACCGTTGAGTTTTTCAAAAGACAGTTAAAAATTATTTTGTGTATAGGTTTTAACGTAATCTGATTGTTTTAAATATTGTTTTAAAATCTTTTTGTTTTTTTTTTCCTTTAATAGCTCTTTTTGTGCTGAATGATGCCATCCAATAAAGCATTTGATTAATTAAATTTAGACCAAACTCTGCTGCGCACACATATACTTTACTGTAATGTATAGATGCAGATGCACATTGGCTCAGCAATTCCCCTGTGGTAGTTATTGATTACATTGCCTTCTAACAGGTTTAGCCCTTGAGACGTTACTTTCAGTCTGCAGACTGATGGACTGGAATTGGCAGGTGCTTGACAGATAAGAAGGTTTAAAATTAATTTAAAAGAAGTGTGTTCAAAATACAAATGCATCCTGCTAACTACTCATGAATTAAGTATTTAATCCCAATGTTGTTTTTCAAGTCAAATATAAGTTTCTATGTGAAAATTTAATTTTAAAAGTAGTATTATATTATTTGGCAATATGTTATAACAAGGAAATCTCATATATACAAAAAAGTGATTAAATTGCTCAATATAAGTGATATGCAATATAAAGTATACTGTATTCTTGTGTCCAGCAACTCAAGTTGTCCTGCTTGGGCAGTGAGGTGACGTGTAAAGTGAATAGGTGGCAGCTTCCCTCAGGAGTTAAGTTGAGTTGTGCTTTTGCTTCAAGTCTTTTTTTTCTTTTATTTCATTTTATTTGTTTTAAAGAGAACTAAGTATTTACTATGCCAGCATCATACACCTGAGTGAGTCTGCAAAACTTGTTTTTTTGCATAGGTGGATGAACTCACTAAAGCAGACAATGGTTCTGTTGTAAGCAGCCTCTATATTCTGCTTCTTCTTATGCCTTATAAAATTGTGATTCAATTCATTAGAAGTAATTTTTCCCAATACATACAAATAAATCAAACATCTTGTACAAACCAAGAAGTACAGAGGCCAAACATTAACTTTACTTATTTGCATAAAACAAAAAGATAAGATTACTAATAACATTATTGACCTATATCCTTAAGATTTTGTGTCATGCATTTTAACGCCGGACTATTATTAACACAAACACATCCCTTACTTTCTCACCTTCTCATTATAACTTTAGTCATAGTAGGATCCATATGTACTTACCTAATCTCCAGACTCCCAGCATCCTAAACACAGATTAATTGGGGTAAGAAAATGGATGAATGGATTCACATCAACTCTTTGGCTTATAAATGATGAAACATTTAGTCAGGTTTTTTTTCGTAAATATTCACTGTTGAAGTGTAATTAAAATGAATTTCATTAAAAATATAATTATAGTCAGGAGATTTCAAAGTTTCAGCCACAACAAATAAAGAGTTTATCTTCTTATTATAACCATTGCAGTGCCCACACCTCTATATGCATTTGAACCAGGCCGGTTTAGGGTCTACTTTTTCTCATGTTTTTTGAATGGTAGTAGATAATGAGGGTCACTAAATTAAACCAACCAGCACTATGGGAAAAAATTGCCCCCTCCACAGTGGAAGAAAAACAGCCATGAAATAAATTAGGAGCCATGAGCTAAGAGGCAGCAAATCTCCTTCTGTACCAGTACCATTCATAAAGGCAAAACGTCAAGTTTCAATTTATTGTCATGGTATCATCTCCAAAGACTGAACACATATGACTAGGGTCAATGAAGCCTTGATGATGCTAAAATCTTTAGCACAACAAAATAAATATAGATGACAGCACTACTCAATTGACAGTGGCGTGATGGAGAGCCATGATGAGTTGAATGAACCTTGTGATTACAGTCTGTTGCAGTACCACAGAACAAATTGAAAAAAAATCAGGCAAGCTGAATAAATAATGAAAAATAGAGGAGAATAAATGGAGAAAGTGCATTTACATTTTTCCATTGTACTCGTTGTTGCACTTTCAGAAAATATACAGATCTATAGATCATGGATTTTAACTTCATTTTAGATCTATTTACTGTTATGCATTTATACTTCAATATGGGAAATAATATAGGTGAGTGTTCAACACTTTGTTTTGAATATTTACAATTTGTTTTTTTTTATTTTTGTCAAACGTAGTCCAACCAACTAATGTGGTGTCTACATTTAAAGCAGTAATATGGTTATTATTTCAGTTAGCTATACAGTCCAATGAAAAAAAGAAAAAAAGGTATTTTAAGTTTTAAATATACCTTTTATTAGTCACTAGCCGTGCTACATGTCTAAGACTGGTTGAAATCTAAGTAATCAATAAAGACCTCAGTGTTAACGTTTGAAGTGCCCAATGCATTGCATGTGCCTTTGTTATATGCCATTTTGGTATGGGATTTGTAAAAGCGGTGTTAATGTCTGTGATGCGCCATCTATTGGAATGACAAATGCATTGCATTTTATTACTAAAAATGTTTGTGATGCACCATCTTTTGGAATAATAGAGACATAGCAGCCAAACAGACACAGATACTCATCCTTTTCTTAAGATGGATTAATAATAATAATAATAATAAACTTGAAAAGTGATAATCATTACATAAACACATACTATGCCTTTTTATTATAAAACAAGTGTTTCAAACACAATAGAAAAATTACTTAATTGTTAACCATTGTTGCACTGTTTGTACATTATTGATCACCTTATAAAACTTATAATCTAAAAACAATGCTCATTTTTAGTCATGTTCCAAAAATTCCTACAATTTCAGATGCGCTCTCCCTCTTAACCTTGTCTTTCCTGGTAATATAAATGGCACGCTTAACCTGACCCAAAATAAACTGCTAGCTTACAAACATTCTTTTTTCCTTGTGAGTTAACAACACAACAAATAAAAACAAGACCACTAAACCATACACTCAAGACATTAAAAATACAACCAAGATCAGATAAAAGAGTCCATTTCTTAAATAATGAAGAACACTCTGAATAACTGTTTAAAAAAGGACACTTCTCTGAAATGTTGATATCAATTAAAGACAAAAATGAAGTAACAGCAACAACAGCATGTACAATTCCCAATTGCAGATCTCCAGTTATATTATTTAATGGTCGCCTGTACAAATTGACTCAAGCAGGACTGGCACAACTTTCTTCTCCCAGCTTATCCCTCCAGGGTGCATTAGGGTATTGGCATAATTGGGACTGGTATTGAACTGGGCACACAACTGATATAGCTCCTTTGCCTCTGCAGTGCCTAATGGAAGAAGTTTGGGATTTCTCAATATCTTCCGTCTTTAATTAATCATTTTTTTTAATCAAGTTTAGAAACATTAACAAGGGCTCTGGATATTCCCCAGCTTGAAAATAGTTCTTCAACAAAACCTTAGCTGATGAAGACAAATCTGAAATATTTTGTCGCAAAAAAACTTTCAGCTGTGTGCAAGCAGCACAAACCTAAAGTAGGAGCCACTGTCTCTGTGCTCAGACAACTAAATTGTTGCTGGTTCCAACAGATGTTTTATTTGCAAAAATCCAGCACTGATCAAATGTTGTCAATGTTGATGACCCTGTTACCAAGTAAAAAATGACTGACATTTCTAAAGTTCAATATAATGTCAAAGAACTGTCCTCAAGATGGAACTTCAGCTGTTGTCAGATTCTCAGCACACTCTGATCAAAAGATTGAAGACTGTCAAGGAAAAAAGGGGGGAGGAAAAGCAATCCATTAAAAATAGTGCTGTGCCTAATTTCAATTCACACACTTGGCACAGGAGGGCACAAGGTAAAGGCTTACTGGCTATAGAATAGATTTTGCAGAGCTTGTAATTTAAAAGCATACAGTATTTCAGGCTACTAATATCCACCAGTCCTTGGCCTTCTTTACTGCTGGATAAGTACAAAATGCACTGATGCAGTAAATGTTTACTGTTCCAAAAAAGTCAGTCAATTCCCTCAGCAATCAATCGGGGATCTAGGCATGCCAATCTATGATAAAGAGCAGATGCAACAAGGTTGTTAATGATTAGGGTGCATCCTCAGTAAGACTGTTTGGGGTGTAACCAGCTTCATCGTTGTAATTGGTATCTGACATTCTGTACAACTCTCTCCCAATTATTATTGTTACTATAAGAAAGAAAGAAAGAAAGAAGTTGTCATTTCTCTTCTATGCTTGTCACCTATCACATGACTGTACTCGATAGACAGACATTTTGAACGATTGATCAATGCTTGGCGTTAAAGCTACAAAGTCCATCCGGCTCCATTTCTGGCACTCCAGTTCATTATCTTAGAGTAGTATTACATTAAAAATATTACACATTTTTTTTTTTTTTACATTTTAGTCATTACTAAGTATTTTAACATGTATGTGTTACCAAGTAGTATCCTGCAAAAAAAATCCAGATCTTAAAAAAATCTATACAAAAATGATCCTAGCCATCCCTTATAATTCGAGGAAATATTTTTTCAGTGTGTGACCACCAGGGGGTGTGCCAGCTCCACAACACCTGACACAACAGACACCAGGCACAAGTTCAAGCACAACACATGTTTTATTTTCATGGGGAAGCGCTTTTTCTTCATTCCCCCTACAGAAAGCCCAGTATCAAATCAGCATTACGATCAAACATGCAGGACTTTGTCACTTCTTTCTCTTCAGTCTCTTCCACTCCTCCTCAGGCAAACATCATCCTCTTCCTCCTGACTCTCGCTCCCTGAGTGAATGCAGGCGCCCCCATATATTCAGAATCTCGGGAGTACTTCTGGTGTCACATAATTGTGGCCCGGGAATGCTTTCAGGTAAGGAAGGAGCCATATATAAAAGGGCTCAAAATATCCGGCATCACTCCCTGGCGGTACCCCCAGAACCCAAAAGGCCTGAGGTGACAAATACCAATTCCCATACAGCCTGTGGTATAGCGGACCCGCAGCTCAGTAAAACTGGCCATTTTTAATAAATAAATAATGAATGTGGTTGCACTGGGGTTGGTCTGATTATCTCATTATCAGCCTGGGGAGGGAATCAGACGATCACACCTGCAACTGTTCTCCAGCATATAAAAAAGGGGTGTGCAAGATCCGAAAAGGGAAAGAAAAGAACAATAGAGAATGGAGGTTAAAGAAAGGTAGAAGAGAGGCAGAAGCATGAGAGAGAGAGAGATGGTGCAAAGAAAGGAAGCAGGCAGATGGGTATAGAGCCCCAGGAAGGAATGTGTGTAGCCAGCACTCAGAAGGGGACTGACGGGCCACTCTTGCCGTGTGACCAAGTAGCAAGACTGACTATTATACTTAGGAATATGCTCTCACCAGGAGTAGCCAATGGATCAGCAGCAATGAGAAGACATAGCGTGCTTTCACTGGGTAGAGCCTGGAAAGGCAGTGGTGGGTGCAGAGTAGGGCTCAGTGGCTCCCGCAGATGCCATAGGATTGGTAATGTAGACATGTGCCGGGAGAAGAAGGTTGTTTGCGCCTGTTGGGAAACTTCTTCTCGGGTGGCAAGGTCTGGAGAGAGCAAGCCGAAGAGAAGTCAGTTTTAAAGGGGCGCTGAGGTTCAGTGTTTTAAAGATAGTTTCTTGCCTGCGTTTTTAACCAATTTTATGGATATTTATTTGTAATAATTTTAACCTCCATGTCACTGACTTTTTATGGATTTTTTTTTTTATTTATTGAATTTTGAGCACTTCACTTTTTGGACACTTGTTTTGGTTTATTTTAATAAAAGCACTTCAGCACTTTTCACCATCCCCTTGCTTGGTGTGTTTGTCCTCATCTGCTTAGCTCATTGATCTTCCCAAAGATGTAGACAGACATTGCATGAATGTGGATGTCAACATGAGTCTATTCTAGAACATAAGGATGTCCTGTCTTGCCTTTCATTCAATCCTGCCAGAGACAGACTCTAACTCTGTGCTCTCTGTATTGGAATAAGTAGGTTATACAATGTGACACTACGAGATATGATCAAAAAGTGCGGTGAATGTTGATGCAGAGCACCATCCAAGAGCAATGCAAAACAATTTGATGCAGGTTCCGACATGTCCATCCTAAAGCCTAGTTTGTGACGTTTCAACTTGTTTGATACTGTCAGTCGTTTGTGAGCCACTATTGAGTTCAAGTGTGATTTTCAAGTTTGTCGTTAATAATGGATATCGAGCAACGCATTAACATGAAATTTTGTTTCAAATTGCAAAAAGCTCAGGAAATCCATCAGATGTTAAAATCAGTTTATGGTGACACGGCACTGATAATTAAGACTGTTTACAAGTGGTTTGATCGATTTTGTAATGGTTCTGACTTGGTTGAAGACAAGAAAGGATTAGGACGTCCTTCAACATCAATAACCGAGGAAAATGTTGAAATGGTTTCATTCTTCATCATGAAAACACTCCTTGTCACACATCCCTTCTAGTACAACAATTTCTGTTGAATCAAAACATTATGCTGTGTCTGCATCCACCATGAAAGGCAAATGATTTCAATCCAATGAGGACATCCAGGCAGTCACAACAGCCCAACTAAAGACACTCTTGAAAGAAAACTTCCAGAACTGCTTTGCAAAGTGGCAGGAACGTTGGGATAAGTGCATTCGAAGTGGAGGAGAGTATTTTGAGGGTGACTAGTAGTTGTAAGTCTTTTACTGCAATAAACGTTTCTTTTTTAAAACATTCACCGTATTTTTTGATCACACCTCATATATTAATTTCAATAAAATACTGCATGTCTGATACAATGTTCATCTCTGGTCATATTACAATAAGAAGAATGTGAAAGATGTTAAATAAGTTCAGATAAACAACTGTTAATATCCAGCCTAAATGGAATACAACAGAATAAAAAGATAAGGGGAGTGTTTCCATACAGTTTAATAGGGTATATTTACAATACCAAAAATAACTTACCTGATTTATTTATGTATTATTTATTTTTTAAGAAAACACATTTTGGGAGAATGGAGAAGGTTGTTAGCAAAAAGGTGTAACACCCTCATATTTCCACACTGACTTTAGTAAACTATATAAAAAGCTTTGCATGCTTGGAGTTACACAAGTGTGAAGATATAAAGAATGAAAAGAAAAAAAGTAATCTTCTGGTTTTCCTTTCTGAAAGATATTATTTTGCACAAAAAGCAGAAGGACATTTTACTCCCCTCACTTTTGTGTCTGGTCTGCTAAGACTAATAGTTACTGGCAATTTTGAAAGCATTTGGAGATTCTGAATTGGCTAAATGGACTCCCTTCGCTTTCTAAACATCTGTATTTTTTTGTAAATATTCTGTAAGTACAGTGCAGTGAAAGGGATGAAGTGGATTATTATTTTGTTCTTCAGCAGATGTTATTTCGCAAGTTCCACCATCTAAAACCATGTCCAAATATGTTGGTATATATGTTCAGTGTTTTATTTCCATGTTGTTTGTTCATCCAAATAATAGGCAGTGAGTCAGAGGAAGTGTAAATGTAACAATTTACTTGAAATACAATACTTTGTTGAATTTACTCCTTTGTTGAGCAACTCAGGGTAACAGACTCATTTCACACTTATCGTTCTCTTTGGAAAACAGGCAAAAGAATCTTTTCTTGTATTGATTTGCTTTATGGAAATTTACATTATATGACACAATTTCTTCATTTTTCTCTGAGCTCTTCCCATTGAATAAGTAAATCCTTTAGATATTTAGGACATATTGGAACCAAAGGGCTTTTTTTATTAAAAAGTATATAGGACATTTCCAGGAAGAAACAGATAAAAGAGCGAGGATCACTGCACTAAACTCAACAAAGGTGGTCAGATTTTTTTTACTATTCTTGCAGTCCAATTCCTATTTGTCTCTTTTATATTCACATAGACAGATTCATCATTCTAAGTTTTTTAAGAACTCGCTTTTTTGGCATACTGTACTCACAGTACTGACAAGCTGTTGTCTTCTAGTACAAAGATTAAGCGTATTAACAGATGTTTGCTACATTTCCTTCTATACACAATGCATTATGCTTCATCAATGATAGTGCATCTCTCTAGCTGCAAAACACAAGGAGGATGATACCTTTCTTCTTCTTTCAAACTGTAATGCACTGTAACAGGAAGAAGGCGTATGCACATGTTTTATTGTGGAAAAGCTTTTGTGGACACTGCTCGTCAAAACATATACCTTCTCTTAATGTGCAGATTTCTTTTAATGTGGACCTTAGTGTAATGTCTAATTCTCCTTTGCTCTGACCTTTAACATCACTTGGAAAATACAACCCACACTTTATTCTTTATTGTGCTATTGTACAAATTCTTTTGGAGAGTCCTCCTCACCCACTGACCTAACTTAGTCCATGGCAGTAGAGTAGACAGTAGTATGGCTCATGCCAGTGTTTTCGTTTTTTTTTTTTTAGTGCAGCATTTAATATAAGAAACAGACCTGATTACAGGACTATGCAAAAGATTCTGCATATATTGGATTGGCACTGGCAGGTAGGTGAAGTAACTGTTTCAGTTACTTGCGGTTTTGTATTTTAAAAAGAATTTATAATTTTGCTATTTTGACTTTAATTTAAGGACTGAGATTTAAACCTTGTGCTGTGATCTTTTTGGGAAGCATTGCAGTAGTAAGTCTTAGTCTTCTTGTGAATGGGATATGTAATATGTATGTGTAATGTCAGCAAACTGATGAGGATTTGTATCACAGCCAGCAGACAGACATTATAGACAGAGAAAGTGTCAAAACTGGGAATCAAAAAGCTAAACCAAGAAACAGATCATAATCATAAAATATCATAATGAGTGTTTTGAAAAAGGTTTGTTATCCACAACTTGGAAAAGGAAGTGAACTCTTGGCTAACCACAAAGGTACTTAAAGGTCATGAACTTAGTGATCACAGCCCTAAGAACATGAGAAGCTGCCTTAAAAACGGGAATCATAAAATGGTTACAGTCGTGCAAAAATAAAAACAGGGAGCTGAAATGCATCAAAATAATAAACACAATTTAAAGTAAACAGAGAATTCACAAATTTGCATCACAATCATAACACAGGTCTACATAAATAAACTCATAAGAAAATGTTTTTGTGAATAATTATTTTTATTTATGAACACAATAAAAATATAATTAGAATGGTTCCATCTTGTCACATTTATATAAAAAACTGAAAAGAAATTTAATTAAAATTTAACAAATTACACAATCCATTCATGTATTGTTCTAAATCAATTTAACATGAAAATGAAAAGTGATACTAACATTTTTAAACATATATGCATTGAAAATAATACAGATTCATTGATTTGCATATAACCTGTCTAGTTTTTGTCACTTCATTGTTTTCTTCATCCAAAACTTCGTTTGGTGGCACATCAATTGTATACTCCTTTGGTGCGTACCTATGAATCATCCAGCAGTAGACCGCCATCATTCTGATTTCCCAATGCTCCTGGTATCTTCTTTATGAATCTTTCACCCTTCTCCTCACTCAACCACTCTAAGATTTTCAAGGAAAAATAAGAAATGTGAATCTATAAAAGTGAACATTGAAATCCACATTGCAAAGCCAATGCCTTAAACTTAACTAATATTTTTTTTCACAATTTCTGTATAATTTAGATCTATATAATCTGAAATGATATCCAAGCCTCTTGGTCCAGGTCATTCACTGCACTTTTTCAAATTCTGCATCTGAAGTTACTTTTCTAGTGTAAGGTCAGGTAAAAATGCCCTCCTTCAATGTAGCCTTAGAGAAACCTGGAAATATGTGGTACAAATACCTCAGACAGTCTACATCTTTTGATAGGGCTTTGCCAAACTTCTTCATTAAACCAAGCATAATGTGAAGCGGTAGTAGCTACACTTTATCTTGATCCACCAAGCTCAGTTTGTTGAAGCTGTAGCTTTTTTTCAAGCTGGCCATTACTTCTAAACCCAAAGTCAATTCTTAGCTATGCTGCCCCACTTGCAGAGACAACATGGACTTTTGTGGACTCTGACCACAAATATGACTCGCCATTGTGTCAAATTCCAGTTATATTCTGATCTTATTATGAAATACACTGTTTTGCTTTAAACATAGATATTAACATTAGAAAATATTAAATCAAACAAATTATCAGGAAATATTGAAAGCTAATTAATTATAGTGTGAAAAAAAAGCTAAAAAAATGTTTATGGATAGATAAAATGTCCCAAAAATATAAACTGCTCAAAAAATTAAACGAACACTGAAAACGCATCAGATCTTAATGGGGAAAAAAATCATGCTGGATATCTATACTTATATGGACTGGGTAATGTGTTAGAAATGAAAGGATGCCACATCATTTGATGGAAATGAAAATTATCAACCTACAGAGGGCTGAATTCAAAGACAAAAATCAAAGTGAAAAATGATGCGGCAGGCTAGTCCATTTTGCCGAAAGTTCATTGCAGCAACTCAAAATTGTACTCAGTAGTTTGTATGGCCCCCACATGCTTGTATGCATGCCTCACAATGTCACAATGTGCATGCTCCTAATGAGATGACGAATGGTGTCCTGGAGTATCTCCTCCCAGATCTGGACCAGGGCATCACTGAGGTCCTGGACAGTCTGAGTTGCAACCTGGTGACGTCGGATGGACCAAAACATAATGTCCCAGAGGTGTTCTGTTGGATTTAGGTCAGGCGAGCATGGGGGCCAGTCAGTGATATCAATTCCTTCATCCTCCAGGAACTGCCTGCATACGCTCAATACATGAGGCTGGGGATTGTCGTGCACCAGGAGGAACCCAGGACCCACTGCACCAGTATAGGGTTTGACAGTGGTTCCAAGGATTTTATCCCAATACCTAATGGCAGTCAAGTTGCTGTTGTCTAGCCTGTAGAGGTCTGTGTGTCCCTCCCTAGACCATCACTGACCCACCACCAAACCGGTTATGCTGAACAGGCAGCATAATTTTCTCTACGGCTTCTCCAGACCCTTTCATGTCTGTCACATGTGCTCAGGGTGAACCTGCTCTCATCTGTGAAAAGCACAGGGTGCCAGTGGTGCACCTGCCAATTCTAGTATTCTATGGCAAATGCCAGTCGAGCTCTACACTACTGGGCAGTGAGCACAGGGCCCACTAGAGGATGTTTGGGCCCTCAGGTCAGAGACATTCACACCAGTGACCTGCTGGAGGTTATTTTGTAGGGCTCTGACAATGCTCATCCTGTTCCTCCTTGCCCACAGGAGCAGATACCGGTCCTGCTGTTGGGTTAAGGACCTTCTAAGGACCCCTGTCCAGTTCTCCTAGAGTAACTTCCTGTCTCCTGGAATCTCCTCCATGCCATTGAGACTGTGCTGGGAGACACAACAAACCTTCTGGCAATGACACGTATCGATGTGCCATCCTGGAGAAGTTGGACTACCTGTGCAACCTCTGTAAGGTCCAGGTATGACCTCATATTACCAGTAGTGACACTGACCATGGCCAAATGCAAAACTAGTGAAACAGTCAGAAAAGATGGATGGAAAAATGTCAGTGGCCTCCACCTGTTAAACCATTCCTGTTTTGGGGGTTGTCTCATTGTTGCCCATCTAGTGCACCTGTTATTAATTTTATTAACACCAAAGCAGCTGAAACTGATTAACAGCCCCCTCTGCTACTTAACTGATCAGATCAATAGCCCAGAAGTTTCATTGACTTGGTGCTATACTCTGATTAAAAAGCGTTCCTTTAATTTTTTTGAGTAGTATATAAATATCAACTGAAATAATCAAAGCAGATTTTTCAGCGTGTGCCTGTGATAGTCTCCAACCAAAAATCCCTAATATGAATGTTAAATCGCTAAAATTGGCCCAGAAAGGGAAGTAAAAAGTAAAAAAATAGAAACTAATTCATGACAATAGGGTTAATATCAGAGAGTAATGTGTTTTTTTTTTATTTTTCAGAGTAGGTTTTGTTGCAGGCATTGTTTCCTTAGGTTTTATTTATTCATGTATTTCATTAAACTGTGGTGCACTCCTTTTGCTGGTTAGTTACTATGATATTTAGCTTTTTAATTTAATGTGAACCACATTTCTTTTTTTCTTTTACTTAGTTCTTGTTTAATTTTTGATTTGCAATTTACATCATGAAAAATCTGAATCCTTTGTCACTTATTTATTATTTCCATTCACATTGTGTGTTGTAATGAATCATAAAATTTGAGTTGTATTCTATGCACTCCTTAGTTTTTTATCTTTTGCTTTGCTAGTTTTGCTTATTAGTTCTGTAATCAGGCTAATTTTTAAACTGCCTCCAGTCATTAACAGTAAGATTAACTGCTCCTGAACACAATTAATACCAAAAAGCTCATTGTGGACTTCAGGAAAAAGAAAACGGATATCAAACCACTCTACATTGGAGGGGACTGTGTGGAGAGGGTGCCAGACTTCCGCTTCCTGGGAGTCCACATCATGGAAGACCTCTCCTGGGGTGTGAACACAGCTGAGCTGGCGAAGAAGGCTCAGCAGAGACTTTATTTCCTGAAAGTCCTCAGGAAAAATAACATCCCCCAAAAACTGCTGGTGTCCTTCTATCACTGCTCTATTGAGAGTATCCTGTGCTACTACCTCTGCGTGTAGTTTTCCAGCAGCACAACAGTACAGAGGAAAACACTTCAGTGGATCGTAAAGACTGCCCTGCAGATCATTGGCTGCTCCTTACCCTCTCTGGATGAACAGCACAGCTCTCGCTGCCTCAGGAAAGCAGAAAATATCTTAAAAGACTCCTCACACCCAGCTCATGACATGTTCCTACTGTTGCCATCAGGCAAAAGAAATAGGAGCATCAAAACAAAGACTAATAGTCTGAATAACAGTTTCCACCCTGTTGCTATTCGGGCACTGAATGCCGCCTAATCACCTCCAATGCAGCAGTGAAATAGATGACATCTTGTGCAATAGTGTTTCATGTGCAGTGAGGTCTTATGTTGAATGTTTGTGTTCTACCTTATTTCTTCTTATCTTTTTGTAATTATATTTATTTATATTTTGACACTGCAGGGACTGCACCTAATTTTGTTGTATTTGTTATAATGACAATAAAGATATTCTGATTCTGATTCAGAACCTGTAATATCAGTATATTCCTGAAGTAATGTGGACATTTCATTAACCCTGTACTTTTTTTTCTTTTTAATGATAGAAGCATAGTAACAATACATTACTTGTAGGTGCTTTTCAAGTGCTTATATTGACTGAAGCTCTTCTTTAAAATAAAGTCCTAACTCAGCAAATTCAGTATATACATAGTAGTTATCAGTCCTCATCACAGCACACATGGTATATGTCTCTGTCCAGACCAAATTATCACCCTAACTTAGTACTGTTGCCTCAAAACATCAAGATAATGTGACCGAACCCGAGCCAGGTCACTGTTTGTGTAGAATTTACACATTCTGCCAGTGTCTGAATATTTTTTCCCATTTGGATGCTTCAGTTTTGCTTACAAATCCCAAAGAGACATGGTTTAGATTATGGCCAACTCTAAATAGGTCAAGTGTTTGGGTACTGCCCTATTCTAATGTTGCCATCATTGGAACAGGATGGGCTCAAGGCCTTCATGGCTACAAATAAGTTGGTTGACAAAATGTAATTACAGATGAACTGTAGTAAAGAGAGCCATGAAGTCAACTAATGGTTCCCAGGCGAATACTTTTAAAAAATTCTAAAAGTAACAGGAATCATACTAACGGGTAGTTTTCACTCATGCAGTACTACACTGAATTCATAACTTATGTGTTACAAGGTTGCTTCTAAATCAAAATACACAGACAGTTTTCTCTTTTGAGATTTGTCTGTATGTCAAAGGACAATAAAATTGGTATTTAAATTGCAGAAGAAAAAAAAAAAAAATCGGTCACTGATAGACAAGGACTCTTTTTCCCTTGTCTTTTTCGCCTGTCACCTTAAACAAGAGAAGCATTGTTCTAAAAGTGCTTTATTGAGCAAGTACAATAAATAGTACTTGAAAAATAGAATGCATATGTACAGTAGTTCCCTGACTAATGTAAAATTCTAAATGGTTTTTTGTAATTATTTTATTAGAAATGAGTAGCTGCATTAATGGTTGTTCATTTAGCCTCTAAATTGTGCAATGAGTTCAATGCATTTGGTCTTGATTTACCAAAGAACTGCTTAAATGCCTGTCAGACTTCAACATGTCTCCTGTGAGGTTTAAAGACAGACCATTTAAAGTGGCAGACAATCTTGAAGACTTCCCAGGAGATGAAAATAATACAGTAAGGCTGTGTTGAGATTCTTGATCAGTACTGCAGAGGTAAAGGCTCTTATATTTAGCTTCTTGTGCAAAAAAATATTCTCAATGAACTAAAAATAAAACCTTGTCATTATTTTATTATTGCTTTATATTTGGGTGATTTAATTTTTATCTTAATTTCTACCATTGTGTAATGGGTATTCAATCATTTTAGGTAGGAGTGAGGCCATTTTACTAAAAAATTATATTATTTCTTAATTTTATTTTGAGGAAACATTGACAGTTTGCTGAAATACCTACTAAGGCTCAGATAATACCTTTATGTCTGAAAGTAAGTTTCAGGTATATTAGCATATAACTGGCATGCACATATATTTCTTATGTAGGAACACTTTAGAAATGCTATTTCCTTCATCTGGAGGGAAAACTGAACACACCAGAGAAAGTGAAAGTGTGAGAAAAAAGTGCAAAAATCACAGCGACTATACTATTGTACTGTATATTGTAACTTGTATTGTGATTCTGCTGTACTTGTATATTAAAGAGCCACTAATTTTGCCACCTTCTTCCAAAACACATTGCTACAATGCACCTATGAAGTAACACTGAGTCTGCAAGTTATCTATTGTGCCCTGTAGGGGTCAGTTAAGATTTGTTTGAGGCACACGTACATGAAAAAGGGTTGTTTAATACCAAAAAACACACACACACACACACAATATAGGTAAATACAATGCACAAAGATTACAAATATTTAAACATAATGAGAACACAAGATATCATGTAAATCTTTGTGTGTCTGCTTAAACGCAACAATGATCTGCTTACTGCAAGTGTTTTTCCAATTTTTCTTTTTTATATGTCAAAAGCAACTGCAAACTTCTGGGAAATATATGGTTAATGGCATTTTTGGCATGGAAATTCTGGTGGATCTACAGTATACCAGTATTTTCCTTTATGTTGGTAGACGTCTGTAATGTTAACATTAATTTGCCTAACTAATAATATCCATCACTCTTTTGCTAATGACTAACATGCCAATTCACACCCATTTTATGTCACCAAAAGAAAAATCAATCAGGTGCTGGTATCGAGTCCATCTCAGTTGCCATCAGACAATGGATTTGAGGTGAAGATGGACAATTCACAATAATAGACACACACACAGAACATGTACACTATACATATGGCACAACCCAAACTGCACACTGCACCTCCAGTAGCTGGGCTAACTACAGTGCAGACAGATGGCTGCTGGTCAGCGTGAGGCCAGCAAACAATAGAAAAAAAGATTTTCTACATACTGTACATGCTTGTCCTATCCACACAAGGATTCTGCGATTCTTTGATATAGGAGTATTATACTGCTTGCTTCTTTTTATGAAGTGTAAGTAACACATGTAGACGTCGTTGGTGGCTTTTTCAAATTTAGCACAGTTCAGTTCAATGTAGCAACAAGTGATGAATGAAGCAGGTCATTTTGCAGAACTGTCCCAAAAATAAATTTTGCATACAATGTCAAAATAACCAAGATCATCTTTCGAAAGTAGTCTTGGGTAGAAAGATTTTGCTTCTTAATGGTTATACCTTGGCCACCCTGCAACACCAAGCACTCTTTCATGGTACATCTGTGGCTCCACGTCTTCATTTGCCTGTCTGTACATTCACACCACCAGTTCCACCTCACATCACTCATTTGGGCTCACATGTAACACAATCTCTACTCACCTTCCCCAATTTTGTAAATTGTACCCAGTCAGGATCCTTCTGGAGGCTCGCCAGTAACTGCATATCCAGGCCAATGGAGTTTAACAACACTTACAAACTGCTTACAGGCACAGTGTTTTCTAGCTACTCCCTCCTTTCTGTGTCCTGCACTAAAATATACTTTGCCATACTATTATAAGTAAAGGAAAAGGTTACAGATGAAAATATATGTGCTAATGGTAGAAATCTTGCAACCCAAAACTCTAACTTTCACGGCAAATTACATTTTTTTGTGGATTGTTTTGCTCATCATAGTGGCTACATTTAAGGGAACAAAATGGTACTGGACTTTCCATACCTCTACACTGGCCTGTCATGCCTGGCTTCAACTGGGAAAAGCTCAAGCTGGAAATACAAATACGTGATTACAGTTTTTAAAAAGAAACAGATGGACCACATTGTAACATGGGCATTGACCTTCCTGCTGCATTGCTAAAATGCAAATTTCAAGTTGGACATTTGCACGCACGCTCAAGAGAAGTGCACTGCAGGGCCAATTGGTTCAACCCTTCAACCGGAAATAGACTGGCAGCATCTGGCACAAAGGCGATTTCACATACTTATGAAAGCGTGGGTTAGCTCCACTCTCTCGGAAACCATTTCTGAGGGCCTCTTAAACCCACATTGCCTGTAACATAACCAAGGTATGGGCCTCAGCAAGTGAGGACATACACAAACAGCAAAGGATGGATGTAAAGTGCATGTGCTTTTATTACAAGTGCCTTTAAAATACAGTTAAAATGAAACAGAAAAACTGCAGTGCTTGTTCCCTCAATAAATAAATAAGTAAATCAGTGATTATGTTGAAGATTTAAAAATGCAATAAATAATTTAATATCAAATGTCGCAGAATCCACACTCCTACCTGTCACCGTCCTACCTCACTCACTATCATTTTACCTCCATCCTCTCTCTTTCTTTTTCTTCTTCAGCCAAACTCATCTTCCCTCGTCATCTCCTTGGTTCACCCATCACAAGTCTTGCAGTTGGCAGTAACAACTGCGGCTGATGCAACTACGAATTCCATCACAAATGCCTCCTTTGCGCGCATCTGCTGTGAATCCCTAGGCCACCTCTTCTTGTCTTCCTCTTACGTGATGAAAAAAACTTGCCACCTACTGGATCCCTAGGGAGATCTTGATTATCCCCCACTACCCCTTAGCTGTTCAGCGTGGAACATATCTGCCCCAAGATGGTGATCTCTCATTCCTCCGTGGGGCCCTGACTGCTTGCCTCCACTCCTCTGTACTGGTTGACAGAGTACTGCCTTCACTTTGTATTTGGCTACTTCCCTCTTTTCCTTCTCTTTCTTTTCAGCCTCCTCCTCTCTCTCTTTCATCCAACTCCCCATTATATGCCTCTGTGGGTGCAGCATCTCAAATGTAAAGCACATGAAGCCAATGAAGCAATCACGACAGCCTACACCCTCCTATACAGGTGTGCCCCGTCTCGATCACTCCACCCCTCCACATAGCCTTGCAAACCCAAACACGCAATGGTGATCAAGCCTACTATTTATTTATCTATTTAATTATTTAAACACTAGTTCACCAGTTACTAAGCTGAGTACCCTCTGTATCACAATACTACAATAAGCAAAATTGTTCTAAATAAGTAATTTCATTTAGCATCTAATAGAAAATTGAAAAAATACTTAAGTAGACAAAGCTCAGTTTTGTTATTAACATTTTAATAATAAGTTAAATAACAGGGGAGCTTGTTACTTAATTTGCAGCTGTTGTCATGCCCCACTGGCGCTACTGGATTTCAAGTTTCCACACACTAGATTAAACAAGGTTTCTCCCTTTAAATTGCAAGATCAGTGCTTTAAAATAATTATATTAATATGTTTATATAACCTTGTGGAGCAGTGACAGCTTCTGACTGAGGTGAATATAGGAATGTGAAATATACTGAGTGCTCGGTGGCATGCTTAAAACATTTCAGTTGACTGCAATGCCAAATCATCTTCTTTTTATAACAAATTACACAACAGTAATGCCCATTTGATAAGTAACTCAAATGCAGTCAATTGAGCAGAAAGAATGTGCTATGTGTTATTTAAAGCAAAACACTACCAAATAAAATGCATAGATGGCATAATGCTTGAATGGTTACTGCGGCTATCAATCATCAGGATTTCTATTTGATTTTCATTTCATTCACTCCTTTAGACTGCACATCTTAAGGGTATAGACATTAATCCAGAACCCTGGGATAGAAACTTCACACAGGCATGGGAAGAATGTGCAAACTGCACACAGTCATTGACTGGGCCAGGATTCAAGAGAAGTGAAGCAACAGCACTATGCCTCCTTGACCTAACTATAAGAAAAGAAAACTTAAATTCCATGAAATATGCAGTGGTTCATGCTTGTGGCTGAAATACCTACTTGTAAATTAATTAATGAAAATTGTTTAAGCTAAAACACACATAATTGTACAAATATTTGTATCTATTCATATTGTTCCTTTTTGAGAGCATATATCAAGTTTTCCAGGCTATGAGTTGTCTATGACCCCTGGTATAAAGCTGCAGTTACTGTGTGAGAGATTCGCTGTACAGGAAGAGATTAGAGAGCTAATGCTCATATGGCCAACACTATTTTGCTACTTCTGGCCAATAGCCTATTGTGGCTCAGCTGCTCTTTGGATATTGACTATTCCCATCTGATGTGCCGGCACTCTGTGACTGTTAGATGTCAGTGACTGTTAGTGGTGAGATTTAAAGTGGATTCTGCAACATCAGGGTCTCATGTCAGCAGAGGCACAAATGTCCCACTGAGTGATCTGTTTTATGGTCCTGTTTTAGTTGTAATGTCTGTCATAAATCTTAATTCTGTAATTCTATACCCGGGTTCGCTTCCCAGGTCCTCCCTGCGTATAGTTTGCATGTTCTCCCCATGTCTGCATGGGTTTCCTCCGGGTACTCCGGTTTTCTCTCACAGTCTAAAGACATGCAGGTTAGGTGCATTGGCGATTCTAAATTGTCCCTAGTGTGTGCTTGGTGTGTGGCTGTGTGTGTGGGTGTGTGTGCGCCCTGCGGTGGGCTGGCGCCCTGCCCGGGGTTTGTTTCCTGCCTTGTGCTCTGTGTTGGTTGGGATTGGCTTCAGCAGATTCCCGTGACCCTGTAGTTAGGATATAGCGGGTTGGATAATGGACGGATGGATGGATGGATGTATATACTCTACTCAAGCTAACTAAATAGAAAGCTTAATTAAAGATTTCATGAAATATTTTACTGCACTGATTTCATTATTTATAATACCACTGCCAAAGCTCTGACTACAGAAAGGATACTGTGGTGAGGCAATAGAGGTGGCCGGTCAGTAATAGGTGGGCACACTACTGTGTATAAATCCAATGACCGTTAACCCTCCCAGAACACTATGATGTATTGCACATTGTTTAACATGGTCATATAAAATTAAAAACCTTTTATTATGTCTCCTTGATTTTTGTTCCCAATGATTATTGATTCATGAATATTGTGGACCACCCAGGCTGGCACCGCCAGCTGAACCCGCCACAGACAAGCATGGGACAGAAGTTCAAGGCACACACGTTGGTTTTTATTTTCTTTTTACCTTGTGGGAAACGTCTTCCCCTGTTTCCCACACTTAAAACACAGTCTCAGCACGAGCACAGTACAAACATAGTAGTCTTCTCTCTCTTTTTCTTCTCCTCCACTCTTTGGCTTAAGCTTAGTCTTCCTCCTCCCAACTCTGGCTCCTCGAGTAGTGGCTACTGGCTCCTTTTATAAGTATGACTCATTTCTGGCAGAAGAACTCCCCATGAGGGCTCAGCAGCTCCTGCTGCAGCACCAGGGCTACACCAAACTCCAACTCCCATGAAGCCAAGTGGGAGTCAGAGGCACCGCTGCAACCCAGGGTGGTTGCCATCCAGCGTCCCGAGGGAGGTAACGTTCTGGCCATGCTTGCTCTCCCAGTCCTCCCAGTGTGGAGGTGTACTGGCCAGGCAAGGGCCCGGCTGCAGGCTACAATATGCAATAAAATACAAACTGACGCATCAACAAATTCACTGGATCGCTTAAGACAAGTAGCACCTCATCGATAGTAATGAGTAAACATTGCATAATTTTTGTCTTGAGTTCGGCGAAAACATGGAAAGGTTCGAGAATTTTATCACACTTGGTGAAATGCATTTAAGTCAATGGGTAAGAGAAACTGAATCTTTTTTTTAGTGAATTATAATGCTGCGATGGTCTTTTAAGTGTCTCTGAGGGCTAGGGAAGCATCTGTGAACTATGCTGAACTGATTATTGTGACAAAAATGTGACTTTGGCTATGAGGCAGCAGTACTAACCACTGCATCACTGTACCTCTCTGAGATAAAATTATGCCAAGTATCGGGCTGCCTCATAGCTTTCTAGAGCCAGTTCAATTACAGGGAAAACACACTTTTACACAGACAAAAGTCAGACAAATGTTGGATCAACAGAAGTCACACACAAGTCTCATATCTCATGGTAATAAAAACCTTTATAAAGGATGCAATCATTCACTTAAATAGGCCAGCCACACAGTGATTTTTCAGGGCAAAACGTGGGTTTCCTTCGGGTGCTCCAGTTTCCTCTCACAGTCCAAAGACATGCAGGTTAGGTGCATTGGCGATTCTCCGCGATTGTCCCTAGTGTGTGCTTGGTGTGTGGGTGTGTGTGTGCGTGGCCTGTGGTGGGCTGGCGCACTGCCTGGGGTTTGTTTCCTGCCTTGTGCCTTGTGTTGGCTGAGACTGGCTCCAGCAGACCCCTGTGACCCTGTAATTAGGATATAGCGGGTTGGATAATGGATGGATGGAATATATCCTAGACAATATGATGCTGGAAAAAAAGAGAAATTGAAGATTTTACATTTTTACTCACCTGAAACATATCCTGACCTTATTAAAACAAACTAAATCACAAATGTGACACTTACATTTTTATGATTTTTTTTTCTTAAATAATGATTGAAAGCTTAGTTAATTCTTCATTGCATGGATAAGGAATATTTTAGTTCAAGCTTAAGACAAGCTGTTCTGTAACTGAAAGGATCGTCTTTAACAAATTGTATTAAAAAAACAGCACAGTAAGATGTGTATTTTAACCTTGGTGGCTAAAGAGAACAATGCAGTGCAACTGAACATTAAGTAAAAACTGTTAATTATAAAGTTAAAGAAACATAAATGATGTTCTTTATCTTTTTGTGTATTTTTATAGCTAGCTTATCCTAGTCAGGGTTCATTAAGGAACATCCTATCCCCACAACAGTAAACGCAAGAGTGAACCTTCCTTGCCTATTTAAGTGCCCAAAGATTCAAACAAAAAGCATAGCTGCAGCTCATAAAATGGTCATGGGTCATAAATCGAGTGTATGGCTGGGTTATAAATTGGGTAGATGGGGGGATATTACTCTTCTTTACGTTCTGCTTTCTCATTCATTTTAGGTTCCACAATTTGTAATGTTACAGCATCCACACTTAAGATCTTCGGAAGTGTTATAAGGCTGATTGTCATTCTGTCAATGCCTGTGCTAAGCAGTAGCAAATTTCTAATTGGGATGGAGTGAAATTATACTAATAAAAAATATGCCATATTTCTGATTATCTAAAATAGGTAAACTGGTTGGATCTCTTTTGTCTTTTTCAATTAGTAATGCTTTAGATATTTATTGTTGTGTATTAATTAAATGTTTACTTTTAAATATATTCTTTTTCTTCTTTTGGCTGCTCCCATTAAGGGTTGCCACAGTGGATTATTTTCTTCCGTATCTTTCTGTCCTCTACATCTTGCTCTGCTTCACCATCACCTGCATGTTCTACCTCACCACATCCATAAACCTTCTCTTAGGCCTTCCTCTTTTCCTTTTACTTGGCAGCTCTATCTTTAACATCTTTCTCCCAATATACTCAGTATCTCCTCTCCTCTGCACATGTACAAACCAATGCAATCTTGCCTCTCTGACTTTGTCTCCCAACTGTCCAACTTGAGCTGACCCTCTAATGTATTTATTTCTAATCCTGTCCATCCTTGTCACACCCAATGCAAATCTTAGAAACTTTGCCACCTCCAGCTCTGTCTCCATCTTTCTGGTCAGTGCCACCATCTCCAACCCATATAACATAGCTGGTCTCACTACCGTCCTGTAGACCTTCCCTTTCACTCTTGCTGATACCCGTCTATCACAAATTACTCCTGACACTCTTCTCCACCCATTCCACTGTGCTGGCGCTCTCTTTTTCACCTCTCTTCCACAATCCCCATTACTCTGTACTGTTGATCCCAAGTATTTAAACTCATCCACCTTCGCCAACACTATTCCTTGCATCCTCACCATTCCTCTGATCTCCCTCTCATTCACATACATGTATCATGTCTTGTTCCTTCTGACCTACATTCCTCTCCTCTCTAGAGCATATCTCCACCTCTCCAGGGTCTCCTCAACCTGCTCCCTACTATCGCTACAGATCACAATGTCATCAGCAAACATCATAGTCCACGGGGACTCCTGTCTAATCTTGTCTGTCAACCTGTCCATCACCATTGCAAATAAGAAAGGGCTCAGAGCTGATCCCTGATGTAATCCCACCTCCACCTTGAATGCATCCATCACTCCTATCACAGACCTTAACACTGTTACACATCCCTTGTACATATGCTGTACAACTCTTACATACTTCTCTGCCACTCCCGACTTCCTCATACAATACCACAACTCCTCTCGAGACACCCTGTCATATGCTTTCTCCAGGTCCACAAAGACGCAATGCAACTCCTTCTGGCCTTCTCTATACTTCTCCATCAACACCCTCAGAGCAAACATACTATATATATACTTTGTAATAAGGCGCTATATTATGCCCGACCTGACACAGATTGGACACGGGAGGCATGTATAAAAATAAATAAACTTTTTATTTTCTTCAGCTGGAGGGCACATCTTCCCTGTGTCTCCCAGCCACAACACAGTCCCAAAACACAAATGAAACACCAAAACACTCCACTCTCTTCCACCACCACTCCTCCACAAGCTTCTTCCTCCTCCTCCCGACTCTGGCCACTAAGTGGTGGTTTCTTGACCCTTTTATGGCCTACCCAGAAGTGCTCCAGGTGCTTGATCACCTGTTTCTGGTTGCACTCCCAGGTGGGGCTGAAGATTAGTCCAGCTGGGCTCAGAAGTCCCATCTGCAGCACCCACTGGCGGCACCTGCGGAACCCAACAGGGCTGCACAAAACTCCAACCCCCATGAAGCCCTGGGGGAGTCAGAGCCACCGCTGCAACCCAGGGAGGCTGCCATCTAGCAACCATGGGGAGACACTGGGTTTCCCATCGTTGCTTTCCCGGAAGATATGCTGCAGGGGCGTCCCGGCCGAGCATGGGCCCTGGCCACCTGCCACAATTTATGTATATATATATATATATATATATATATTTACTTTTAAATGTATGCGTATATTAAAAAAATTAACCTGTTAATAATTACTGTTTTTGGATAATGTGATTCAAGCAGTTGTCTATAGTCATATGTAACAGTTTGTGAAAATTTCAGAGTATACTAAAAACAACCCATAAGACCTAAGCAATTTTCAAAGCTGAAGACATTCTAGAAAAATAGAAAGATAACATAGAAAAAAAAGTACTAGTTCGGAGATGACAATTTTCCTGAAGTAAACTTGAAAAATTATTTAGAGGTTCATACCATTTGATGCAGCTTTCTCATCTTCTAGACAATGTGCAGAAGCATTTGAAACAACTAGTAATGTTTACATTAAATCATAAAATCTGTTATTTTTAAAATCATCAATGTTGTTTTGAGATCACACATGTAATATTGTGCACAGCTGTAATCACCATTAGCAATAAGCAAAATAGGCAAGTTTCAGTTTGCATATGGTTTTGCGAAACTGACACTAAAATTTGTTTCACAGATGATTTCATAATTTTAAAACACGAAACTCACTAAAATATGTTTTGGGAAGTTTTAATGGTTTTTGGGGTGAAAAACAAAGAATATTGCTCCCCAATGCCTTATTAATATTTCTGTGCTCACCTGAGATCTTTTCTGCAGCTACAGCTGTCTCATTCCTGTCTTAATTCTGTTTATTCCCTTTCTTGTTCACTTACTGCCTTTTTTAAATGGGACATGCTGCATAGTTTTCACATGAAGACACACACCAAAGCACCCCATTTTGTACATTTCTGTGTCCGCTGCACAGGAAAATCTCACTAGAAGAGAATCCGCCCCACCTCTGCGTTAGCCCTTTATTGTTTTGTTGATTCCTGACGAAGATGAAGATATATTCTCTCTAAACACTGAGGAGTTTCAAGTATCTTTTCTTCTCCAATGCATCTTTAGGATTATTATAACTAACATTGCAGTCATAAATGACAAGGTGGGGATTATATGTCTGGTAGCTTAGCAAAATGTCTACAAGTGGCAGGAAAATATGACTTTTTTTTACTACAAACCTATAATTAAATATTAAATGAGAAGCAGGAACTAAAGATCAATGGCATGAATTTCACTGGAAGCGAATACACAGTTTATTTAAGAAAATTTATTGTGAAGCGAAAAAGCACATTTTGCTGTGAGTTTAGTTTTGCACAAATCATTTCACCCATCACTAGTCACTATCACGAGCAGAAGGACAATTCAAGAAAATAGTTTATAGTTATTGTAATCAATCTGAACTCTAGGTACAAACGCATGTCCAAGACTCATGAAAAACATATCACATGCCCCCCCCCAAGTGGTGGTAGTAGTAGCTCACATATTACTCCTCTGAGTGGCCAGCAGGTACATATGAATCTCTATGGTCACCATGCTAAACAAAGGCATGCAGTTATAAAACTTGGAGTAGAGCAGAGAATAATATCCAGTTGCATTCCTTGATTAACAGACATATCGTATTGCAGTATGCTAAGTTTCACTTTTGAAGAAAAAGGGTAAGTGGGAAGGTTAAGCTTCTCTTTTCAATTCTCTGAGTTGGCAAAAAAGTTAATGTTGTGCAGTTCTTGTAGTAAAGCATGCTTAAGGACACTGATAAAAATTCCATTCAATGAAGAAATCATAATTCATTTCTTCACACATCCATCCATTTTCCAACCCGCTGAATCCAAACACAGGGTCATGCGGGTCTGCTGGAGCCAATCCCAGCCAACACAGGGCACAAGGCAGGAACCAATCCTAAGCAGGGTGCCAACCCACCGCAGGGCACACACAAACACACCAAGCACACACTAGGGCCAATTTAGAATCGCCAATCCACCTTACCTGCATGTCTTTTGACTGCGGGAGGAAACCGGAGCGCCCAGAGGAAACCCACGCAGACACGGGGAGAACATGCAAACTCCACGCAGGGAGGACTCATTTCTTTACACAAAGGAAAATATTGTTGACGTGAATCCTTCAAAATATACTTAATAACGGGCTGCCTTGGATGTTACGATATCTCAAGGACAATTTCATCTTGTCACCAAAGATGCCACTATATGCAAGAGACACAAAATATACCATCTACTATTGCTGTATTGACGTTTTCTGAGAAACAGTTTGTACCTTGTGAATGTCCATACAATCAATTAATTTGGCATGTAACCTCCAATAATCAGAAACCTCTACTATCTGGTCTAACGTGTGACCTTACTCAGTTCTCAGAGATTTAGACAACATGCAGACAGTTTGCTTAGTTACAGTAAATAACAACAATTTTAACCACCAAGTATAAGCTCTATACAGAAAACAACATTTTGAGCCTATCCTAACATCCTTTATGTCCAATTAAAACTCCCAAATGGCTCATAATGGTAATGGTGAAGTGTTAGGCTGACTACTGCAGTGCCCAAATTAACAATATGACCACCCTCATGAAGCCTAGTAAACTGAAGATATCTATTATCCAAATGCTAATAGTCCTTTTAGCAAATTCTGCCTACTTTAAAAGATGTTCCATTTAACCTGCTAAAATGTATGCTTTTTTTTTTGCTTAGGGGGATGCTAGGGATGCCTCTATTGTGTAAAACTGACAATATAAGAATTTTTATTACCTCTTTCTGGATATTTTTGGACAGCATGTACTGGCAGAAACTACATTTTTGAGTCTCCGTGGAGGGTCATCAATGACTGCTGTATAAAGAGATGGGATTTGTGAGCAGCTTAGCAGCCACTTTGACTCAATGTGCTTGCCCACACATTCTTCCGCCATATCAGCAGTGATGAATGTTATCGAGGAGCATGTGATGCATTATAACTGCCAAATATTTCAGCAGTTGTCTGTCTCTAATTTGCATGCTAATGAACAAAAGAAAATCATAAGGCAGTTTGCCAATATGTGCCTAGTTACAAACTGGATTGAGGAATATATTTTTTTATAGCATCATTCTCTGATCTTAGGGTGCTTATGGATCATCAAATGCTGCCCAGTTCAGTTTAGGAGCACATTTAGCCTAGCAGGATTGCCTTAGAGAGATCTTTGTCTACTTGCTTTCAGTTTAGTCTATGAGGAGATGTCTTTAAAGTGAACCAGTAGGCTGAGACTGGACATCACATATCAACAATGGCCACTGCACAGTGGAGTTATGACAAAAGAGAAGGTTTAATTAGCAGACTAGTTCAACCTTGTATGTTATGATAATTTTTGAAGAAGCCACTACCATTGCCAAGCAAGCTGTCATTAAACTATGATGGTGGTCACAGAAAAATGACTTGGAAATGCTTATGTTACAGGACATATGGGGATTTTCCAAAGACTAAAGTGAATGAATCATTTAGTGTGACATCTCATCCTAGTGAAAGCAATGGCATTTAGACTCGACATACATGCCAATGAAATTTTCAGCTTTTGGTGATGCTCTATAGTATTGCTTAGTAGTCAGGTTGATTTGGAAGCGTTACCCTAATGTAATGCGCGACACACCAGAATGAATGAATGTGGGAGGACCCAGAAAGTTATAAACAGGGGTTTGTGGTGGACTGATTTCTAGCACAAACAGTAAGTTCAAAAATATTGTGCATGTCTTAATTTGTAAACTAGACAAGCAAATACAATATTAGTGTTGCAGGAGGCATGTTTTACTTCATTGATGAGAACAGCTTTGATGTTTACCTAATCAACTCCCCAAGTCTTTAGGAATGACTCAGGATGAGGAATTTATGGTAAGGGGAATGGAGTATCAGACCAGTTTGGCAAGGGGTGGCTGTGTTTGAACTTGGAACCAATAAACAATCGTCTGCAGGAAGGCCATAAACTGACTAAGCAAAGCAACTGGGGAATCAGTTGTACCTGAATTCAGTTAGTCTAAAGTATGGCTGTTTTAATATTGGTTTTGAATTGGAAGCCATTCTGTACTACGATGCCCCATTGGTTTGTGTTTTGTTGTAAGAATGATATAAAGTTGGTCACCCCACCTTTACCTCTCTCTCACAAAATCTGGCCATGAAGAGAAGACCACAATGAAGACAACTTTATCTTGGTAGCCATATTGAGACATACATGTGGCCTGTTTCAATATGGTGAGATAGAAAAGCAGGTTAGACTGAAGATAAGCTGAGAGCCACCTATGGACACAAGATGCACTGCTACTTAGGCTGTAAGGGTATGGTGCCAATATTCATCTAGTATTCTGCATTGTTAATATTTTTGGGCATTTATATCAATAATACATAATTAAATGTGTATATTAACTCCTGCCTGGCTCTTTACTCTGTCTAATTGCCTGAGGTTACAAATATAGAAGGGAAGGGGTAGGAAGTGCTAAAGTACCTGATCACAGAGTGGTAAGTGTATGGGATTTTAGCCATTTTATTAAGGTCTACACAATAAACAGTATAAAAAGGGAAAAAAGGGTCACAATAGGACCTTACACAGTAACAACAACAACAACATTTATTTATATAGCACATTTTCATACAAACAGTAGCTCAAAGTGCTTTACGTAATAAATAATAGAAAAATAAGACACAATAAGAAAACAAAATAAATCAGTATTAATTAACATCGAATTAGAGTAAGGTCCAATGGCCAGGGGGGACAGAAAAAACAAAAAAAAACTCCAGACGGCTGGAGAAAAAAAATAAAATCTGTAGGGATTCCAGACCATGAGACCGCCCAGTCCCCTCTGGGCATTCTACCTAACATAAATGAAACAGTCCTCTTTGGAATTAGGGTTCTCACGGAAGGACTTGATGATGATGGTCACGTAGAATTCTGCCTTTTAATCCATCCATCATTGTTGGAGCATCATGAAGCTTTGAGTAGGTGGAGGTGGCGCAGGCCACCACCACAAAGAAACCGGAAAAAGAAACAGAAAAGAGAGTAGGGGTCAGTACAGATTTTAGAGCTACCCTGAATAGTTATTATGAGGAAATTGAGCATACAGAGTATCAGGATTAAGTTAAATTAAGTTACATTGAAGTTATAGAAAGGCCATGTTAAAGTAATATGTTTTCAGCAATGTTTTAAAGTGCTCTACTGTATTAGCCTGACGAATTCCTATTGGCAGGCTATTCCAGATTTTAGGTGCATAGCAGCAGAAGGCCGCCTCACCACTTCTTTTAAGTTTTGTTCTTGGAATTCTAAGGAGACACTCATTTGAGGATCTGAGGTTACGATTTGGAATATAAGGTGTCAGACACTCCGATATATAAGAAGGGGTGAGATTATTTAAGGCTTTATAAACCATAAGCAGAATTTTAAAGTCAATCCTGAATGACACAGGTAACCAGTGTAGTGACATCAGAACTGGAGAAATGTGTTCGGATTTTCTTTTCCTAGTTAGGATTCTAGCAGCTGCATTCTGCACTAGTTGCAAACGATTTATGTCTTTCTTGGGTAGTCCTGATAGGAGTGCATTACAGTAATCTAGTCGACTGAAAACAAACGCGTGAACTAATTTCTCAGCATCTTTCAGTGATATAAGAGGTCTAACTTTACTTATGTTTCTTAAGTGAAAAAATGCTGTCCTAGTGATCTGATTAATATGCGATTTAAAATTCAGATTACAGTCAACAATTACCCCTAAGATTTTTACCTCCGTCTTGACTTTTAATCCTAATGTATCCAGTTTATTTCTAATAGCCTCATTGTATCCATTATTGCTAATCACTAAGATTTCAGTTTTCTCTTTATTTAACTTGAGAAAGTTACTATTCATCCATTCTGAGATACAAGTCAGACATTGTGTTAGTGAATTAATAGAATCGGGGTCATCAGGTGCTATTGATAAATACAGCTGTGTGTCATCAGCATAGCTGTGGTAGCTCACGTTGTGCCCTGAGATAATCTGACCTAACGGAAGCATGTAGATTGAGAAGAGCAGCGGACCCAGGATAGAGCCTTGTGGAACACCATATCGGATATCATGTGTCTTTGAGTTGTAATTACCACAACTAACAAAAAATTTTCTCCCTGTCAGGTAGGATTCAAACCAATTTAAGACACTGCCAGAGAGGCCCACCCATTGACTAAGGCGATTTCTAAGAATATTATGATCAATAGTGTCAAATGCAGCACTCAGATCTAAGAGGATGAGAACAGATATATGGCCTCAGGGTTTTAGTTTCTGTTGTGTCTAGTTTTACACATTTATTTTTTACTTTTCTTTATTTTAATGTTATTAAACTTTAATGTTATATGAGTTGGAGACGGAGGCACTGACAATAAGACTGGAGACAGAGCTGGAGGTTGCAGAGTTAAAGATGCTAGGATTTGCATTGGAACAGGAGAAGCTAGAAGAAGATGACAAAGTTGTTTTATTTATTTTTTTCTTTTTTCTTTTTAACTATTGTATTTGTTTCTCAACTTTTGTTGATAATGGTGCCCCAGACCTGAGGTGCATGTTATTGCCTTTTAAAGCATAGTATAATACTATATAATGATACAAATGAATTGTTGAGATACCACCATGGTGAACACTGTTTAATTGAGTACAAAAAGGCAAAAGAAATATTAAGAAAAAACTGCTATGATTGCTGGATTATATATGTCTTTATGGCAAAATAGGAGCTCTGACTCCTGTACTCTCTGGCCCATCAATGAACATAAAACACAATCTGGTAGATGGCAGGTTTAGATATTATAGAAACTGGAAATGGCAGAACTTCTGGAGAAACGGTGGAAGCGATCTCATTTGACTTCTGGCATTTGAAGGAACCAAAGAAGAAAAAAGGAGAAGGCACGAGCAAACATGACCCCAGTTGGTGGGAAGTGGTATTGCTTACCTTATTAGGGACCTGACGGTGTTCTTGAAGTACTCATTTCTTAAAAGTATAAAACATGTTTGTGGCTTGCAACATGTCAAGAGTACAGTGAAAACTGTACTTGCATGTAGTGGTGCAGTGGTAACCCTGTTGTTGTGCAGTAAGGGGACCAGAATTTGTGTCTCATGTCCTCACTGCTTGGAGTTTGCATGTGCTTCCCGTGTCTGTGTGAGTTTTCTCCAGGTTCTATGGTTTCCTCCCAATGCCCAAAGACATGCAGTTTAGGTGAACTGGCGATGCTAAATTTACCCTAGTGTGTGTCTAGTGTTTGAGTGAGTGTGTGGTGTTTGCCCTGCGATGGACTGGCGCCCTATCCAGGGCTTGTTTCTGCCTTATGCCATATGCTGGCTGGAAAAGGCTCAAGCTCCATTATCCCACTCCACCCCACCCTAAAAACCTTGGTCTGGTTTAAGTGGGTTAGAAAATGACATGACATGACATGTACTAATCAATATGTCATGTCTGGATAGTTTGCAAGAAAGCTTTGTGAGCTATTGCCTCATAATATTTCTGCTGAGCTTTTGAAATTTGTGTGTATTTTTGACTTTGATTTTTCTTTAAAAATGTGGGGTTTTGTATACATCCTTCTGATTTTCTGCTTCTGACTTTGGCCCAGTTAGACTTTTTTCTCTCCTCATCTCCTAGTTTTGATGTTTTGTGGTGTGCTATTTTACACTGGCAAAGCAATGGATTCATAGACCAGGCATATATGAAATCCTCATCTCCTCTTCAGCATTCTCTCCTAAACTCTTGTTGGTTGGGGTGCCTTTCATGACTGTGAGAGAATTACAGAAACTGACAGCTTTGCTTAATAATGGATTAGTATTAGGAGGGTGAATGCCATAAACATAGACAGACATTTATGAGACAAGCTCGTAACATAATAATAAAGATAAAAAGTAAGAGCTCATATTGAACAAACTAGGCAAAAAGGACTAAATAAAACCTGTAATTTATGGCCAGAGACACACACGTATAGATGATGTGGTCAAATGGGTGCCAGCAACTGTGTGCAAACAGTATACCTTGACAGCAAGTTTTTTGTTTTTTTAATCACTCACCACACTGAATATGTGATGTAAATAAAAAAAGAAGTTTATCAATTTATTGATTTCTTTACAGTTTAGGGACTTGCATTATAGCTCAGTTGATTGCTGTTTGAATTCTGAACGCTCTAAGCAGAACATTATGTATTGATATGTTGGCAGTTAATGTTTAATTTGAAGAAGGTTTATAGAAAAACTTGAAAAAAGGACACTTAATAGTTGATTGGCCCATTGATAAAATTTGTTGTTATATTCATATATAAACTAGACATTGAGCTGCATGCAGAGGCACTACATGGTGCTTTGGTCCTGATATTAACAATATTTATTTTATCAGTGTGGCTATTAATCACTGATACAAAGAAAGCAGATTCAACGGTCAGTGTAAAATACTCATTCAGAGTGCATCCCATCTTTTGCAATTGGAAGGATTTTTGTGAAAATCAAATGTGGAAGCAGATAGAGGATAAAGTGAGGTGACAGTTTGGCACCAGCTCAAGGACACAAGTGTGTTGGAAATGAGAAGAGGAGAGGCCACCAACATAGACACACAGTGTCCATAATTGTGTGTACATTAGGCCTAGTGGGGCAAACAGGATTATTGCATTGAGTTATTTTCTGCTTCTTATGTAATCGCTCCTGTTTGCCCATCTGTTTCTGTATTATTTAGGCATGCACTGCATAAATAAAAGATTTGACTTTCACTCCCTCCTCCGCCTGGATTTCTAAAGGTGTGTTATAATCTCTACAGGGCTTTCCATAAGCCTGCAGGGCTCCTTGTAAACAAACACTTATCTTAACCACAAGATGTACAGATTCTATGTTGGCAAGTTGAATTACCTCTTTTTCACATTTGCAGATCCTTCCCACAAAGAAATGGCAAAGGAACATTACAATATTTTGTGTAGCTTTTGCATCGGCACAACTGCACCTTCTCTTAAATTCATATTGTCAAATTAACTGTAACAACTACATATGCTCTATATATACACTGCTCAAAAAAGAGGACACTTAATCATAACAGCCTAACATCAAATCAGTTAAGCTTGTGGGATATCAATCTGTGCGGTTGCAAAGCATAAACGATTGTGAATCAACCTTACCCGCTTCGGTGTGAATAAGAAGTGACAACAGGTGCACTGGAGGGGCAATAGTAAAACAACCCCCTAAAAGGGAATGGTTTTGCAATTGCTCTCTCCATATTCTTCCTGAATGATTCCTTTCTAGTTTTGCATTTTGCTAGTGTCCTTGTCACTGCCCAACCTGCAGGAAAAACCTGGGGGTTGGTGGCAGCACTGGCGCTCCAGCCACCATAAAAAACCTCACATTGGTTCCATTCCATCTGAACTAGTGTGGTGCTGAGGTGTCACCCGTTGAGAGACTGCACTCAGGTCCTAATCTGGGATCCTGAGTTTGTTTGTCATGTGGTGGGTGCGGCAATGCGCTGTATCAGCACGTGCATCTAACCTCTTTCCTCTCTCTCTCTCGTCACTGCGGGTAGCATGAAGTGGTACATGATTCAAGTTGCATAGCTCCCCCAAGATGGCACGTACATACATGCCGTCGCAAGAAGGTTTGCTGTGTCTCCTAGCACAGCCTCAAGAGCATAAAGAAGATGCCAGGAGATGGGACGATACATGAGGAGAGCTGGACAGGCCCATAAAGGGGCATGAACCCAGCAGCAGGACTGGTATCTACTCCTTTGTTTGTGGAGTAACCATAGGAGCACTGGCAGAGCTCCACGAAATAACCTCCAGCAGGCTACTGGTGTGCATGTTTCTGACCAAAACGTCAGAAACAGACTTCACAAGGGTGGCATGAGGGCCCAACATCTGCTAGTGGGACCTGTGCTCATAGCCCATCACCATGCAGCTCGATTCCCATTCGCCAGAGAATACCACAATTGGCAGCTCCACCATCGGCACCACATTCTCTTTTTTAGAAGAGAGAAGATTCAAACCAAGCACATGTGACAGACGTGAAAGAGTCTGGCGACACTATGGTGCACGTTATGCAGCCTGCAAAATCACCCAGCATGACCGGTTTGGTGGTGGGTCAGTGAAGGTCTGGGGAGGCATGCCCTTGGAAGGTTGCATAGATCTCTTTGTGCTAGGCAATGGTACACTGACTGCTGTTAGGTACCAGTATGAAATCCTCAGAGAAATTGTCATTGCTGGTGCAGTGGGCACTGGGTTCCTCCTGTTGCAGGACAATGCCTGGCCTCATGTGGCAAGAATGTGTAAGCAGTTCCTGGAAGACAAAGGCATTGATTGTTATGATTTTCATTCCATTTAACTTTCTTTTTGTCATCTTGTAGAGCACTTTGAGCTACATTGCTTGTATGAAAATGTGCTCCATAAATAAATGTTGTTGTTGTTGATGCCATTGACTGACACAAAATACCCAAACCCAGCTGAGAATTTCTGGGACTTTATGTATTGGTGTATCCAACACTGCCATGTAGCACCACAATGGCCAGGAGCTCACTGATGGCATGATCCAGGTCTGGGAGGAGATCTTCCAGGACACCATCCACCATCTCAGGAGTATGCCCAGATGTTGTCTGAAGTGTCTACAGGCATGTGGGGGCCATAAACTCTACTGAGTCACATTATGAGTTGCTGTGATGAAATTCACGCAATTGTGATTTCAATGTTTTAATTTAATTTTCGGAGTGATGTTGAATCCAGCCCTCAATGTGTTGCTAATTTTGGTTTCCATTTACTGTTGTTACATCATTTTCTTCTCAACAAATTACACAGTATTACTCAGTAAAGATCCAATGTGTGATTTACATTAAGTGTTCCTTTAATTTTTTTTAAGCTGTACATATACAATATGTATGTAAGTGTGCGTGAGTGTGTGTGTGTGTATGTAATCTTTTACTTTTGATGCAGTAATTACTTAATTTGCAGTCATTTCTATATGCAATCCATAAAGCTGACATTTTTGCTTGTATTAATTATATGTTCACCCATTCATCTGACTTCTGAACCCCACTTTATGCTTTACTTTCTTTGTATATTTTTGCTTCAAATAAATGATCACAAACAGATGATGCCTAGGAGATCTAGGTGGCTTAATGTAATGTATGATACGACATTTTCTATGCTGAGAAATAAAAAAATAACTAACATTTAATTTCAACAAATATTCCAGAAAACTACAGTAATATGGATGGATTGCTAAATGTTATAACTTTATTGAATACAATTTTCAAAGCTATAATTACATATATATTTTAGTTTCTCAGTGGCCATCTGTCATTCTGTCACTCAGCAGATTTGCTAGTACTATACATGGATGGGCTGCCACTATTCTTGCCTCAGAAAATGGTTAATTTTAATTATATGTTGCTATGTCAAACACCTTTACATGCATTATATTTTAAATACAAGCCATCACATTTGTCCCAAAAAGTGTTAAACCAAAGAAAAGATTTAATATTTTTAGCCCAGACCAGAAAAAGATACTGTTAACCTTTTTCCATATGGTGTATTTGTGCATGAGATTGGGCACAGTGCCATAGTTCTGTCTAATTGTGTGATGATCATTTGATATACATTCTCATTTATGTCTAGATAAGCCCTATCATACTTAATGAATTAGTTTGCTTATCTGTTCATTTTTGAATGGGTTGTGAACCTGGAATGAAGCTGACATTGTTTTCCTTATTTTCTTATTATTGACTTTTGCTCATGAGAGTAACTGTACCTATTGATTTATATTACATTAAGGCATTATATAAACTCTACTTCTTAATTTGAGAACCTTTACAAAGTCATGAAGCTTGTAAGAGTTGATGAATAGTGATGCCCAAACTCCACAGTATTTGCTTCACGGAAATCAAGGAAGTGTTTGCGAATATCATTGCATTGAAGTCAATGGGGAATGATTAACTGAACTAGATTTGACTGGATTATAATGGTGCAATCATCTTTAAAGTGTCCCTGAGGGCTAGGGAAACTTCTGCCAACTATATTGGACCAATTACTGTGGCCAAAACAGTGACCTGAGCTCTGAGGCAGCAATGTCAAACACTGCATCATTGTGCCTCCATGAGATCAAAGAAGATGCACAATCATACATAATCATATATTTAGTCAAAACAAAATAGAAATGCCAACATCATAGTCAACAGTCAGAAAAAATATGCAGGTCTTTTAAAGGTAGAAAATTCAAAGTGGCGTGTTATGATTGAAGTCACACTGAAGGCTCTCCAAACTGTCTGTGCTGATGCTTTGCACTATTTCTTTAATCAAAAGATGGTAATGTCTTGTAAATAGTAATTAATCTTTTGTTATTATTTTTATTTCATAGAGGCTCCTGTGTATAGAGGGGGTGGAGTCAGGCTCCTTCAAGATTTGCTTTCACTCTCCACATGGCTAATTATGCATGCATATGGAACACACGCATCCTTATCTTGTATTGATGTGGAACTTGACAATTGATCTGCATATTTAGTGACAAGCAGTGAGAACTCATTATTTATGCTGTATACTTCTTCTTTCAGCTGCTCCCGTTAGGGGTTGCCACAGCAGATCATCTTTTTCCAGATCTTCCTGTCCTCTGCATCTTGCTCTGTTTACACCCATTACCTGCATGTCCTCTCTCACCACATCCATAAATCTTCTCTTAGGCCTTCCTCTTTTCCTCTTGCCTGGCAGCTATATCCTTAACATCCCAATATATCCAGCATTTCTCCTCTGCACATGTCCAAACAAACCCAATCTCTCATCTCTGACTTTGTCTCCCAAACTGACCCTCTAATGTACTCATTTCTAATCCTGTCCATCCTCGTAACACCCAATGCAAATCTTAGCATCTTTAATTCTGCCACCTCCAGCTCTGTCTCCTGCTTTCTGGTCAGTGCCACCATCTTCAATCCATATAGCATAGTTGGTCTCACTGCCGTCCTGTAGACCTTCCCTTTCACTCTTGCTGATAACCGTCTGTCACAAATTACTCCTGACACTATTCTCCATCCATTCCATCCTGCCTGCACTCTGTTTTTCACCTCTCTTCCACAATCCCTTTACTTTGTACTGTTGATCCTAACTCCTAAAAGATTCCATTAAACAATCTGGTTAAAAACTCCACTGCCATCTCTCCTCCATGCTTCCACAGGTATGTCATCTGGACCTACAGCCTTTCCATTCTTCATCCGTTTTATAGTTGTCCATACTTCCTCCTTGCTAATCCGTTGCACTTCTTGATTCACTATCTCCACCTCATCCAGCCTTCTCTCTCTCTCATAATCTTCATTCATCAGCCTTTCAAAGTACTCTTTCCATCTGCTCAACACACTCTTCTCGCTTGTGAGTACGTTTCCATCTTTATCCTTTATCACCCTAACCTGCTGCACATCTTTTCCAGCTCAGTCCCTCTGTCTAGCCAATCGGTACAGGTCCTTTTCTCCCTCCTTAGTGTCCAACCTCTCATACAACTCATCATACACCTTTTCTTTAGTCTTCGCCACCTCTCTCTTCAATTTCCACCGTATATCGTACTGTTCTCTACTTTCTGCATCTCCCTGATAATCCCTTATTCTTGTTCGTCATCCTCTTACTCTGTATACTCTCCTGTACTTCCCCATTCCAGCATCAGGTTTCTTTTTCCTCTTTCATATGTCCAAATGTCATATCAAGCACCCTTATTGCTGTCACCCTTACTACTTCTGCTGTAGTTGCCCAGATGTCTGGTAACTCTTCAATGCCACCCAGTGCTTATTTATGCTGCATACGTTTCATCAAAATACAATTTTGAGAACCTGCATTATTTACCTATCTTTTAAGCTCCTTAAGTTGAGCTCACCTGCTATCCTACTATACACAGTATCGGTGTGCCTTTATGGCTTTACATTTTATAGCATTTGTTTTTATGGAAAATGTAAAAAACTGGTATGAATACTAATACTACCTTAGCACCTTTGGTTTCCATGACGTCTGCATATCTACATGAGTTTTCTCTGCTATCCCTGAGTTTCTCCCAGTGTTCAAATCTGCTGGATGTCAGCCTGTAGCCTAGTAATGCTAACACTGAGCGTGATCGTGTGCTCTTCATAGTGCCAACCACTGCATTACCATGCCTCCGTGAGAGCTAAGAAGAAAGAACGTAGTGAGAGATGCACATGCTTCGTAACCAGAAAGCAGTCCTATATTTCATCAAAACAAAGAGAAAATACTGAATCAGAGCCTAAAGTAACAAACAATGAGATCTTTAAAACCAGGAAATTCAAAGAAACAATCGCCAAAGGGAATACTTTTTTAATCCACTGGATTTTGTAAGTGTCCCAAAAGGCTAGGGAAGCATCTCCCAACTATGCCGGGCCGATTATCTTGAATTCACAGAGGCGTAGACCTCACAAGCCCAGTGTACATAAGATTTACAAAAAAACTGAAGAAGGGTGATAGAGAGCGATAGACAAGGAATCCATCTAGTCCCTGGAATCAACAGAAGGTGGCTGGAAATCACTGTTGATCCAAGACTCATTCATTTTTAAAAAGGTCAGCCTGTCCACAGAGGCAAGGGTGGGGCTACACCTCAAGCAGCTTGCTGGTATGGACAGAATAGAGGTGGCACATCCTCTGTTTCTGTTGGCTGGGCTCCATAAACTTCCCCATCTTAGCTTTGTACTGGGATTTTAGTAGGGTGGCCACCCAGTAATCGTCCCTCTGTTTCATAGCTTTAATCTGGGGGTCCCTCCTAAGGCCTTGCATCTTATGAGCAACCATATTGTAGAGGTGCCCCCTGCTCACCATTTCCTGACTGTCTTCTTCCTCTTCCTGCTGCTCCGTGCCCCCCCCCCCCCTTCCGTGACAATAGTCACTGTCCTCTGCTGTGAACCCCATGACTCCTCCTCCTGGAGTGCCTCTGCCCTACTGGGCTGCCTACTGGGCATGTCCTCATCTTCATCGGCACCCTCTCCCTCCTCAAGTAGGCCACCTAGTGTCCTGTCCAGCAGGAACACTAGTGGACGCACATCATTCCAGCCAGTGTTCTCTCGGCTGGCAAACTTAGTAGTCTGCTTGAAAGGAGCCAGCACCTTGCAGAGCTGCCAGAGGTGGTGCCACTGGTCTCCAGTAAAATATCCCAACATCCATTAACAACCACTTGTCTCAACAGCAACCGTCAATGAGAAAATTGAAGCCCCAACCACAGTGCCATCACTTCTTTTAGAAAACTGTCCTTTTGGGACTTTAAGAATTATGACCTCAAAATCCAAGCTAATTGTCTATAAGGCCATTTGTATCATCACTTTCCTGTATGGTAGCAACACTAGAGGTTCCTACAGTTATCATCTAAAAATGGACTTCTTTGGCTCTTCTGAGGAGTTGCTGGAGAGTCTTGAAGCTGAGATCCTGACCTGTAGTGCTGTTTGCAGGTATGGTTGAAATTGACATCTTAATTAAAGAAAGAAACGTATGTTCTAACAGGACAAATTTGATAAAACCTTTGAGTAATTAATCAGGCAGGACAACATTTCCATTGCATCATTTAATTACTCCTCATCAAATGCTTTAGAGGGAGCATACTTCACAGCAGTCTGTTACAGCATGGTCAGAATGATCGGAGAAATAAAAGATAAAGGCTAATTTTATAAAGTATTGAATTTGCATACAGTGTTGATCAATGCATACATTTTACTCTGGTTGGTTAGATGGTTTACACCCAAATGGCTTATCTCTATACATATAAAATCCAACATCTGTCTTTCTTTCTATCTGTATGACTGTCCGCTACTTAACAGATTTAGATTGGGTTTTTTGATTTGCTTGAATATTCCGTTTGATTTTGCGACTTCTCTCATGTACCATAGTTCACTTGCAGTACCAATTTATTTGCGTGAATCTGAGAGACATGTAGCGGGCCAAGGGGAGGGGGACAGGGCCCTCCTCACTCATGCACCAGCCTCAGGGCTTACCTTACCTCCGCTTAGCTAGCAAATGAGAGAATCACTTAACAGATTTAGATCTGTTTTTTTTTTCTATAGTCCAGCTGCTCGGTTGCAAAGACTGCTGCTGCACTGTAGATAGACAATGGTGCGGTGGATCACTACCCAGATGAGAGTGAAGTTTTTAAATAGTTGCTTGGCTCCTAAACACTTGGTACTTTTGTTAAATGTATATTCTGTAAACTGTATTAGGTGTAAATAAGTTATAGAATGGCTGAGATGTTTGTGATGAATGGTTATTGCTGTACAGTATTCTGTTATACATGTATAAATATGAAATTGTCAGAAAGTATTTGAAATATGATAAGAATAGCATTAAAAGTTTTTGTTAAATGCTTAATGTTGTTGTTTCATACCTTTAGAAATGTTATTTAAAAAAAGAGTTATATAATGAAGAAACTATTTGTGCCTCTGCATATAATCTAATACAGGACATAGCTTTTTTTAAATACAGTATTTCTGTAATCTTTTTCTGTATTACCCCAGTGGCTAGGGATTACTTACTGTGTATGTGATCCTGTTTATTGAGACTCTTGGTGGAATGAAGAATGTGAATATACTAAAATAGTGAAACAGTGGCGACTGCTCTAAGACTACAAGGGAAGCTTCGCTTCCTCTACTATGTCAGAAAATAAATGTTCATATATGCACTGTCGTATTTATATTGGTTTTAATAAAAGTGCGCTAGAACGCGTTCAACTTCATAACTAGCTCATTCAGAATCAGGTATTTATTGTAGATTGTTTGACGCGATTTTCTTGTCATACATTTCCGTGCAGCACAGCGCGTTAAACCCTCCTGAAGCCCAGCTTCATTGGAGCTCTATGGGCAAGCACAGAGGAGCTTTTTTCACTGCAGAAAAGCTGGACGGTAATTGGATAAATGCACCAAAATCGTCACTTCCAGGGAAGCTCAGCTTCTCTGGGAGTGAATGGAGCAGAGGGCGGGCCAGGATGCTGGGCTGCTGCATGATGATTGGAGGAGATGTTTAAAGGGCAGAACCACTTTTTTGATTGACAGCATGTCTTAAGTATACATCAGCACTACAGAAATTCGAGTTCAGTCCCATGCGGATTTGCAGGTGAAGTCGTACGACAAACTGCTGCACTCTGTATTGTTTGCTGGTGATATAAACCATTTTTGTTTGTACAAATCATTCTTTAAATAATAAAAAAAAACATATTATAGCATTCTTGACTTTGCTCCTTGTTTCAGCATTGTAAAGTTAGTTCGTTCATATAATTAAAGTAGCTCGTGGAAGGGGAAACTAGCCAGCTAGCAAGCTGTGCATAATGGCAGACGGTGCTAATATTGTTGACCTGCTTTTGGCAAAACCATTTAGTAGTCTTCCTTATGAGGAGAGACTCAGAATTAAAAGGCAGGGCAGACCAACGCCCAAGATTGATCTGGTGCAAAAATCAGGAAAAAATAACAGGTCTTTTCAGCTCTCCTGGTATGACAAGGTGAACTGGCTGACTGGAAGTGCTGTGACAAAGAAAATGTACTGTTGGCCATGCCTCTTGACGAAACCTTCTCAGGGAATGGGATGTGTTTGGTCAAACATGGGTTTTAGGGATCTGGGTAACTTTGACAGGGCATACAAAAGGCATGAAAAGTGCAAAGAACATGTGAGTTCATGTGCAAGGTTAAGTTGTCTGGGCAGGGTCAAGGTTGAATATGCAATCAATGAAGGTCTTCGCATTCAGGTGGCAAAACATAATGAAACAGTAAAAAAAAACAGGGCCTTCCTAAACCGTCTAATTGATGTGACTTCCTTGCTTGGCCGTCAAGAGCTGGCATTCAGGGGGCATGATGAGAGTAGTGAATCAGCAAATAAGGGGAATTACAGGGAATTTACAGAAACATTAGCTAAATATGACTCTGTCTTGGCCACACAATTTCAGTCATCAGCTGTGTTTTCTGGTATGTCCCACTCAATCCAAAATGACTTGATCTCTGCTCTCGCAGCCACTGTTTCTGATCATATAAAAAGTGAAATTCAGACTGCTCCTTTTTTTGCATGGCAGGTGGATGAAGCAACTGACATATCTTGCCATGCCCAACTGTCTGTCATTGTTAGATATGTGGATAGTGCAGGTAAAATTCAAGAGTGCTTCATTGGATTTTTGGATGTGTCAGGGGGTCGAGATGCTCAGTCTGTGTTTGAAGTTTTAAACGAGAACATGCAGGGCAACAGTTTTAGAGAAAAACATGTGGCACAAACCTACGATGGGGCTGCTGTCTTTGCTTCATCTCTCAATGGCCTACAGGCCAAAGTTAAAGTAATAGCCCCTAGTGCAGTGTTTGTGCATTGCTATGCACACAGACTGAACCTGGTGTTGTCCCAGGGTGCTAAATGCTTGCCTGAGTCAAGAATATTTTTTGCATCTCTCTCTGCGTTCACCACATTTTTTTCAAAGTCCACAAAAAGGATGTCTTTTCTTGAGTCTGCAGGGTCTTTAAGATTGCCAAGAAACGCTCCTACTCGATGGAATTTCACATCACGGATAGTGAGCACTGTGGCAAACAATTATGATGGCCCCCTGCAGACTTTTGACAAGATTACCCAGGATGAGAGCATGGATGATGACACATTAGATGCTGCCAAAGGCTTCATAATGAAACTGGAGGATTTTGAGTTTGTGTTCATGTTGTACACATATGAACAAATATTCTCTGAGACAGATGTTGTCTTTGATATTGTCCAGCAAAGGGATATGGATGTTCTTTACTGCAAAAAAAGAATTGAGTCTCTCCTTGCTTTTGTCAAGGAGAAGAGGTCAGAGGAGGCTTATCAAGCAGTTTATGCAAAAGCAGCAAATCTCACATCAGACCCTTGAGATGAACCTATTAGAAAGCGCCGTCTGTCACAGTTACAGGATCCCCAGGACCGCTACAGAAATTTGTACATGGCCATCCTAGACAATCTCATGGAGCAGATTTCTCAGCGTTTTTCAAATTTGGAAAGCATGAGCTTCTTAGAATTAGTCAATCCAGGGAAATTTGATGAAATGAGACAAGTGTTTCCAGAGGAGGCATTTGAAAGTGTGCTGAAAAGTTATGGCCATTTCTTTGACTCAGGGAGACTGAGATCTGAACTTCAAGTACTATATTCAGATCATGACTTACAGGGGAGCAGGGGTAAGCTGTGTGATTTCTTGGTGTTTTTTAAAGACATGGAGTTGGATAGTGCAATGCCTCAGCTTGCTGTTGTTAGTGGCAACAATTGGCGCTACATCAGCAGGTGTAGAGAGGAGCTTCTCCTGTTTAAAACGGGTCAAGTCATACACCCACAACACGAATGGCCAAGACCGTTTGAGCAACCTTGTTCTCCTGGCCATCGAGAGGAAACTGGTTAAGTCATTGGAAAAGACGGCCAATTGGTACGACACGGTCACAGACCATTTTGTGCAAAAGGAACGGAGGGCAGAATTTACGTACAAATAACATAATGAATTTTATGATGAAGGCCTAATATGAGCTTCTCCTGTTTCAAAAGCTAGCAGCCGCCACTGTAGTGAAATATATATGCAGGGTTATAATGACTTTATTGAACGTGAATAATGAGAAGTAACTTGGACAACGAACTGAAAGCGGTGTGCTCTCATTGCTGCTCCACTTTACCTGTTCCACAGATAGAAGTCTTCAGGGCTAAAGACCCATATTACATCACCATTGAAGGCTAGTGGAGTTCAGTTCCAGACCTGGTTAACGTAGATCATCCTCTGGCGGAGGCGAAGTTCGCATACACTTCGGGATTTGCTATGTTTGTCATTATTGTTTCTTGTGGTGCCCGTAACAGTGAGTGAAAATCCACTGATTTAAATGGCATGAAAATGTAAATATGTCCATTCTATGGTAAGTATGAATACAGTACATTTTAATTTTAACTTTTGAAGTAATACAGAATTTTTTTATATTTCAGGCCTTCACAAAAAATGTCTGTTGTTCATAATATCCGTTTATTGGAGATGCGTCACACAAGGTAAAAAGAGAATACCTAAGCATAATTAAAGGTTGCATAAATGCTGGAATAGTCAGCCACCTACAAGAAAAGGTGCAGAATTTGCAGGCAAGTCCAGAAAATTAGCTGATTGACCAAGAGAAAAATACATTTCTGAGTAGGAAGACATGGGCCAGATTATATATAACCATGCATAACCATGAATGTATACGGTACATATGCCTTATGGTAGCTGTAGTGCTATGCCACTATAAATCAAGATTTCTATAATATTAAAAAAAAAGAAAAGAAAAACTCCAAAGGAATGCGAAAGGTCTGTTGCAGGCAGTCTTGATAGCAGTGTAGAAGATCACTTAAGGGACACCTTGTATGGTACAAAATCAAGTCTTGGAAATGAGAAAAAGATATGTTTTATCTAAAAAATAACTAATGGAATAATATGAGCATGAATGGTCAGGAAGAAACGTGCCAGGTGTAACAATTTCAAACAGATATGTTGGGCACAGAATACAGAATTTTACCAGCCTGCTGATCCTTTAAGAGGAGTATTATCGAAACTGAAGACCATTCACTGAAACATTCCCATATGAATTAATTTTGCAGACAGTGATTACACAGCAGCAGATCAGGATATGGATTCGAAAATGTTGAGTTCTGTACTAGAGATGTGCCAAAAATTCAGCGTGAAATGTGAATGATAACTTCAAAGCACAAGCAGACAAACATCTGTTTTTAGAACAGTCATATCAGATCTAACTAAATAAAAAACAGGAAATATGTGAACTGATTTCTATCTGCTGAAATTAGAATAGAAGCTGAAAATGTTATGACAATGATAGCAGAACAAAAATCTCATATATTATAACAAAGTTAAAGCTTACAAAACAAGTTCTTAACTACAGTATATTTAATATTTGTAAAGAGATATTCTTTTCAAAAACACACTTACCCCTAAGAAAGTGTACAAATGACAGAAGACCATTTTGTGCACTTGACTTGCACCTACTTGAAATGATGTCAACCCAGTACTTCCACCACGTACTTCTTAAATGTTAATAGATTCTCCAGTGTAACTACCTGACAAAAATTGATTTCAGAATGATATATTACTCTGAAAACAGAAAAAGTTTCAACATATAACCTAAGCTGTATGATAAAGATGATTATTCAAACAATATATTACTATTACCCATTATCTGAGTGGGATTCCTCCAGGTGCTCCGGTTTTCTACTACAGTCCAAAGACATGTAGGTCAGGCGGACTGATGACATTGAATTGTCCCTTGCATGTGTGTGGTGTGTGTGAGATTGATCACTCTGCAATGGACTGGCATCCCATTCACGGATTGAACCTGCCTTGTGCCCAATGCTTGCTGGGATAATCTCCAGCCCACCTCCCCCAGTGACCCTACTCAGGATTAAGTGAGCTTACAAAATAGTATGGTATATTAGTATTAGGAAGCACAGTGCCTGAGTGATTAGTGCTACTCCATCAAAGCAGCAGAGTCATAGGGCCAAAAGGCAGCTAAGCCACTGTCTTTGTGAAGTGTGTACTTCCTCCCCACTATGGCATGAGTTTTTTCTCCAGGTAATCAAATTTCGTTTGTTTTTAAAAAATTAAAAGGAGTACAATAAAAAGATTTCAACAATAACTGATGTTTAAACTATGTAAGAACAAAAATAAAAATACCCCTGGCAACCAATTCATCTCATCCCACCTAACTCCCAATGAAATTAATAAATATATAAGAACACAAATAAAAAAAAAATCATTGTAAACAGCCACACATAAGCCCCATGTGGGAGCATGTAGCATGTGGCAAAGCAAGAAAAAAATAAGGAAAGGTGAACAGAGTAACTGCTTCACACAGCAAAAGCCAACTAGCTCTTCAGTAACTGAGCAGCATGAAACAGTTTTAATGGCACAGCTGGAACAGCTGGTGATCTGAGATGCAGAAAGTTCAAATGATCTGAGAAGGGTGTCATTATAAAATGAAGACTTTTAGATTACAGGAGTGACAAGGCCAAGAGATGTCCAGCAACTTAGCTGAAATGGCAACAGTTATTTAAAGCCTCTGCTGGGAGACAGAAAGAGAAGAAAAGTCTAGGAGAATCATGGCTACATAGCACCAGAGAACCACGGCTGTAGGATGTCCCCAGAACATGTGGAGGAAGGTTAAGGGACATTAGGAGGGAGAAAATAACATAGGGGATCCAGTTCTAATTTCATTAGATGTTATCTCCTGTTGGTAGGGCACAGATATGGACAAATTTAAATTATGTGTGCTGGTGATTAGTATTTTTAGAACAACTTGTGATATTTTGAAAGATGGTATACCAGCACAACACAGAGGATGGGGAAAGGTCTGTTAGCTAATTAGACAGAATAATTGGAATTGAGAGAAACAGTTAAAGCAATTAAGTACAGAGGAAAAATTGGAAGAGGGGCAGACAGGGAGACTCCACATGTCCTGGGCACAGATCTCAATTTCAGACTGGCAGTAGAAAGTGGAAGGGATAGGGTGACTATATCGAAGAGAAAGGAATGATTCCAGCTCTGACTCTTTAAATGTACTGTATCTCCTAGCACAGATATACCAGACAGACACCAAGGGGGAGAGGATACTGGAGAGCTTCTGATATTTAATGCAGAATTGCAGAACAAAGGAGCATGGAGGTGCCATCACAGCAGCAGACCCATCAATTTATCAACACATCTCCACGTCTGAAGGGCATACGCTACAATGGGGCCAACAATTGGAGAAAAAAAAATCAAAAAACTTTAATTTATTAGAAGAAAATTGAAATGAAGTTGAAAAGTGGGGGGAATTTTTTTTTCTATAGGAAACCACAAGGGGATGCTGGGGAGCACAGATCCAGCTCTGAACTGGCATTAGAGTAATAGCAAGGTTGTATGATTCAGAATCAGGAAGGGAGACACCCCCACCCGACCTGTCACAGATCACAGTAAAGTGGTCTCTTGTGATTCCAACTGAATGAAGATAATGAAGAATGAGATTTAACTGATTGCCAGTACTTAGGAGGGAGAAAAAGAGGGACTATACAGCTTACAAAGTTAACTCTAGGGAGCAAATTCATGCTGCAAGGTTCTGGACCATGGCATAGATGTTCAATCCCTGGTATCTGAAATAATGAACCGAAGAATGAACAAGGGAAATGTAGAGAGATGACAACAAGAATTCAATATGAAAATAATAGATTTAGACCAGTTACTCTTACAGCCAGACAGATGTTAAATAGTCCAAGGACATGGGGAAGAGTAGCAGGGGCATTACCAAGGTAGAGTATAACACCATCAGCACACAATGGAACATTTAGGTGTATACCTTTAATCAGTGTAGGGCTGAAATTGTCTAAATTGTAGAGAGATACTGCCAGAGGCTCTAATGAGAGAATAAAGAGAAGAGTGGAAAGTGGACAGTTCTCTCTGGCTCCTAGAAATACAGGAAACGGTTTATGGCTGGCATTATTAAGAAGGATTGAAGAGGAAAAGAAACCAAGGGTCTTAGCCATATTAACACTAGAATCCCTGAAGCCTACAAAAAAACTCTTAATCCCGGCCCACCTTAAATTCCTTTGCACCTCTCCATCAGCGTCTTTTGTTTTGCAAATGTCTCGATCAGCACATGCAGCAAGCAGCCTGCTTTCCCATCCCTCAGCTCCGTCAGTCGCAAAATTCTCAGAGATCATGTCTCTTTATCTGGCAGTGAGGTGCCTGGAGTTGTATAGGGTAAATAATATATTGTTACTTGGAATACGTTTCATGTGTGTTCCATGTCTACAACGATCTGTGTAAGTGTAAGATGACAGGAACTGCTGAACACATAGCTAAAGCAGAAACCGTTATACTAATAATGAGGTGAAGTGTATAATGTATGAAGACTTTGTCCAAATATCAAATAAACATGTGCGCCTTCATTCAAGAATATAATCAAAGGAAAAAAAGGCATTTGATTTACATGTTGCTGTCAATGAGTTAAAAATCCAAGCTTAAATGTCAATTGACAGGAAATTGATATGTATTCTTGAATAGTGCAGAGATAAGAACTGCTGCCTTATAACCGAAAGGTATCGGGTTTGAGCCTGGGCACTCCACATAGTGAGTTGGTATAATTATTATTATTATTACTATAATATAATAAAAACATACATTTGATTTAAGTCTGTAGCACCCCATGTAAATTTTGGCTACTTGTAAAAGTTAGCACTTGTTTTTTTTATTATTCAGTTTTATTCTTTCAGTTGCATTCACGTCATTCAACAAATTTGCCTCTCCCTCTCTGAGTTGATGGCATTTATCTCCTTTCTTTTCAATAGAGCAGAGATGATTACAGTAGGTGCTGTTGCTGATGCCTGCTCAGAACTATTTGTTGTAACGGCAATCAAAGATACAATGTCCCATGACAGCTATGAGACGACCATGCGGCATTTGCTCTTTGACAACAAAGACACCTGTGTAGAACTTGTGAATAACAACAGATTTGCTGCGATCTCAGAAATCTGGCAATGTTTTGTTGAGAAATGTGTTTTGAGTTACAACCCTGGGCAAAGACTTTCCGAGTCTGTGGTTATAAAGTTTATGAAGCCATTTCTGGACAAAGGCAGAACTGTAACAACAGACAGCTTCTTCACAGCACTTTCACTGGCTATTAGACTGCTGCACTGCGACGCAACTCTGCTTGGCACCATAAGTAAAATGGGTCTTCCACCTGAAGCTAAAGTCACTTCAGTACGCAAGCAATTCGCCACGCTAGTGTTTAGATCTAGCAGTGCCATGCTGACGGTGTATGTGCCCAAAAAGAAGAAGCCATTGATTTCATTCTGTGACAGCAGGTGTAAAGTTTTGCTACCTGTAAAAGATATCGCTGAAGGGATATAATAATACAATGTGCTTGAATAAAAGCACACTTTTTTCATTATACCTTTACGAAAGTGTTTATTTTTTAGGTGTTGATAAGGCTCTAACATTCCAAGAAGCTATATTTAAATTACCCTTCGTCTGAAATAAAGAGTAAAAACAGAAGGGAAGAAAACAATGTACCAATCGAGCCATATGCATTTGCATGGCAGCGTGCATCTGCTGTGTAGCGGTCAAGAGCTGCTAAAATTCACACCGTCAATGTGATGGTGATTTATTTATTTTAGTGGAGGATTACCAGGGACAACCCCAGCCTTGGAATGACACACACACACTACTACAGAGACCAAATAAAGCAAACTGGGAACCTTGAACAATTAAGAATATAATGAAATTAAATGAAAACAATAATACCACCCCTGACCCCATTTAACAAATAAACACAATAAACACACAGCAAAAGTCCATGTAAGCCAAACCGGATGAAATGAGAGGTGGTGAAGTTAAGTCCAGCGATCTGTATGTTGAAAGGGTGAAAGAAAACTCAGTCCTACCGGTAGACACTGAAAGGATGAAGTCAGATGGATGGTTCAGGAGCGCTCCACTCTTCCGGAAAACCAATAAATTCCAACGCAGTCCTCAGTGCACAGGTAGACAGACAATCCAGACCCCAACAAACAAATACAGTCCAGGACACAATGATTAATTAAGGTTCAAATAACAGCAGGAAGCACGACAGTTAAACGTAACAAACAACGCACCAAAAGAAAACAAACTTTTTTTCTCTTTCTTTGACACCTGCCCTCCTTTTAAACCCCTCTGGCCACCTTTGACCCCAACAGCCCATGCAAGGACTGCTGGGTGATGCAGTTCTAACTACTAGTAGCATTACAGCTGTTCACCCTCAAACTCAAAAAGCATGTCTCAGGAAAGCCCACCACCCTCCAAAAAATCATATATAAAACACACTCTAGTTTATCACCACCACAACCATATGGAACTGGAAAACAGACACAATGCAATTTGAAGCACTCTCCTTTTGACACTACAAGATGTCTGCGCTAGGATGTCTGGGTTATGTAGTGCAAAGACCTATTAGCTGGCAATATATAGCCTAAGAATGGAAGAAACTGGAGTTTTTCGTGCACATGGTTCCTGGTACTGAACTGTAAGCAGCTGCAAGCATGCATCCTACCACCCTGCTCAAGAAAAATTAGTGTGACAGAACAGAATGAAAGTTGGACAAAAACGAAATACACAAACACTAATGAGTGCTAGACAGCATTAACCTCCCAGTTTAAATTGTGAAAACTGTAGTTAAACGAACTTAAAATAAATGTAACAAAACATTTAGGGATAACCAGTCCTCATAAAAATCTTTCCAAAAACAAAGATAAACACCATTATCAAGAGATTCTCAGGCAGGTCAGCTACATAACAGTACAACTCAGAACAGACAATGGGACCACTCAATAGAGAAGTCAAGACTGAAGACATCCAGTGAAGTGTCACAAATGAATGTTTCCAAGCGATTTGAAGTCATTTAAATCGTTGTTCTCCTTAGCAGGAGTGTTGTAAAAAAAGAGAGCCTGATATGCTTAGGAAAGACCAAAAAAGGAGTGACTCCTAATTCTTTTCACCTTTCTGATCACGGCATTCATTACCTGTCTTGCAGCAATTGTGTTAGTACTAAAATTCTGATGAAAATATATTTTTTGCCCTTCAAAGCAGAGGTCCCAAATTTTTCTTGACTCTCGAATAAATTTCAAGCAGGGTTGATAATTGATAAACCACATTATAACAGCAGGAGGGGAAGATATGTTATCCTAACCACTGTACACCCAGGTAAAAAAAAGATGACCAAAGCTGATGAAGAAAAGCCAGAATATAATTTCCTTCCTGGCCAATCATAATGCTGACAAGTCTGAAGTTGTTATGATTCTAACAATCTTCAATGTCAGTAACCTTTGCTGACGGCTACTACATCTCCATATTTTTGTAGTATGGTTGGTCACGACTTTCACACAGGTGACATGTTTCTACAACATGCTGAAATCCCCACTAATGCATGTATATCAGCCCAGAGCTCAGTGTGATTCTACTAGATGATGACGTGTATAGCGTTTACCTGCTCCAGAACAATTTGTTTTTCATCTGCTCAATTAAAGAATCCATGAAGGGAAAGATGGTGTTTCCTCTTGAGCTGTCTTCAGATCAGGGTGCCTTTTTTATTCTAAAATGGGGCTAAGCAAAGTATGAGATCCTCATTGTAAAGTGGTCATATTTGAATTTGCCAAGAACAGATGAATTCTATGGGGCATTTTGACAAAATTTAGATGGCAAGGGCTATTAGCTAAAAGTGAAAAGAACACAAGCAAAAGCAGAGCTGAGCTGCTATTGGAAGCATACATCACATGATTTCTTTTCCAATGTCCTTGAGTCATAGACTTTATTTCCACAATCTTAGCAAGTTGGATGCAGTCACAGCATGTTCCCATGATCCCCAGTTTGTGTAAATTGTCATACTCATCAACTCAATCCATCTGGTTTATAACTCCTGACCTGTTTTAAGTTGTTGGTTGGCTTGTGTGTGTGTGTGTGTGTGTGTGTGTGTGTTTGTGTGAGAGAGCTGATGACCAGTGAGCGTCCACCTGGAAGTACAATGCACATAATGCAGCTACAAGGAATAAGGAACACACAAACAGAAGAGAGACTCATCTGCCTAATTTTATGTGTTTTACTTACCACAACAGAATAAAAAAAAAGAAATAAAAGGATAGAGATTGCAGCTAAACTTGCCATACCTGTAAAGACTTTGCAGGGGCACAGATTCCTTCAGGCAGCACATTATTGGCTGTCAGAAAAAGGGGCAAGATAACATTACTTGGGGAAATATGGAACTGTGCTGAAAAGTCATTATGAAGTCATCTAATTTCACATACCCTGCAAATCCTAGTTATGTAAGCTAACCTTCTCAGGGGACAAGAT
>JANRMT010062819.1:44061288-44095443 GCA_026402145.1 Polypterus bichir lapradei | reverse complement strand
ATAGATAGATAGATAGATAGATAGATAGATAGATAGATAGATAGATAGATAGATAGATACTTTATTAATCCCAAGGGGAAATTCACATAATCCAGCAGCAGTATACTGATACAAAGAAACAATATTAAATTAAATAGTAATAAAAATGAAAAAAAAAAAAAATATATATCATATTGAGAAATATTTTTTTAAAATCCGAGCTTCAAAGAAATTATCAAATCAAAAATTCCCTAGTTTCTTAATGTCAAAATTGTGTTTGAAGAATCAAACTGAATATAATAAAACAACAGGACAGAACATTTGTGAATGACTCACTTTTGTTTAAGTTTACATTGAAGAAAAATAATTTCTGCCAACCCAGAACTTCTATTTTATTCTATTCTATTCATTTGGATTCTATTCAAGAGGTCTATTTCTAATGCCAATTAAGGATGAATATAAACTAACATAAATATGAAAATTAATATCCCTATTCCTAACTCTGTTCCTGAAATTTCTTAAATGCTATAACAAAGATTTCTGAATTAACGCAAGAAGGCAAATGAGACCTGTACTTCACAAGTTATATTGTGTTGGAAATTCTGCAGTCATAATCTTTCACTGCATTGTGTAACCATGGACACAATTGAAGTTATGATTATTCATTGCAGTATTTTATTTCTTAAGAGCCAACAATCTGTTTTAAAAGAAAAATTAATAAAAATGTAGCAATATGATTATGATTATGAAGTAATGTGAAATGAATCAACTTTCAATTTGTGTAATGTTAAGTGCCAATTTCCATCTTTTTGTCAAGCATGCCTTTGCCATTTGCTTTTGCTTCTCTTCCCCATAGCTAGGAACTGTTGCTTCTGCCACCCTTTTTCCAGTTGTTCTCTCCATGAAGGATGCTCTCCTAATACACTTCTGTCAGGCTCTGTAAATTGGCATCAATGCTCAGATAAATCTCCATATATGCAGCAAAAGAAAAAAATAAACCTGAATTACAGATAGATAGATTGATTCTCCTACTATCAACGTTTGAAGAAACCCTAATGCTTCCCCACCAAATTATACTATTTTTCCATTATACATATTAAGTTATTCTTTCAGTTTGAATGACCCACTGGAACTTGTTCAGATTTCACAGTCTGCCAAATACAACTTTCAAAGTATGTGTAGAAATTGTCATGGAAATTAGCCCAGAAACTGAAAGTTGCACCACCTAACTCGCCTGGCAACAGTTAAGCTCATTTTCTTGTTATTTGGATTAATTCCTGCCACATCGTGAAGCTTCTAGTTTAAATTAACTGCCAACACAAAACAAAATGTCTTTTTTGCTGGCTACATCCTGCTGGGGCACATTATGGAAGCATAAACAACATACTTCCTTTTTAAAATTAATGTTGTCATTAAAAAGCCATTTAAAACAAATATAGTCTAATATAATACTGAAGAATTTCTGCTTATTTTATATTGAAATGTTGTAGAATAAAAAACAAAATTCCTAGTTTAATCAGGTTATTATAATGTTTGGGGCTGCTATAAGCTTCATCTAGGACTAGAATTCAGAGTTTTCACCAAAACTCAACCTTAAAAAGGCTAAATGCAAATTTCATAAAATTGCTTCAGAAGGGCAAAACACTGAAATAATACATGCTTTGACTTTAAATGCTGATCTACATTCTTGAAACAAACAGCTGTTGAGACAGGAAGGAAGTGCATTATCATTAACAGAACAAGAAGCTTTGGTTTTTTCTGACATTTCAGTTTCTCTAGAAATTTAGACAAATTCATATTTTAAACAACTGACACCTTCATCTGCAATGATAAGACGGAAAATGACAAAATATTTAGCTTTGCTGCAGAACCTTATCTGTGTGAGCCAGAACACACAAGTGAGGAGTGTCAACAGATCAGAGACATAAATAAAGAACCAAAGGGTCACAGAGAAGAAAATATATTTCTTTTAGTTATACAGTGAGGTCGAGGACAACGGGCAATTGGTAGTGCACATGTGGAAAGTGTGAAGTATTGCCTACTGAGGAAGAATGATTTAGCTGCAGAGTGGGATTTACTGCTACTGCTGCTAGTAACTTTGGTGGATCTGGTGATGATCTTGCTTTGTCATGATAGAATTTCTTTTATTAAAGTAATGAGGTTCATCTTTCCATCTTTTATGGAATTAGTTTTTGTTATTGATCTTGGTAGTGGCAGCAGCACATTGCTTAGCATGAATGACTTATAGTGTCAGAGGGGAACATTTTTTTGTACAATGGGTGGTTTTCTTTTTTCTTTTAGGCAAAAAATGAGTAAATAATAAATGTAAAAAGCCAATAGATGAAGGGGCAATAGGAACCCTTTGTTGAAACCAGGATGATAAATGAAAAGGCAAATTTCCTGAATAATTCTGTTACAGGTTATTATTGATGTCTGTGCACAGGACATAGATATTTACCTGACTTGCAAAAGAGTTACCTGCTTTGAAGATCGAACTGTTTTGTATCTCTTCAACATACAATATTGTGATAACAGAACTGCCAGCTTCCTTAGGAAATGCTTGTATTTACCTGGTTTGAACATTAACATGTTCTGGGGACATTGAATTCTAATCAGCTTATGGTGGTATACTTACTTCTTGATACCTGACAACAATACTTCTTTTTTAACCAATGAAAATGTATTTACACTATTGATAAGCAAAGGAAATTGGTATGTACCATTGCTTAATCAATCGTCTTGTTGATCTATAGGCAAAGACTGAAGCAGTTATATACTTCTGGGTAGTTGGTGGTGTAGAAAGAGACAGCCCACTGGGAATGATGTCAAGTTCAGTGCAGTAACTCACAAGTGGACGGGGCTACGTGGATGACAAGACACAAGGCACATGGACGGTGACACCAACCTCTAGGGGGGAAGAAACAACATCACCATAGAGATGCTGATTGTGGGTCCTGCGAAAGAGGGATGACTACTGAGTGTACAAAGCAAAGCTGCCGGAAAAGAAGCGAAGCATACCTATGTTGTTGTAGCAACATAAGGAACCCAGAAGTGAAAAAGAATGCTCACTCCATGAGGAAGAGATGCCGATGCTGTTGGCAAAGGAGCATTTGGCAAAGAGAGTGTTTCAGTGGTAACAGTTGGAAGTCTAATCATGGTGGTAAGACAGCATGCAACTTGGACTTCGCACCATCAAAGTTTCTATCCTTCACTGTTATATTTTAGCGAACTATTAGAGTGTGGACTGTGTGCTCTCTTTTTAAAAGATTTTCGCTCCGTATATTTTTCAATTCTTATGTACTTTTATCTTCCTGTTGGATTTTACAATTGCCTGGTGTAATACAAGTTACTGTTGTTTTTACTGAAATTGCTGTTGTGTCTTTCGTTGTGTGTTTATTCATCGCCCAATTTAAAGAAACCTGTGCACTATTTTCTTTAAAGTTCAAGAGTTCCCAGACTCTTAATAAAACTGGGTGGTATGTGTTTAGATTCGATTACCTATAAGTGTGACTAGACACCTTTCACAATAGCTCTCACCTACATATTTCAAGCCGTAGCTTTAAAGCAAAAGAATTCATTTTATTTTCATGTTAAAGATATGCAACGTTTCAAACCATTTAAGATGAAACACTAGGCTGTGCTAAACAGCTATAGATGACTGTTTACTTTGTGATATTGTGCTCCAGCTGTTTCACATGACACAATAACATCTTTAAACTTTGTGTCGTTTACAAGAAAAATACATCAAAGCTAGTCACTGTGAACAAAGAAGAGAACATGAATCCTTCCTCAGGAAACAGTACCAATATCTGTGGTAAAAAATCCTTCCAACTTCATTTAGTTCCCATAAACACCTTTATAAAATCTTCATGCATACCTGAGTAGTAATCCCTTCATTCTCCCACAGTTACTTACAAATTAAGGCACAGTTCTGCAGAAATTGAAAATACAGGAATACTTTTTTAATGGAAAATGACCAGGACATAGAAGAGAAAATAAACAATTGTATTAAAACAAAATGACATATCAAAACTCTTAAGTCAGACAATTGCACACTTGAAACCTTACAGCTAATCTAAACTCAAAATCCTTTAATTTAATTTAAAGTGAAAGTCTTAGCCCTAGATTCTTTTATTAACACAAACTCTCAGAAACATTTAGTAGAATCCACAATCTTGAACAAGCCGGAAGTGCATGACACTGACCTTTATACCTTCAAAACCATCATGACACACGTCACACACTCCCAGCTGCTACATGGATACAAAGTCTCTTAAAATGGCAGCACCCATGGAAAAACAAAATGGCAGTTAGTCAAAATAAAAATATGAAGTGAATAATATATAATTATGATAAAACTAAATTAAATGTAATAAATCAGGACATAGTAGGAATCTACATGTTAGCAAGCCACCCAGTTAAGTAACCAGCATGGGCAAAACTAAACATGAAATAAAACAAAAACTCTTCACAATCATAAGAAAAAGATACAAGTACTGTATTGTTCCCTTTGTACTATTGTAGCACTTTTTATCATTGTTTTCCATGTTCATTTGTTAGTATTCTTTAAAATGTAACACAGAGAGAGAATAAAATTAGACTGAAGCAACTCTACTATTGGCTAAGACTAATGGTATTATGAAGCTGGTTGTTCACAAAACTTTAAAAGCTGGTAGGCTTTAATTCAAAAGTCAGACCTGTACTGCCACACTGGTCTGAATAAACAGAGTTGGCTTCACCACCACAAAATAAACTGACGCCCAAAAATGAGAAGCAAGATTTGTGGCCCGCACTGGCTGAAAGGATCCAAGGCTTATATTTCACAAAATGGGTGACCATAAAGTCCCTGGGTCCATATGGCAAAATCAGTGTGTTTATAATTAAAAGATTTTATTAACACAATTTCAAGACATAAATCTCAAAGACAAGACATTTGTAGGAAATGCCTACTTGAGGTTGTTTCTGCCAAAGGGAGCAACAGAAGCTATTTGAGTCAGGGGTGAACTTGTTATGTCTTAATTTTTCATGCTGCAAAATTAAATTTTCATTATATTTTTCCTGTAACATCAATTTTATCTAAACATACTGTTTAAATGAAGAAGAAATGTTGATATGTCCACATACTGTAAAAAAAGAAAAAAATAATAATTTTATAGGTGTTAGATGGGCTGGAAATTTCACTCCACGTCTTAGAGTAACATGTCAATGAGAAAATCATCTACATCAAGGACTAATACATTAAGAAGAACTGGATGTGCAAAATGTATGTTGAAAATGGCACTGAATGAACACTTTAAGTATCATAACAAAAAGAAGCCTAACCAAGCTAGGCAATGTATGTTTGCTAAGACAAAGAAAAATAAGAAAAATAAAATAAAGTTGTGATACACCAAGAGGGAGATGCTAAAGGCAGAGGCTAAGTTTTAAACATAGCCTTCGAACAAAAAAACAAAAAGAGCAACCAAGATGCATCAAATCAGAGCAAACAAAAAGGGCTTTCACACATGTAGTATGACACAGTGCAGGAACCCCGAGGTGCACGCTCTTCCTTTGCTGTGGTTCTCTGGGCCTTCACTCAAGCACAAAAGCACAGGAAGGGCATAGTTAAGGGCAAACAAGACCAAAGTTCAGAATAAATCTTGACATAATGGAATTACATCTTAAGTACAAAGATCTCCTTTTGAAAATGTTGCCTACAGTGGAAAAACTGAACTTAAAGTTTTATTTTACACTACTGTTGTGGTAGTGATGAGTAGCAACTATGAGCTGGATATTAAACCAGACTTTTGCCAGTTTAGTTCCCAATCCTGAATGGTTGTAAGACCTTCAGCAAGTCACTGAACCCGCCTATGCCCCATTGTAAATGTACATGTTTAGAGTTATTCTATGTTTCTGTACTTGTAAAGCACTTTGGATATTTTTGAATAAAGAGGTGCTATATACTGTATGTAGCATAAGGATGCATTATTTGCCTTTATTTAAGTAATTTTTATGTATTATCTTTTTGCCATGTTTAATGCCTCAAGCGAACTTCATCTGCATTGTGCCATATCACATTTGTTTAAAAGTTTTAACTTGTATTTGAGCTTATTGTTTTTAAATGCCCTGCTGATTTTCAAAGTCCATCATTTAAAATTAGATATCACAATCTTCATAATAAAATTATGCGATATCATCTAAGCTTTTACATTCATGACAGATTTACGAAGAGCAGCTATCATTGTAAAAGACAGTTGTCAATGAAGACAAATGTTTTCCTTCACCAGAAGCAACAAGTACTTCAAAGACTATTAAAAAACAATGATAACATGCCATTGATTTCTGTAATTCTATTTATTATTTCTAAGCAGTGCTTTCCTATTCAAGAAAAGAGTTCATCTGAGTAACTTCACTTTCTAAAGATGAAATGCCAGCCTATTATGTAATAACTTCAACACTATCGGCTGCTAATTGTTTTTCATTAATATTAAAATCTTAAAACTGTCAAATAAACCTTGCAAATTCTTTTTCCAGTTTTCAAGATGAAAGATACAGCATACTAACTACTGCAGTGAGAAAATACATTTTTAGAAATCAAAAATATGAAGCTAATAAATGTATTTGTATAAACATAATGTATCTCTTAATACTTTCATTTTTGAATGAATATACTGTACTTTAATATTACTGAACATTGTGAAAGGTGACCAAGCTGGCAAGATGGTACAAGGCAGGTTTAAGTCCTGCAGAATAGATTTAGGGAAGCAGCCCAGCTTATGCCAAAGTGGGAGTACAATGGCCATTAATATGTGATACACTTTATGTATGTCAGGATTAGGGTAGGGGATAAGGCCATTAGTGGCAAGCACTGGTATAACAATTCCAAATATTAGAAAATAATTTTTTATCGGTCCTAATCTACCCCCCCCCCCCCCCCACTAAAATAAATAAATAATCAATCTTTTCTTGAATAAAAATTCTTTAAATCAAATCATTAGATCCTAGAAAAATTAATAATATCAATATCAATAAAATCAATATTAATAAAATTAATAATTCCATAAAAACTAAAAAGCATTTAATATAATTCCAAACATTCCTTTACAAAGTCTCCACCCCTTAAAATTTCATAAATCCTAAAATCACCCCTTAAAAATATTTTTAAATAAATAAATAAAATATAAAAATATATAAATAGATTCTAAAACTATAATATTCCTAAACACATTAAATAAATATAAAACCTGCTACTAAAAAATCTTATTTTTCATTTAACCCCAAAGGGACCCAGGTATTTAATCGTTGTTGTCGTTATTGTCACTGCTAATTAACTCCTTTTCCCTTCATTTTAATAGCCCTGTTTTTTCAGTCCTCTGAATTGATTAGTTTCTTCATTAAATGACAGCCAAACAAAAGTGAGATGTGAAACAAGCCAACAGATGACCAGCTACATCAAACTCCAGCCAAGTTTTACTCCAACCAGTTTCTTAATGAGAAGCCAATTCTTGCTGTTAATTAAAGCCATTATTGAATATCATGACTTGTTGCTGCTCTTATTCTGATACCGCAGACTGTTGATTTTCTGTTTTTTATTAGACCACCGTCAAGATCTTTTGGTGACCTGAGCATACCAACATGACAGAGTCCTTCACGTTTCTTTATTATCAGGTTAGCTGGTTATGTGGCGGCTTGTTTTGTGTCTCATTATTGTTTGGCTGCTCATTAAGGAAAAAGAAACAATTAAGGGGTCTTAGTCACATTAATTAAAATTAAGGCAAAACAAGTTAGTTAGTAGCAAAAAATGCTCACTAATTAAGAAGATGGTTAGAACGAATACCTGCAGCCATGGTGGCCCTCCAGGACAAGAGATGGACACCACTTTGTATGTGATGTGTTCCTCAGAAGGGCAAACAATGGGAGCACAAACATGAGCATGAAGGACACATGCCTGGACACTAGAGGGCAGCATTAGCAGTTGACACGGGTGCCTGATTCTCTGGCAGTGTTATGGTTAGGTCAGGGAGAAAACATCTGTCTACTAGTGTCTCTCTATTTGAGTAGGCAGCAGAACGGTGCGGTAGAGCCTGTTAGGGGTCCATGGCAGGGCACAGTTTTTAAAATAAAAACTGTGCAGCAGCTGAGGTTTGGTAGGTGTGGGTGTACATCACAATGAAGCCGAGTGGCCCCATGATGTTGATAGGGAAATTGGCTGATCATGCATTCACGTGCAGACACAATCAATTTGGCCAGTTTCCTCAACACCACTCTGCAGGTCATCATAAAGGCACCTGCACCCACAAAACATAAAGAACTAACCACAGGGAGTTTGAGTAGCGAAAAGAGCAAAGAGGAGAAGAAAGGAGAGAAGTGGAAAGGAAAAGATTGGATGGGAGTCAGTGCAGACACAAGGCATCAAAGTGGTCAGGGGAAACCCCACCAGGAGTAGACTAGATCACACCAGCCGAGTAGTTGAGAGCAGGAGTGGTCAAATGCTCCCAGGGATCCTGCAGACACCACTGGAAGCATCAGGAAGATAAAGCTGGGCTCTGTGCATCTCAGCGGATGCCAAAGGCAGTTGGTTGAGACAGGGAGTCAGTGAGGGACCACATTAGCCAGAGTCTACATTAATTCATTATACTTAGGTGATGGGTGGGGTCAGGCAAAACAAGCGAGAGGGAGATTGACTAGCACTGCTGCGGAGAAAATGACCAAGCCTATTTAATTTTATTTTAGGTATTAGTCAGTTATTCATTTCTTCTGTTTACAAGATTTTATCATCTTTATTGAGCAGTGTTTTTATTGAATTTATTTATTTGAAGAAACTGCACTTTAAGTAAAAACTTGTCACTCTGCATCTTCTCTTGTTTGTGTATCCTGTTTACAGTTGTCCGTGTCGGTACATGACCATTGATGACATGGGTCTAAAAGTGATGCCCACAGCAGCCAGACTGGGCATCACAAGAGGCTAATTGGGAGTTACATCCACTTAGGGTCAACCGATGATTCAGGGATGCAGAGGCAACAAAGACAACTAGACTGATTTTTTAAATAATTTTTACTGGAACAAACATATACATCTGGCAATTGAAAGTGAACTTTCACACCAAAATACTGTAACCTCTTAGACAGGAGAAATTTGATGGAAAAGAATGTGTGAATGGATTACTCTGAATAATTTAAGTGCAGGAATTTTCCAAACTATGTATTTATTTTACTGTGTTTGATCTTCTGTTAGCCTTGTTTGATTTTTGGTTTCTCCTACAGTTTATAATACATTACAACATATTGTGCTAATTATTATTAACTAGCAAAATACCCGCGCTTCGCAGCGGCGAAGTACTGCATTAAAATTTTTATTAAGAAGAAAATTTAACCTTTTTAAACTGAGGGAAAATATGCCAATAATTATTTGTTAAGGATCTCTTTGTATGCCACATTGTGAGTTCGGCCATCCGGTTGTAACATGACCAAGCTGTGCGCTGAGCTTACTCTTGAGCATGCAACTTACAGTTGGCCATGTGAACAGTAATCTTGTCTCAAATCTCACAGCTTGGATTGCTGCTGTCATAATCAGTTTGAGGTTCATGGTTTGTTTCAATTACGACAGTATTTGTAGGACTTGTGTTGAAGTGACATTCGGCATCTGTCAAGCGTTGTAAGCTTACAACCAGTTTCATCGATAACTTCACATCCAGCTTTTGAGAGTTTAAACATTCATAAACATCAAAGTGTCCACTACTGAAATCGTCACCTGTGAATGTAAGATGTTTAAGAGGCATTGGCGGTTGTCGAAAGGTGTAAAATATTTGACCATTTCGGTACACTTGAAAGCACCAACCGAACAATTCAGCGGCAGCCATCAACTCACATGCAGAACCATAGGTGAAGGGCTTAAGCATTTCACTCTTCTAGTGATCCTGTGTAGTATAATTATCTCCTGTACCGTCATCAGTCCACACCTTGAACCTGTCCCAGTCATTCAATACATAAGACACAATGTTCTTCCGGATATCAAGAGTGAGCCTGATATGGCCGTGCAATATGTAACACAGAGAATGGAAAAGGTAGGTGCCATCTCCGGGCAAGGAAACCACTCGGTAAGTGACAGTTCTTTGATCGATGGTGATTACCTCGATAGACATGGTAATGGGGGTTGGAATGATGAAGGAAATGGGTACCTGAGTAACGTAAAGTAAGTGTAAAATACCTATACAATAACTATAATTGTAATAAACAAACAATAAAACAGCGGGGAAGCCGTGGATTAAACAAAAAGGCTGTAGTTATCAGCAGGGAGACGTGAATCCCGTGGCGAAGCAAGGAAGGGAATGTAGAGACTGGAGCGATGGACGGCCTTATATAGGCAGGCAGCCACCAGCGTGGGAGGCGTTGGGATGGGGGACCCAACACCGCCTCACATGGTGACCAAGCTGCAGGCTATGGACGTATATATGTACGTAAGTAGGATTCAGTTAGCGTTGGGAACCCGTGTACCAAATTTCTTGAAGATGGGCCCATAAGTAACAAAGACTGTTGAAAAGTTCAATATGGCGGCTGACAGTGGCATCATACCACTGAAATAAGTACGTACATCGGTTTCGGTTAGCGCAGGGAAGTCACCTACCAAATTTCGTGAAGATGGGGTCAGCCTTCTACCTACACGGGAAGTTTGAAAATTGGTGACGTTGGAAAGTTCAATATGGCGGCCGACAGTGGCGTCATACCATCGAAATAAGTACATACATCGGTTTCGGTTAGTGCAGGGAAGCCGCCTAACAAATTTCGTGAAGATGGGGCCATAAATGAGAAAGTTCAACATGGCGGACGTTGTCGACCGTTATGACCGTTACGTGTAGAATTTCGAAATGAATGCTTAACTTTTGTAAGTAAGCTGTAAGGAATGAGCCTGCCAAATTTCAGCTTTCTACCTACATGGGAAGTTGGAGAATTAGTGATGAGTCAGTCAGTCAGTCAGTCAGTCAGTCAGTCAGTCAGTCAGTCAGTCAGTGAGTGAGTGAGGGCTTTGCCTTTTATTATTATAGATAATACTTTTTCTTATGCGGTTTTTTACTTTTTCTAATGTATGTCTTGATTGTTGAGCTCATTTTACTCCTAATAATCATTGTTTCTGTTGTCAGTGATATAGCCCGTAGGCGTCCTCTGTTCAAACTGTTGTCACTTATCTCATCACTCATCCATTGTCAAGATAACATTTGCTGATTAGTGTTTTTGTATAAAATTGACATCATTGGCATATTTAGTAAATGTGGTGTTATAACATACTCCAGCTGCCACAAAACGTAAAGAGACTGATTGCTATAAAATCTTTATACTATCAACAGTGGATTTCCAAAAAAAATTAAGCTCCAGCTTTCTTTGTGAATTAAATTAAGCAGGTTCAGGAAATCTACAGATTGAAGAAAAGAAATCTAAGTTCTGAGTGGCTTATTTGATCTACGAGTAATGATAATCAATATGACAGTTATTGAAAACATAATCATATTACAGAAGGCCTTATAGATATGTTTTGGAGGAGTATAAGAGCTGTGGACAGATTAATCAAGAAAATAGGAAAAACCGTTGTAGTACTAGATGCCCCACTTATATTAACTGAAAAAATCGAGCATTGTTTAGTAGAGCTGGCTCACTTCTGCAGTGTTTACATATTATTATTGTAACCAACCTATAATTTGCTCTTGTCGAGAATCTTTTGCATTTTCTGTTTCTTTCTCTTATACAGTTTGTCTCCAATTCCTCCCACCACCGAGTATCTTGATGATGCTGGATATGTTTTTCAAACAATAGCAGAGATGGACCCAAGAACTAAATTATTCCTTATTGTATAACAGGGTTAAAAATTCAACAATTTCAAGACCTATATTACTTTAAACGTTCTGTTTCAAGCTAAACTCCCTCCCGTGTCACTTTTAACAAAAGAAAAGCATAAGGCTTCTTATAAAGTTATGTATTTAAAAAAATACTCTCTTTTTTATCCTTGCACATAATACTCACTACAGTATACAGTAAGTTGTATATTATTTGGGCCTGGACTAGGCAAACCTCTTATTTTTAATGTTGACAGTTTTTCTTTATACTCAAAAATGTCATAAAGTTTCCTATGTATTGAAAGCCATTAGATGCTGTTACAGACGTTCCGTGGTCCTTGTCCAGCCGGGACGCAAGCCTGGTCAGGACAGTACCTCCTCTGGAACACTAGATGGCAGCCCTCCTGAGTTGCAGCCGTGCCATGGATTCCCGCAGTTTTTCATGGGAATTGGAGTTTGGTGCAGCCCAGTTGGGATCCGTGGCCACTGCCAGGGGGTGCTGTAGCTGCTGCTCAGGCCTACAGAGCAGCTCTTCCGCCACACCTGCAAGTACTGCTGGAATTAGGTCGTCAAGCACCTGGAGTACTTCCAAGTACATTATAAAAGGAGCCTGCTGTCACTGCTCCGAGAGCCAGAGTCGGGAGGAGAGAGATGAAGCTTGCTAGAGAGAAGTAGTGGAGAAAGGGAAGAGAAAAGAATTACTATTGTGTGGTATTGTGTTCAGGACTGTGTTGTGTACTCGTGGGAATGGGGAAGATGTTTTCCACAAGGGAAGAAAAAGGAAATAAAAGCCCTGGGTGCTTTGAACTTGTGTCCTGTGTGTGTCTGTGTCAGGGCTGGCCTTTACAATGCATAAAACAAATAAATCATACAGTGTGCTATAATACACACACTTCACACAATTTGTAGAGTCTCGATTTAAGATAAATCTTCCAAATAAAAATAAGTTTAAATATCTACATTGATTTTATACTGCTGACCACTGGACAGACCTAGACTGCTTAAACCTTAAACATGGCATAAGGAACTTTCTGCATCAAGCCATATATGAGGTTCTCACTAATCAGAACAGCTGCCAGGCAGGCACAGCCAAGCAGATGCCATGGACATACACAGACTCTGTACTGCCAGTAAATGGCAGATGATTTGATACAGGGAAAAGAGAATAAAAATCATGTAGTGTTTATTGTAGTTACACAGGGGAGTGGTTCAGGCATGTGTTTTAAAAAGTAAATGTTTTTTTATGTGCTGGCTATTTTTAAGAAAGGAACGTGTGATATTAATTGAAAAAAAATTCTTTTGCACGTTTTTTTCTGTTAATATATATTTTTAGATTAAGGAAGGCAATTTTCAGGGAACTTCTTTTCTCTCTCTAAGATGTCGATTAGATTATGCTTTGGAAGTGAGCCTGATAGAAGTATATAGTCTGAAAATGTAAGTTAGGATTTATTCTTCTATTTTAGCAATTATGAATCTTTTTTTTCCGTAAACACTGGAGCGAATGTTTGTAAAGGCACATTATTATTATTACTATTATCCATCTATCCATCCATTCTCTTCTGTTTATCTGAGATCGGGTCGCGGGGGCAGCAGCTTGAGCCGAGATGCCCAGACTTCCCTCTCCCCAGCCACTTCTTCTAGCTCTTCCGGGGGAATCCCGAGGCGTTCCCAGGCCAGCCGAGAGACATAGTCCCTCCAGCGTGTCCTGGGTCTTCCCCAGGGCCTCCTCCCAGTTGGACGTGCCCAGAACACCTCACCTGGGAGGCATCCTAATCAGATGCCCAAGCCACCTTATCTGACTCTTCTCGATGCGGAGGAGCAGCGGCTCTACTCAGAGCCCCTCCTGGATGACTGAGCTTCTCACCCTATTTTAAAGGGAAAGCCCAGACACCCTGCGGAGGAAACTCGGCTGCTTGTATTCGAGATCTCGTTCTTTTGGTCACTACCCATAGCTCATGACCATAGGTGAGGGTAGGAACATAAATCGACTGGTAAATTGAGAGCATTGCCTTACGGCTCAGCTCCTTTTTCACCACGACAGACCGATGCAGAACCCACATTACTGCGGATTTCACACTGATCCGTCTGTCGATCTCACACTCCATTCTTCCCTCACTCGTGAACAAGACCCCGAGATACTTGAACTCCTCCACTTGGGGCAGGATCTCGCTCCCAACCCTGAGAGGGCACTCCACCCTTTTCCAGCTGAGGACCATGGTCTCGGATTTGGAGGTGTTGATTCCCATCCCAGCCGCTTCACACTCAGCTGCAAACTGATCCAGAGAGAGCTAAAGATCACGGCCTGATGAAGCAAACAGGACAACATCATCTGCAAAGAGCAGTGACCCAATCCTGAGTCTGCCAAACCGTACCCCCTCAACCCCCTGGCTGCGCCTAGAAATTCTGTCCATAAAAGTTATGAACAGAATTGGTGACAAAGGGCAGCCGTGGTGGAGTTCAACTCTCACTGGAAACGGGCTCGACTTACTGCTGGCAATGCGGACTAAGCTCTGACACTGGTTGTACTGGGACCGAACAGCCCTTATCAGGGAGTCCGGTACCCCATACTCCCAGAGCACCCCCCACAGGATTCCCCGAGGGACATGGTCGAATGCCTTTTCCAAGTCCACAAAACACATGTAGACTGGTTGGGCAAACTCCCATGCACCCTCCAGGACCCTGCTAAGTGTAGAGCTGGTCCACTGTTCCGCGACCAGGACGAAAACCACACTGTTCCTCTTGAACCCAAGGTTCGACTATCCAATTGACCCTCCTCTCCAGGACCCCCGAATAGACTTTTCTAGACTATTATTATTATCATTGTTATTATCTATTCAACTAAAGGCATTTGTACAGGGAATCTTAAAAAAATTATGATATTTTACAAGTGTTTATAAGCATATTTCATTGTTGGAGCAAGGGTAGATTGGTCTGTCTGGAAGGCAAAGAAAGAGACAGTGTTACTTGACAGCGGTTGCTCCTTACTTGTGTGTGTCTAACACGATATACAGATGTCCTGATGAGGGGCAAATGGGTCGTCTATCCCAGTACACTTGTGTAGGTATAATATACTACCATGTAGTTGATTGTGAAAGTGAAAACACAATAATACAATTTCTTCTAATTAAATGAAGACCTTGTGTGACTGAGCCTTATGATGGTAGTGCTCTGAATGTAGCTACTGCAACTACCCCTGACTCCTACACAACATTAAAGGCTCCATACTATAAGATGCATTCTTAGTGTCAGCTATAAATGAGGACTATTGTTAAAAACAGAAATATACTTACCAAGAGATGATGAATGAAACACCTGTTCTAATTGCAGCTTTACAATCTAGGACTGCATATCGCAAATATTTTTCAGAATTGTTAAGTATGTAATTGAAGCTGTTGTTTTTTTTGGTACAGTGCAATACATGGGGCTGTTTCTATCAGGACTGATTAAAACCTTAAAACTCTGACAAAGACATCTTGCAATTGTAGAGCCATTCCACTTGATGAAGAGCACATGTGAAAAGGGGCGGTGTAAACAAAGCTTTGACAGATATTGAGGATGTAAGGCCTGATACTTCTGTGTAAATTTCATGACCAGTGAAATGAGCTAATTCTGAACAATATCAGCTGCACATGATGATATTATTCTTTCTGGTTCTGTAGGTAGAAGGTTTTTGGTATTGTTACTGTGACATTTGTCTTCTGGTCTCTTTGTTCTGTATCATTAAAAAGATTAATCTTCTTTAAGGGCCTATTCCCAATTACTTATTGTTTCTCTCAATCTACTGCCTATTCTATAAGGATTTGGACTTGATAAGAATTTAAATTCTATAATAATTCTGAAGTATTTATAGCTACTTCTGTACAATTTATTAGGAATCAATTTTGTTTTTGGCATGGAACCTAATGTCTTCTGTAAAAAAAAAGATAAATGTCAATAATATACTGTTATATTGTCCACAGTATAAACATTGTTAGTAGACATTAATAAGGTACAAGTTTATTTCATAAGGAATTCTCTTAATTCATTTTTCAGTTGCCTGTAGCTATGTCTATCTCTAGGTAAGCTGAATTATATTTAAAACTGTTTTCTCTAGTATGTAATTCATAATCTATGATCACCTTATATTCTGCTGTCCTGATTGAATTTGATGTGAAATGAAAGACAGCGAGAAAAAGAAAAACATGAGAGTTAACAGTGTTTGCTCATTTGCAAAGTAAATTATGTATTTTTGCATAGAGAAATCTTTCCTTTCTGCTTTCTTCATAGACTGAGCTTGTCGTTTTCAATATGTTAGAAGTAAAAGCACAGAGACTAGTGTTACCTAACATTTTTTCATCTTAGAACTTGTAAATTGTTGCCTGCGACAATTGCCTAACCTTTGAAAAATAGTATATAAAATCAAAGCAGACACAAATCACTTTCAAAATAAATCTATAAGGATGCAGATGTTTATAAGGTACTTTATCAATGAATGAAAACAGAAGACATGGATCAATCAATCAATCTTTATTTTACATAATGTCATTAACAACATGCACCATCACAGAGCACCTTATAGAGCAAACAAGATTACAATCTATTATCAAACTGACAAAGTCATGAGTGGAATAAAATTAAAACTGTACTTTATTTAGAATCAAGAATGCAGTATTGACAGAATCAAGAATAAAGTAGCAAGGATCTGACATCAAATACAGAGAACAATGCACTGTGGAAACAGCGAAATCAATGGAACAAGGAAAGATGCAGCCCAGTGGAACATGATATAGTAAAGTCAGAGTCAGAACATGAATACTTAAAAAATGTCCTAAAAAGCAAGAAAAAAACAGAAGAAGGGTTTTAACCCTGATTTAAATGCTACAATTGATCGAGTCTTGTGAACAGTGTGCAGAATGATGTAGGAATCATGCAACTGCTCTGGAAGATATTGGCCATTGATATGCAGCCAACAAACTCCTTCTCTGTGCTATAAAGTAAGTCTGACAATAATAAATACACATTTAAACAGAAATTATATATGTATAGGGCTATTTAAACCACTAGTGCAGTTATTTCCATTTGTGGGGAGAAATCCTTCTTTAATAAAAAATTACTATGTCAATATCCTCAAATTCTAGGCACTCTTTAGAGGAACATTTGCATGTAACATAATAAAAACATTTCATTTGTAAGTAAATTAATGCTTGGACTTGTCTTTACCTCAAACTAAAAAGACATTTTGGTCTAGTTGGTGTTAACCATAAAGATAATAATATATATCATGATAAGATAATAGTCTTTTTCATCATCAGAGGACATATTTTCATTGCAGATGTGGCCAGAAAATTTGCAATGCAATTTGAAATAATTACTTACAAATTTGTTACCTTAAGAATCAAGCACAGAACTTTTCAACAAATAAAATCCTATGTAATGGACAGAAGATGCTCACAGAAGCAAAAGAGATTAACATTAAAAGCTAAAATTCGATTTTTTGCTGTACATTGGAGGTGACAAAAGAACGTACAGTTATGAGAAGAACCTTCTGAACCAGTTCAAATTTTCCAGGTTCTTACATGAATGGCTTCTAATATTCATGCAGGTCTTAACAATAAACAGATATGTGCCAGTAACAAAGTGTTTATTATCATATCTTTATCAAACATATTTTTTTAAATATTAAAGATTAAGGATGAAAAAGAATGTAAACATGTTACAAGAAGGCATAATATTTAACTTTGAATAATATTTTAACTTGAACCTCTGCTCCTTAGGGACAAGCTGACAGAGATGGGAGTAGACTCATATCTGGTGGCATGGATCGTGGACTATCTTACAGACAGACCTCAGTATGTGTGTCTCGGGAACTGCAGATCTGACATTGTGGTCAGCAACACAGGAGCACCGCAGGGGACTGTACTTTCTCCAGTCCTGTTCAGTCTATATACATCGGACTTCCAATACAACTCGGAGTCCTGCCACGTGCAAAAGTTTGCTGATGACACTACTATCATGGGCTGCATCAGGAGTGGGCAGGAGGTGGAGTATAGGAACCTAATCAAGGACTTTGTTAAATGGTGTGACTCAAACCACCTACAACTGAACACCAGCAAAACCATGGAGCTGGTAGTGGATTTTAGGAGACCCAGGCCCCTCCTGGACCCTGTGATTATCAGAGGCGACTGTGTGAAGAAGGGGCAGACATATAAATACCTGGGAGTGCAGCTGGATGATAAATTGGACTGGACTGCCAATACTGATGCTCTGTGCAAGAGAGGACAGAGCCAACTATACTTCCTTAGAAGACTGGTGTCCTTCAACATCTGCAATAAGATGCTGCAGATGTTCTATCAGACTGTTGTGGCGAGTGCCCTCTTCTACACGGTGGTGTACTGGGGAGGCAGTATAAAGAAGAAGGACGCCTCACGCCTGGACAAACTGGTAAGGAAGGTAGGCTCTATTGTAGGCATAGAGCTGGACAGTTTGACATCCGTGGCAGAGTGACGGGCGCTGAGCAGGCTCCTTTCAATCATGGAGAATCCACTGCATCCACTGAACAGTATCATCTCCAGATAGAGGAGCAGGCTTAGCAACAGACTGCTGTCACTGTCCTGCTCCACTGACAGACTGAGGAGATCGTTCTTCCCCCACACTATGCGACTCTTCAATTCCACCCTGGGGTAAAATGTTAAAAGTTAACATTATTCAAAATTAATGTCTGTTTTACCTGCATTTTTATCACTCTTTAATTTAATATATTTTTTTCATTGTTTTTTATCAGTATGCTGCTGCTGGAGTATGTGAATTTCTCTTTGGGATTAATAAAGTATCTATCTATCTATCTATCTATCTATCTATCTATCTATCTATCTATCTATCTATCTATCTATCTATCTATCTATCTATCTATCTATCTATTTTGATGTGAGTCTGCTTACCCCTATATTATAAAAAGTTGAGTTCCCACTGTTTACAACAGAAATCTATTGACACATAAAGTGGTCGATCAAACAAAGACTTCAGAAGAAGAGTTATTAAAAAGCATGGAATTAGAAAGCACTTAAAGGTCTTTTATAAAGAGTTGAGCCTCATGAACAGCTATTGGATATTTGGAAGAAATTCAGCATCACAGCTCCTGTTCTCATGGGTACCCAACCAAGTGACTGCAAGAGGAAGTATGACAATATTCAAAGGTGTGACAAAAAGCACAAAAATGACAGCTATAGACATCTTGTGTTCTTGATAGTGTGAGCTTAAATTAAGAAAACACTGAAACAGAATTCTGGTCATCACTTGGTTGCCATGAACCAAACAACTGCTCTTTGACCATTTCAGTCTTTGTTTCTGCCTCACTGTAGTTTCTGATCATGACCGGTTAAACGTTCTGTGTTTCAGTTGCAAATAGTCAACAAAAACAATGATATTATTTCTCTGTTCTTGTAAAGTTCTTTAAAATGGTGACCGCTCTGGGAATTTGGTATATAAAATAAAGATTTTTGGTCAATTACTGCTTTGTTTTTCCTTGATTCAGGAGGTTTGTTGAAACCAGGGTTCTTACTTCATCACACTTCTTTTGCAGTATTTTAAACCCTGCAGAAACAGAACTAAAAAATACATCATAAAAAACTGATGAAATCCTTCTGGAAAAACTAATGGAATTAATATTACAATCAAAGTAACATGCAAATATGGCAGAATATATGAAGCCTCCAAGCCATACAGCTGCTCTAGCAGTGCTACAATCATCAAAGCATCTCTCAGAAGCCTGACCTTGTTTTATGAAGGAAGGTCTTCAACATCCTACGAAACACTACCCATGTCCTGTATCCCCTGGCAGAATTTCACCTTCTCCGTTGTCGCCTATGGCTTCCATGTAAAACTAATAGGTACAGGACCTTGATTTTTCTACCTACCCAGTTAATAAAATTATAGAAGATGACCTTGAGTTCACGAGGAAAGGGTTTAACCTTCTGGATATTAAGGTTAATTGAACTGATATTAGCACTTTATTGATGTCACGTGTAGAAATCGTAATGGCGCTTGCAGTGCCTAATAAAAATGTAATTAATTGCGAGTATATGTGCACACATCTTCACTGGGACAGTTTAATTAAAGTAGCACTGAAAAGTGAAAAGAATGTTGCCCAGTCCTGCAGATTAATAATTTCTTAATACAGTAAAGTAAAAAAAGGCATAATATTACGTACCAAAAATTGGTCACAATTGAACAAAACATCTAAAATTTCAAGGTAATGACAAAACAAAATGTACGCTTTGAAAGATTAACTAATTATGAGAAAAGTTTAATGTACATAGGTGACCCCATAACCAAACAAGATCTTCCCTTCTGTATCGACAAATCATGGAGTGCAGTTTTACATAATAAACCACTATTTGTTTTGGATAATGCTTACTCAAAAACACACACAAGAAAATCTAATATATAAAGCTGAATATGTGTTTGTCCAGTATTTAAATCCAAACCACCAAACCTATCCCTGCCACATTTTGCACAGATTCCCCATTTCTACATAGGAAGACCATAGACTATGTTTAATTCTAAAAATGTTTACTTTGTCTTTGTTTAGTAACCACGCTAATGCTTTATTTGGGAAGTACCCCTAGGACACATATTTGGGACCTGGAACAGGTTTGCAAAGTTAATCTCCATGGTGAGTTTTGCCATGAAAAAATTTGCTGTAGGGACATTGACAAGACTGGCACTTTATTTCGAACCAGGCAGTGCCAGTAAGCCCTGATCCTTCAATTAAAAATGTTTTCCAAAATTGAAAAATTTTAAACAAATTTTGAAACGCTGAAGTAACATCTAAAACATCACAGCAAACCTAACAGGGGTAATATGACTTAAAAGAAATTAAAAAGGGTTGTAATTTACTGGACTCCTCCTGTTTTGGATTAAGTGGGTTTGAAAATGTTATTGTATGTTAAACATGAACCTTTTAATGTTTGAAAAAGAAGTCCAGTTATTGACATCTGTGTATTAAGGGTTCAGTAAATAAAACTTTCCTTCAATCATTTGCACTTATCTTATTTTGTTTGTACATATTACTGTCAACAAAAATCACTTATGCAAGCAAGTTTTTTTTTTCTTTGTGCCACCAAGGTCAACATTTAATGTCTTTTTCCACACTGTTTATGTGTAGAAAAGAATTTTAGATGCCTTAGATCATTCAGATTATATTCACTATTTACATATTTCTTTTTGCAGGCTGTTTTTACTGTCAGAGTTAAATGCTGGAAGTCAAATATGAGATCAAGGTTCAACTCTGAGTTCATAGCATCAGTTGCCTACACTGGCTTTGCAAAACTATATACTGAATAATTTGGCTTAACTTTTGTTATTTTCACTTATAAAAAAAAAAATAAAACTAGTACAAACAAAGCAAAGTAGGAAACAAATGAAAATGGGCATCACTTGTAAATTAATTAGTTGGACGTTTTTATATTTTGCATCACATATAAATGAATCAATTGGATGCTTTTATGTTTGTAATGTAAACAGGAAAGGTTTGTACCATTTTCAGTTAACACTTTTGTACAATATTAGATTTTAATTTGAGATTCTGATTTTATTTTCAAATATTTGGACTGAGTTGTTTGTTGCCTGCTTCCTCATGATGAAGAAATCGTCTCTGGTTTGCCTTGAAGCCCTCAGGTGTTTCAGAAAGTGAGTGAATGAAGTGTTCACCATTTATTTTAAGACAGTGTTGGTAAATGATGTGTTAACCCTTTCATCAATTTTCTCTCATTTATATACAAGAGAGAATGTATCTTTCCTGCAACCAACTGTGGACAAGGCAATAATCTATCACAGGAAAAACTGACTGGTAAAACCCTAGCTTAGAATAACTATTTGAATTAATTTACATGCTTTTGAAAGCCAGAAAACCCAGTGAGAAAATCACAGCTCTAAACAGATGTTAGTAAGAACCATGTACTCTGGAGTTGTGAGACAGCAGTGGTAACTGTTGTACCCTTTCAACATGAATACCATGATCATGATATATACCTATATATGTTTAAGACAGTTTATAGCAAATTGTCAAATATATAAACTATTTAAAAAAAATACTGTAATAACAGTGTTAAAAATGATAAATTGGTATTATTCCATGGCTTAAATGAGCAAGTGAAACATCAATATGTAAGGCTTAAATGGAAATGTGTGGCAATATAATTAAGTAAACAATCCTAGAAATATCATCAGACCCCACAGTAGCAGCCTACCAGATGCTGTCCCAAACATAAAGCATTGTTCATTATTCTTAAAAGAAGCAGAGTGTGAAGAAGAAAGTTGACATCCTTTCTTTCTTCCTTTCATACAAGTGAGGACTTTAAAAAAGGAATCCAACTCCCAAAGAAATATATCTTCTTGCCTTCCGCACACATTGTCAGAGTCAATATATCCACAGCAAAGTGTTTTGACTGATGCAGCTGCCATCTCTCATAATCAGCTATGCACAGGAACTGGAGCTGATTAATTATAGATCTGTGCAGGAGCTCCAAGGAAGTATCCTCACTGTCTAAAGGATCGTTTTAACAGTATTTCCTAAACTTTTTTTGGCTTCCAACTTCTTTAAAGAGTTTGTTTTACGCTCATTCATATTGCGTGCCACTTTTACTCCTTTTCATCTTTCAGTTGCTATATTGTGTTTTGAACTTCCAAAAGTTATTTGGGGGGGTCTTCAATATGTTGTTTTTTTAAAATTTTTGTAAATAAATGGTATGAAAAATCTGATATTAACATACATTTTTATTATAAAATACATTTCTAAATGTAACATTTTTATAATCTGTTCAGGAATTATTCAGTGATAAGGCTAACTAAACTTACTTTCTGACATGATTGCACTTTCATGCACACACTCACACTTTGAATTCAGGCTAATTTTCCATCACCAATCCACACAAAAGGCAAACTGGAACACCCAGAAAAAAATCAATGCAGGCACAGAAGAAACGTTCCCACTTCATATAGGTAATGACCAAGCTGCAAATAGAACCCAAGTCAGTGGAAAAAGGAGGCACTAGTGGTAATAATGTCATTTACAAATAAGCCACATTGTATATAAGTTAAGACTTCCCATAGACAAAAGAATAAAACATCACACCATTTCCTATCATTTCCTATCACCAACAGAACTTGGCTCACTGAAAAGAGAGATGTAAGGGTTAGGACTTGTTTATACTTCACACTTAGAATGTGTATGCGCATGCATCATGGCTGCCACGTGTTTCCAGCGTTCATTTGACGCGTCCTCTGAGCAGGTCCTCAGAAATTAACATGACACGTGCGCAAGTTGCAGTACCAGAAAACAGTCGGGGGGTGCAGTGTGATAAAAGTGACGTCAGAGTCTCTGTTACTATCTACATGTGACAAAAAGTCGCTATGTGGATCCTACGGGATCGATGTGTGCGCTTCGATGTTTGATGAATGATTTGATGTGGTGAAGCAAAATGCCGACATACAGATGCATTCGTGGTGCTTTTATATTCAGTCGTCGCATATTCCCCATCGTAATGACACGCTGCATTTTAAAAGTCTCACATACCATCTTTTGTCCCGTCTTTTTCTTTTGCAACTTCACAACAGCAACATAATGTACTGCCACAGAGAAAAAAATTAAGGACATGGTGAAAAGGTGTATTTTGTGATTAAAGTAGAAATTTCGGCTTTAATCTCGAAATGTCCACTTTAACTTCATAGTTTACTTTCTCATTAAAGCAGACCATTGTAAATGTCATCCCAGTTTTTTATCGCTATGAGTTTCTGGGACTTCTTTCTGACCTGACAGCAGCGGCAAGCACCAATAGATCACTACACAGAACACATGAAATGTATGATATTCCGACTCTCTGCACATTTAAAATCTTTAGATTTATACTTGATATCACTTTCATGATAAAATGCATTAAAGTATGTATGTTACATTTTACAGATAAATCATTAATTTTGTTTAAATAATGAATACTGTTAATAATTACACACATGGGGGTGACACGGTGGTGGAGCGGTATCACTGCTGTCTCACAGGGAATCACGTTGCTAGTATTCCCTGCTTGGAGTTTACATGTTTTCCTGCTGGGTTTGCACAGTGTGCTCTGGTTTCCTTCTAAAGATATGCAGATTTGGTGACACTAAAGTGACGCTAGTATATGTGAGTGCTTGTATTCACCTTGTGATGAGCTGATGCCCTGTCTAGGGATTGTTTCTGCCTTGTGCCCAGTACTAGCTAGAATGAGCACATCCCTGGATTGATGGATTTAATCATTAAACATCCTTTTCAGAGATATTGTGGCAAGGTGTCATCGGAATTTAATGGGTGTTCCAGGCAATTCACAACACAGAGAAGCCGAACCTGTTCTCAACGTGATAATATCTCGCACTGCCACCTGGTGTATTCTTCCAGATTTACGTAAACTATGTGCGCAAGTATAAACAGTAAAACGCCTGCGTAGCAGGAGCGTCCGCTGCAGCATGCGTCGCGTCGCTTGAAGTATAAACCCGGCCTTAGAGAAAGAGGAAATGTAAATAAATGGTGCAGCCCCAGTTGTGATTTTTCTCTTAGTAGGGTAGGATGGTCATGAGCATCTGGCCTTAATAGAAAAAGTCACTAATAATTTAATAATAGGGAATTAAAGAAAATACAAATTTGTAATACTTTTAGGTGCATATCTATGATTATCACATTTGAGGTAGGCTACCTGTAAAAAATTTTAGTGTTCCTTTCTATGCTTCTTCCCCCTTTAATACACTAAGTATCTAAGATACTCTCTTTAATTATTTCTTTTCTAAATTATCTTCTTCCTTGTAACTTTGGTAATTGTCTTATATGTATTACTTACTTTGCATTGTTCTTTGCACATTGTTTTAGTTTAATTGTTTATTGTGTGTTACTAATAATGTTAATTATGTAATTATATCGGAGTCAGGACTTCTTATTTTGTTACAGCCCTCAGTGTTGTCAACTGGGAGAACCCAGCACCAAAGAATTCTAAAGCATGAAGTCCCAAACACTTCCAGTGCCCACTAGAATGGGGATATTACCAAGCACCAAATCTATATTAAATATAAAGGTTTATTTCATCAAAGGGTCCGGAAATACATGAAGCTCCATAGCTCACATTAGGCAGAAAAGAGCTGCCAGCAAAGGCAATCCAAGGCAAAAAAGTCTCAATACAAAATCCCAAGAATAGTTAAAGTACAGAGCAAAAGAGTCAGAAACCAAATGAATCCCATAAAATGCACAGAACTAAAGTAGAAAACACTCACCAAATTCCCAAGCAAAGTCAAAATGAAATGCCAGGAACTGTGGAAGACCCTCTGGATTTATAGAGTGAAGGGCAGTTCCTGGCAGTGATTGGCAGATTTTGATTGTGGCAACCCACAAAACACATGGAAGATAACAAAAGCAGCTTATATACATAGATAAAACTTAACATAAAGAATGGTGCAGATAAACAACATAAATCAAAGAATCAAAAATGAACAAAAGAGATATAAAACGTGAATGTGAACCCCAGCCAGAGGTGGAACCCAGGCTGACACATGACACTCAGTTGCAGCACTTACCTGAGGACTTAAATTGCCTGTTGCCACAGCTTCTCTTCTGTGGCATTTGTTCTTTGTAGGTTTGCTTTTTGGCTCCTATTGTGTTTTGTCTTTGATACATTTGTGACATTTCTGGCTTTGATTCTGCTTTTAAAATTAAGATTTAAATTTTTGGATTGTAGAATTAGCCTCAAGTTTCATCTGTGTTAATTTCTGTACTTCTTTGCCATAGTTTGCCTTACATTTTGCATTTCTGACTTTATAATTTTGACTTTCATTTTTTGCAATTTTGATCATTTTACTTAATAAATGTATGATTTACTTATTTTGTGCAAGCAAGGTGTTTTTGATAGATTTGGCCTCCCCCTTTGCCATTAATTATAACAGCCTTACCAAAACCCTGAATTAATTTAGTATGCATTTGTTTTTTGGTATATTGTTTTATCATTAGCTGCATGTGACATCATGAATGTCAATTTGATTATCGCATGTGACATAGGGCTTCCTTTTTAGAACTTTGCTGTGTGAAAAGTGAATTCAGCCTCTGGCCATCTGAGTAGAAGTTAGGGATAGGAAAAAAAAATCCAGAAAAATATTGTGTTTAAAGAAGTAAGTCTTAACTTTGAAGTCCATAACTCAGAACAGAGCAGTCTCACAGAGATTAAGTAAAAACATTTAAACATGTGCCAGGCGATGCTTTTAAATGGCTGTAAGCTGCTCTTAAGACCCCTTCAGTGTTTAAGCAAAATTGCTATGACATGCCAAAGAAGAGTATTATGAAATGAAGAAATAAAAAGTAAATGTAGACCCAATAGTGAAAATCACCAGCATTATCACAAACACTGGTACCACAACATACGCTGGTACATTTTTTCCTTTCTTTCAATCCTGTTATGCTTGTTAATTGTTATGCTGTTCCTAAAAATATGTAGGAGAAACTTAAAAGATCCTTTCAATAGCACACTGAGACATAATGTATATTAATCAGTTCATTGCCTAACAAATATTTTTACAATGTGCAACATTCAGGTTTTTGGATGTTTTTTATCTCCCCAATTGTTTTTTTTAATATCATATCAATATGCTTTATTTATCTTTGCCATTTAGTAACTGGTAGTATTGATCAACTTAGACTTTTTAAAGTCGCAATTATTGGAGTTTTGTTCAATAAAATCAACAAAACAGCCCTGCAATAAATGTGCTTCCCAGCTACTAAATAACAACTGTGTTGGAAAGGTAAACTGGTTTATGCTGAACAAACATAGTTTTACACAGTGTTAGAACTGAGAAGAATCCATAGATATTTTTAACTTCTCATTTGCATCTCATAGGATTAGAAACGGTTTCATTCTTCCACATAATTACCTTGCTTTTCAGCACACTTGCTTCTGGTTAAACAATTCACTGTTAGAAAACAAAGCTTTTTAAACGTACACAGAGACTATCCTAGTTGGCAAATCAAAGTCTTCTCAAATGTGAGTTCATAAATCGAAACTGTTAAAGAGTGTCTTTCCCTTTTGCACTTTTGATCATTTTTCACATTGCTGACTGTGTCAAAATGTTGTCACCATACATTCTAAATAATCTGTTGAGAATGTTTCTTTCTTTTTATTTTTTACTCTTCAGAACATAAACAAGGGCTTGACACCTCTTCATACTTTGATTTCAGAATTTATATTAGAATTCTGATATTTAGCATTTTAAAAACTAGTTCAGGTTACAAACTCTGCTTTTGTGTTTTTGATTATTAATCTCTCTAACCAGTGTGAGGTTAACCTCTGCCACTCAAGGTAAAAAATGATCCAAGAGAAAAACATTTATTTATTTATTTAACCAGCTGGATTGAAACACTAACCTATAAACCCCCAATAAATTACAAGGTTTATCATTTGAAATTAGCATCAAACACTGGAAATTGATAACTACCATCTTATATATATATAGTGACAGATAGGGAGCACTGTCATCCCCTTGAACCTTCAGACCAGACGCCAGACACCAGATAAAAGTCCAAATATTAAATATATTTGTACTATAAAGTGCACAAAGCACCCTCCCCTCCACAATACTCATACACAATACACAATAAATAATCAATAATCAAATCCTCCACTCCCAGACGCGTTGTCACCCTTCCTCCCAACTCAGCTCAACACTCTGGTGTTTCCCACAGTGTTTTATAGTCCTTGACCCGGAAGTGTTTCTCTTCTCACTGTCCATATGACTGGCAACACTTCCAGGTTGAATGAAAACTCCCTTTTTTCTTCAACCCGGAAGTACATCATTTCTTCTATCCACGTGACTGGGATGTACTTCCGGGCTGTAGGGAAAACAGTCCTTGATTCTCCCTGCAGCGTCCTCTGGAGGCCCCCATGGTATCCAGCAGGGCTGTGAATAAACACTCCATTGTCCATGATTCCCTGCTGGCATTCGGGGTACCTCCATGCTGCAGGGAGGGCTCCATCTGGCGGCCTGGGGGTATTGGCCGGGATGAATTGCCAGCCATATACTACAGTACTCCCCCCCAGCAAAGAACCATGGTTTGAAGCGGCCAGCCCCGCGAAGGACGCCTTCCTTCAGGAAGATCTATTGGTCGGGCCTTGGCAATGTCTTGAACACTCCCGGGAGAACCTAAGGGTAGCATTGTATAAATAAGAACATTTATCCCCTGTCCTCCAAGGACAACTATGCCATACATGGCCCAGCTGGCGGCATTCGTAGTACAGCCGCCGCCCCCATGTTTGTATCCCTCTGCGAGACTGGAAACACTCGGGAAATTCTGGCTCCGCCCTTTTTTCCACTGAGGAGGGTTCTACCACCACACCTGAGCTCTCAGCTTTCTTTTCTAGCTTGTCAGGAGACCCCCGTTTCACTTTTGAGATCTCCTGTTTAATCTGGGGTTTTCCCACAGTCTGAGTCTCTCTATTTGTCAAAGAGAGACCCTTTACTGTTTGGACCCCTTTCGATTTGTAAATGACCGATGGCGGTGTCTTCAGAACCGCATCACTCTGGGAGACAGCACTATTCAGCTGCTCCGGCTCGATCGGTTCTTCCCCCGCCCACTCGGTCAAGGTTCCTGACTCCCTTGTAGGGCTCGCAGCTACTTGGCACCCGATATGTATTAACCACGGCCCCATGTCACTCTGCGTCTCTTTTTGGTGTACGGTACCGGAAATACTCACCTGTACCACCGAATTATTGAATATGGGAGGCTCTCGACCCAGCCGCCGCAGGTACTGGTCTACCTTTCTAAAAGGCGTTTCGGCTGTCGCTCCCCAGTTCCTCAATGATCTTCTTGATCGCCTTCAGCATCTGTAAAAAAATTACATACGAGCTCAGTTCGCTTCTCAAGTTCCCGCACATCCACAATGTCGTTTAATTTGGCCGGAGGCAGGGTCAATTCATCATTATTCCTACTTACCGGCTGGGAGCCAATGAGTACGCCCGGTCCTGGCACGTGCTCTGTTGGGCTGCGCACAGGTTTCTGGGAATTGGAGTTCTTATTTTCAGAGGACCGGGTCGCCATCTTTGGCTGACTGCGATCCACCTGTATTAATTTTTTGATGGATCGATCAGCCATTTCCCGGCCCTCCTTACCTTTTCGTGGGGTTAGCGGTACGTCGCTCACCTCCCCCTTTCCCTTCAGAAAGTCCAAGTCCGTCGATTCTTGGGTGAAGCCGTAAGGAGCAAGACACTGACCTTCTTCTTCCCACAATCTGTTGGGGTAGGTCATGTGTCCCTCGTCGGCACCCGACATGCGGAAGTCCATTTTGCTCATAGGCTCGAACTGCAGCGCACCACCATCTTCGGGAGATTCTCCTGCATCCCGCAGAGCCTCCAGGTGATCTCCTCTGAGGTATGTGCATGGGACAAAATTAGTTATTTTAAACATATTGTCAATTAAATCACTGGCACATACCTTGTGGTAGTCTTCCTTCTCCGGAGGCCCCTTATCCTGAGCGTCGTCCATGAGGAGCTTGGATCCTCCGCTGGCGCTGTCGCTCTGCTTATCCTTTTTCTTTCCCATGACGAACTTGGTAAATTGTGGGTTCTGGCGATTGTTCTGCGTGTCCTGACGCTGTCTTCTTGGGGTTCTCTGTCCACAGATTTTTGCTCAGGTCATCTGCCAAACCGACGGCCAGAGAATCCTGCCGACTACGCCACTGTGACAGATAGGGGGCGCTGTCGTCCACTTAAACCCTCAGACCAGACGCCAGACACCAGATAAAAGTCCAAATATTAAATTTATTTGTACTATAAAGTGCACAAAACACCCTCCACTCCACAATACCCATACACAATACACAATAAATAATCAATAATCAAATCCTCCACTCCCAGACATGTTGTCACCCTTCCTCCCAACTCAGCTCAATGCTCTGGTGTTTCCTACATTCTTTTATAGTCCTTGACCCGGAAGTGTTTCTCTTGTCACTGTCCATGTGACTGGCAACACTTCTGGGTCGGATGAAAACTCCTTTTTTCTTCAACCCGGAAGTACGTAATGTCTTCTGTCCATGTGACTGGGATGTACTTCCGGGCTGTAGGGAAAATAGTCCTTGATCCTCCCTGCACCATTCTTTGGTGGACACCATGGTATCCAGCAGGGCTGTGAATAAACACTCCATTGTCCATGATTCCCTGCTGGCATTCGGGGCACCTAACTGCTGCAGGGAGAGCTCCATTTGGCGGCCTGTCGGTATTGGCCGGGATGAATGGCCGGCCATATACCACAGTATATAAAATGTTCTTAAAGGCCACAGGGTTAAGTTGGTGTCTAAGTACATCCTCACATGACGTTCATTAATGGTATCAACACAAGATAGCCCATAGGTGTAAAAAATTAAAATAAACCTGAAAATAAGCAAATCAATTGTATAATATACTGACTAAAGGCATGGCACATACTCTGTGTAGTGTCCTTTTGCGCCAGAAGAACCTGAAAAATTTGTTGGAAATGTTCTTTAACCAATACATAAACATGTACCTCATGGCTGATGGAAATTTATTATGATGTTAAAAGTCAAATAACAAAAGCAAAGCCTACACTTCTGGATATCAAAAACTGAGAAACTGCAGGTTTACTGTGTCAAGATTGTGGATATAATTACAATAATAATTAAATTACAATTTAAAAATAAATTTTTCTTAATGTTAACAGTTTTTTTTTTGTATTGGTGCTCAATATTTTTTTCTGCAACCCTTAATTATGACACTTTCCATTATGATTTATTTAGATTTATTACTCTTGCCCCTAAGTAAATAAATTAGATTTGCCATAATGCCATCTTCTGCGGTGGGCTGGCGTTCTGCCCAGGGTTTGTTAACTGTCTTATGCCCTGTATTGGCTGGGATTGGCTCCAGCAGACCCCCGTGGCCCTGTAGTTAGGATTAGCGGGTTGGTTAATGGATGGATGGATAATGCCATCTTTGTGTGGTACTTTGGGGTCTCGTTGTCAAGATTGTACAAAACATTGCTGGTGTTCAGGAAGTCATACTTCTTATGATGTCATTAGGGTGCCAATACATCAAGTCATCTTCCAAGATTCTGAATATTCTTTAAAAGCCTAACATATATTTATCATTAATATTTCCAGGTAATCATTTATTTTATGCACATTTGATTTTAGGTGATTTTTAGTTAGTAATTTGCCTTAAGTATTTAGTAATTCTGACTTTCAATTTGTTTTTAGTTTTGTTTTTGCCTTAAAACACTATACAACACTTGAGTAATATTTTGTATTCATTTTTTTTAATTTATTTTATTAAGCTTCTATTCGGATGTTGAGGAAAATAAATATTTACTTTGTATACGTGCTTAGAGACAGAAGCTCAGATTATACATTATAGCAACACAGAAGATGAAACCATTAACAGGCTTGTAGTGCAGTGCAACATGTTAAAATTTTCATCACTTTGGTGTAACAGGAAGGTTATTTTGTGCCAATATAATCTGTGAAATATATTTCAAAACCATGCAATTCAACTGAGAGAGTGAGAATGCCAGAGAGATGGACAAATGACAACTGGAGGGCAGGGAAGAGAGATGGACAGAAAATGTGTGAAGGACACACAAGCTGGCTACGTATTTTAAAAGTGCTGATGTCTGCTAGACCAAAACAAAGCCACAGTCTGCAGAAACCATCAATGATGAGAACAGCGGAAAATGTTATTTTGGCACACAGCCAGTCTGGTAGTTGTCCATATCTGACAAGAATTTTATGAATATGTAAATATGTGAGTGGTTAAAATGATGAGGATCCAGCATGAAGTCAGAAGTACCTCCATGACGGCGACATTTCCCACTGGATAGGACATCTGGTTGTCAGCATTCCCCCACTTGGCTGTGATGTCCCTTGGCTTCTCTCCGGCCTGAATATGTATGTATACCTGATTATACATTGTATTATTGGGAATTAATGTTACCTTTTAAAGCAAGTTAAATACATAAATCTCATTTTGTACCATATTTCTTTCTTGTAATTATTTCCGCCATGGTTACAAAAGGGATGGTATTGGATCTAATCTGTTTTGCATCAAGAAACATATCCCAGGGGAGATAGAGCACCTCTTGCCAGATACAGGTGGGTTGGGGGTGCAAGGTTTTAAGAATTCATAACATTTGGTAGAACTATACTAACACTTTCCTCCACTTATATTAAACTTCATTTAGAGATTAAGCAAGGGGCTTCATGATTGACTTCCCGATTCACTAGTTACATTTTCCTGTAAGAGTATGTTACAGACTAGTTTCAGAACCCAACCAGTGCATTAACTTTAGAGTCATTTTCTTCACTTAAAATGTGTCTAATTTCATATGAACAAGCCTGTGACCATTGTTAACGTGGTCACTACAGTGTGATTAAAACTCTACAATCATTACTACATTTCTTGAAGACAAATTTCCATATCCCAAGATTAATGAGAGTAAAATCACTTCTAAGCCTGAAAAGCTTAACAGTCTACCCACTGACGTTCTAGGGAAATGTACCATCCAGTTAAGTGTTGGTAATTTTATCATGAAATTTGTTCCTGGCTGGCCAAAATTCTATGTGTATAAAATAGTGCAATAAAAATATTTCGTGATTGTAAAAGGTTTCATCTACAATATAAAATTTTCAATATAACACAATTAACTGAGCTGATTCAGGGCTTAGTAAAATCTTATCACACAAATGCATAATCTAGTAAACAGTTATGGAGTACTGGAGCTATCAGCATTGTCAGGAGCAATGAGCACAAAGCTGGTACTTACTCTTAACTGGGTACCAGTTTATAACTGGGCTCACCCTTGTGTACACTCACAGTGGACCAATTTGAACTACCAGTTATCTTAGAAAGCATTTGGAAATCTGATGGAAAACTGATGTAGAGACAAGGATAACATTGAAATGCAACACTGACGACAGCCAGTCAAATAGTTTCAACTCAGGAAGCTGGATCCATGATGTAGAAACACTAAGCAATGCATCACCACATTACCCATCAAATTCTCAAATAATTATTTGTTCAGAGTAGCTTAATGTATGCATCCATTCATCCCAACATTTATCTGTCTCATTTATTTTATTTATTTATTTTTGAAAGCAGAACATTACAATGGTATACTACTCAATCAAACAAATAATAACTAAGGGATACAACAATTTAGTTAAAAATCAATCTGGAGAAAACAAAACAAAAATAGAAATACAGAGGAAAAAAAAGCAAGATTCAACCCCAACCCACCAGAAAGAGAAAAAAAGACAATATCTACATTCTTCTGTTATATCATGTCCATATATTCAATCTCTTTTCGCTGTTCTGTTATTTCACCGAGTAATAATTTCCGTTTGTTTGTGCTAATGCGATCTTTTTTTGGGACTTTTGAATTTCACTACTTTCATTATCTCTAACCTGCTCTGCATGTGTATTGCGTCAACGTTTTTGAACCTCTTTACGACATTCTACTTTGTCATCTACTCTTTGTCTTTAATTTCCGGCCCCGGGTATGGTTAAATCTCTTGGCACAAAGTCTCGTCTCGCGGGACATGAAATTATCTCTCAGAAAAAGACTTGTCTGTTCCCTGGCTAAAAAGTGTTGTCAGGTCTCATGGTTTTTTTATATAATACAGAGATTTATGTCCAAAATTATGTCCATTTAGTCATAAAGTTTTCTAACCTGCTTAATCCAGACCATGGTAATGTAAGCGGATGGAGCCTCTCCCAGCTAGCATAGGGCACAAGTTAAGTACAAACTTTGGAGAGAGTGTCAAGTCCTTTATTGGATGAACATGTACACCCACACACCAAACACACAGTAGGGCCAATTTAACATCACCAATTCACCTAACCTGCATTTCTTCAAACAGCTGAAGGAAATTAAAGCATGTTAATATAGTGTATTTCCAAAATATATGGCCTAGTTATGCTGGAGCTAGATGGTAGCACTCGCAGGTAGGATCTTGTCTTGGGTACATTTTAAATACTTTTAAATGAGAATATCTATGATGGATGAAAATTTTCAAATTTAGTTAGGGAAGGCTTGGAATATACAATGTAGAACTATGACCTGCATAATCTAATGAAAGGTCATGGTGTGATGCATTACCCACATGGCAAACTTAACAGAGAATTTAACAGAGAAACCTCTAAATGCAACACAAATGGCAATGACTTAAAAAATGAGAAAAGCCAAAAAAAAGACATTACCTACTGTATAAATAGGAGTAGATTGACACTAAGAATTGATAAGCTGCACAGTTCATTTGGCATAAAGTATCTATCTATCTATCTATCTATCTATCTATCTATCTATCTATCTATCTATCTATCTATCTAT
>JANRMT010062819.1:44021436-44061278 GCA_026402145.1 Polypterus bichir lapradei | reverse complement strand
TATCTATCTATCTATCTATCTATCTATCTATCTATCTATCTATCTATTAATACAGTAGGTACGTATGTAATAGACAGAAAAAAAATAAACAAGGACAGATATTGCCAAATGCAAACAAGACAAGGTAATTTTCAGGTGCAATTCAAAGTCTAGTAGTGACAGAGACCCATAGAAAATTTAGATTAAAATGTGATAAGTAATATTTCAATTTTTATGTGTTGATGAATGGAGTAATTGTGTTGAAATTTGAAACAAAATTTGAAAAGTCCATCATGGAAACCATTTTGGCTCAAGGGACATGATATGCCATAATTTGTTGTACTCTGCTTTTACTGTGTTCCATAGTTTTTAATTTACAGTTTAAGTATCATATGAAATATTACTGTGTTATGCTATTTGAATATTATGTAAGATTAAGGGTTGCAACTTTTAATATACAGGTATATATATTTTTTTTAATAAAAAACAGTTTTAATTGATTATAATGTTTTGTTCAACATTGTAGCTATTGAGAAATGTACTATGAACATTTAAATTTTAAAATAAGCATCCCCTCGGAGTGACCTCAATAGCCTTTTGGAAACAAATAAATAATACTGATAGGCATAAGATAAATCTAGCATGTTGGATAATGGATGGATGGTTTGAAGTATTGATTACGATTTATTGCATTTATACTCTCTTTTCGATGTGTATTGATTACATTTTCAATTGTAATGTGCTTTACCTATTGTAATGTGCTTTTTAAGCTCAATAAAACTAAAAACATTAAAAGAAACACTGTTTAAACCAATTTTTATAATCATTTAATATTGTCAAAACCATGCAAATTGTTAGAATAGCAAATTGGTTTGGACAATGCCACGTTCAGTTCTATTTTGTATTTTCCTCTGCACATAACCCACCCCCCCATATTTAAACCTATGTGTGCAAATGCCTCATTACCCATTATAGTTCTACACTAGTGCATCAAATAGGCATCTGCTATTATCCTATTTTAACAAAATCTAAAGAAGCAGGATCACAAATTTAGAGAGTATCCTGTTGTCATGACAATCATATTCACTCATGTAAGGGATTTTTGCAAAAAGCATTTCTTGTCATCGCAGTAACAATGGAGCCTGGCAACACTGTGTTCTTTTAAAATGTAGTTAAAATAAAATTGTAGAAAGGTACCATTTACATTATTTTGACCATGGTAGGCTTCTTGCAGTATCCTTGGTGCTATACCATTATTTGCCTTTATTATATTTCACAAAAATTCAAAAAGGGCCAGTGATAAATTTTACAAAACTTTAATGCACTGCTAGTGCATTCTGAGAAGCCTTTAGTAACCTTTATATTTTGATTATTTAAAGAAAACCTTCTGAGCATTTTTACCTGGAGATGCTTGAGGACAGCAAAATGTACTGGTTGTGTTTCCTTGTGTTTTTTAGCATCCCTTTCTTTTTTATATGTGGCTCCTAGGTTAGTGTGCATAAAATTTTCATAGTTTAGACTGTAATGTGAAATTGGATGAAGCTCACTTTTTAACTAGTTAGAGAAACGCAGTTAGTTTGTGTACAAGATTTGAATAGAGGGGACACATAGCAAGAGTGTCTGTTTGGCCAAATTACTGGAGATCTTCTAGCCCTCATTACATATATCTATACTTGGATATAAAAAGAACAGGATTTTCTTTTTGTATATATGATTACCTTTATTTGACACATCATGGTGAGGCTAATTATAAGCCTGTGGTAATGCAGAAAAGACAATTCATGAAAGTGCACTCTGCTACTCACAATAAAATTATTCCGCACAATAAAGAGATGGCATCTGCCCCTGGATTGTTTGAACTACAAGATTCACTGTAGCACTGTAAGATACTAGAAACCACATAAGTAGCAAAGGGTTCCTGGTTCGAGCCAGCAATGTAGGAGGTGAATAGTCAATTATAGAGCACTGTCTTACACTAGTAAACAAATTAACTTGACTTAGTGATTTTGTTTTCTGCTATATATTTCTGAAACAATAACCTTATAGATCAAATGCACACTAATTGGTTGCAACAGATAAAATAGACTGGTTTACATGATGTAAACTACAGATTGTAGTAATACAGTGCATCCGGAAAGTATTCACAGCGCATCACTTTTCCCATATTTTGTTATGTTACAGCCTTATTCCAAAATGGATTAAATTCATTTTTTTCCTCAGAATTCTACACACAACACCCCATAATGACAACGTGAAAAAAGTTTACTAGAGGTTTTTGCAAATGTATTAAAAATAAAAAAATTGAGAAAGCACATTTACATAAATATTCACAGCCTTTGCCATGAAGCTCAAAATTGAGCTCAGGTGCATCCTGTTTCCCCTGATCATCCTTGAGATGTTTCTGCAGCTTAATTTGAGTCCACCTGTGGTGAATTCAGTTGATTGGCCATGATTTGGAAAGGCACACACCTGTCTATATAAGGTCCCACAGTTGACAGTTCATGTCAGAGCAAAAACCAAGCATGAAGTCAAAGGAATTGTCTGTAGACCTCCACAGGATTGTCTCGAGGCACAAATCTGGGAAAGGTTACAGAAAAAGTTTTGCTGCTTTGAAGGTCCCAATGAGCACAGTGGCCTCCATCATCCGTAAGTGGAAGAAGTTCGAAACCACCAGGACTCTTCCTAGAGCTGGCCGGCCATCTAAACTGAGCAATTGGGGGAAAGGGGCCTTAGTCAAGGAGGTGACCAAGAACCCGATGGTCACTCTGTCAGAGCTCCAGAGGTCCTCTGTGGAGACAGGAGAACCTTCCAGAAGGACAACCATCTCTGCAGCAATCCACCAATCAGGCCTGTATGGTAGAGTGGCCAGACGGAAGCCACTCCTTAGTAAAAGGCACATGGCAGCCCTCCCGGAGCTTGCCAAAAGGTACCTGAAGGACTCTCAGACCATGAGAAACAAAATTCTCTGGTCTGATGAGACAAAGATTGAACTCTTTGGTGTGAATGCCAGGCGTCACGTTTGGAGGAAACTATTTACCGCTCATCACCAGGCCAATACCATCCCTACAGTGAAGTATGGTGGTGGCAGCATCATGCTGTGGGGATGTTTTTCAGCGGCAGGAACTGGGAGACTAGTCAGGATAAAGGGAAAGATGACTGCAGCAATGTACAGAGACATCCTGGATGAAAACCTGCTCCAGAGCGTTCTTGACCTCAGACTGGGGCGACGGTTCATCTTTCAGCAGGACAACGACCCTAAGCATACAACCAAGATATCAAAGGAGTGGCTTCAGGACAACTCTTTGGATGTGCTTGAGTGGCCCAGCCAGAGCCCAGACTTGAATCCAATTGAACATCTCTGGAGAGATCTTAAAATGGCTGTGCACCGAAGCTTCCCATCCAACCTGATGGAGCTTGAGAGGTGCTGCAAAGAGGAATGGGCGAAATTGGCCAAGGATAGGTGTGCCAAGCTTGTGGCATCATATTCAAAAAGTCTTGAGGCTGTAATTGCTGCCAAAGGTGCATCGACAAAGTATTGAGCAAAGGCTGTGAATACTTATGTACATGTGATTTCTCAGTTTTTTTATATTTAATAAATTTGCAAAAACCACAAGTAAACTTTTTTCACGTTGTCATTATGGGATGTTGTGTGTAGAATTCTGAGGAAAAAAATGAATTTAATCCATTTTGGAATAAGGCTGTAACATAACAAAATGTGGGAAAAGTGATGCGCTGTGAATACTTTCCGGATGAACTGTATAAACTTATTTACCAGAATAAAAAATACTGTGGAGAATTAACATCCCAATTTAATCAAAAAACGGCACTATATTTTTTACTGTGATTATGCTGGGTTAAAATGAAGACCACCTTTTCTGGAGGTCCTTCTTGTGCTTACTGAAAGAAAGCACAAATCCCAAATGTATTTGTGAAATACCAAAAATAAGAATTATTTACAGAGGATTTAGATTCCCCTGTTTGCATCTTTCTTCTTGCTTACAATAGATTTTTTTGTCATTCTTTGCTCTTTCTTTTTTCTTAAGAGCATGTAAGTTTGGCTCTGAGTAAAGCCTTTCTTCAAAAATTGTTCCTAAAACTGACCAAAACCTTACCCTGTGCTAGACGCATATCATACCTGGGAATGTGGAAGGCAAAGTAAAGATGCAGGGATCGTAAAAATGCCAGCAAAGGCCAGACAAAGAAGAAAAAGCAGTTACAAAAAATAAACTCAAATAGGCATACAAAGTATAAACAAACACACTTTCATATTAAATAACAAAACTAAACTCTAGTAGATCATAATTTGAATCTTTACCTACAGAGACACCTTGAGGAAAAGTTATGAAATACAGCTTGAATGTCTGATTACTTGTTAGAAAATGTACTTTTAGGTTAAACATGAAAGTGTACATCTTTCGAAATTTTCAGCTGAAGACTGGCATTCATACTTTCACATCATTAGTATTTAACATAAAAATATATTTGTTTTTAATTTCTGGTATGAACAGTGGTGCTGTATCCAAAGATTTAACCCTATTCTCATTGCACATACACATACATGCATATGTTGCACAATTATTCAGAAACACTTTAGTTTAGGTTCCCATTACAAGCACCTATTAATAGCCTGTATGTTAGAAAACATATTCCTTTTAAAATGATTTTTCATGATATTGTTAATTATATAGTTAATAAAATGTTTACAGACCATAAATAGCTGGTTTTTAATGGGCTAGTCATGTTAAATGAGTGAATGATATACTCTTATCTTGCATTTTACCTTGAGAATTGTCACAGTGCCCTGATAGGCAATGATAGGCTGGACATCTAACTCTCTGAAAAGGATTACTTGTATTCTGTTTTGTGTGTTGTATCTACCATATTTTTTGACACCCGTTGCACGCCCATCCTACTTTAAACAGGGTCTCTGAAATGCCCTTCCCAAGATTTCTTCCATTTTTATTTCCTACGAGATTTTTTGGGAGTCTATTTCTTGTCTTCTTAGAGAGTCAAGTTGGGGGGGCTGTCAAAAAACAGGGCCTGTTAAAGCCCACTGAGGCATTCCTTTTGCGATTTTGGGCTAAACAAGAAATAAATTGTTGTGGTTAAATGTCGAAGATAGGTAATAGAATACATATCTCTTGCCAGATGCTCTTCCTATGCCTTTGCTTGATATCCTTGTGTGACTAAGACAGTGACTTCCCAGACTGTATTATTTCAAGGTGCCTTGGTTGCCACCTGCTTTTTGACTACCACAAAGGATAGATGAGCACCCATTACCCACTTTAAAAACATCACTCGTATCCTTGTGAATTCCTTCTGCCTATGAAGGAGACTCTCAGAGTGCCTCCTTCACCTTTCCTCGTTATAGTTGTGTGTCTCAACTCTTTCCTGACACAATCATATCTGACTGAGCAACCAAACAGCACACAAACAGTAGTCTTTTATTATTTAGTAGATGTCTACATTACTTGAATTATTTTTATTGAGTGGCCAGGACTGCATATATGGTTTCATTTTTTTCTTTTCATTTACTTCTGTTTTGATTAATATCATCCAAGTTTACCTATTGCATTTAACCAGTTTTTGCCCATTATGCAAGTGAAATAGCTGGCATCTTTGTGCCAAACAGTACATTTGTATTAGCTTTATTGATACCTGTTATGAGTGAAAATAGTATTTAAAGAACTTAAGAAGATAAGCCCCACTTTTCAGGCATCAATATAGTCTTGGGAACTGTTATAGTAGTTCAAAGTTGAGACAGCTTTTGTAGAACCATAGCCAGCAAGAACATGAAACAAAAGGTAAATAAAATAAATATATTTCTACAAAGTATGTCACTGAGTCTCCAAGATTTTATTAGGGACATTGATACAGTATTTCGTGCACAATATTCCCTTTCCAAACCTAACAAATTGGAAGCTGAAATGTTTGGAGCTTGTAAGATTCTGCTTTACCATTCTCTCGAGACAGTCAGCATCTATGCCTACCTACTTTAAATATCCCCTAATAAAAGAGAAATCATAGTGCTGAAAACAATGGAAAACTACCTTAAACATACAAACAGAAGGAACATAACAATATGTACTAAAAATACTAAGAAAAAATTATATGTAGAATGCACATGCACAAATGAATAGGGCGCTGCAACATTTTCCAAAATCAAATTAGGAAAAAAAAAAGTCTGGCAGTGGGCTTTTTCTATTTTTATAAAGTGTGAAAATGACTGCAACCATCTGATCCCATCCCCATTATAGCATACACATCCCGCATTATGACCTCCCTTGACGTCACTGTAAAGCAGCCGTGCTGAATGCTTGGAACAAAGTAAGTTTGGCAACAATACAGTACAAAAATGAAAAATATTAAAAAAAGAATGACAGATGAAAAACAACATACTTGCCACGCCTGAAAAATAGCTCTCACCCATTCTACATTCTATCCTTTTGCTGCCACATACTTTTCTAGAAGAGCTGTTATCATTTTGTGACATTTCCCTTATACCTTGTCTCATTTTAGTGATCTGGGGGTACCACCTAAACAAGTACGGGTTACCGTAAGCCCCTGCAGTCCCCGCTTACTCACCTTGGTACGAGGAACAGCTATCTAGTCACATCACAGGTGTGGGTTCCTCCTTTTAATAGTAGCCTACAGTATGATGGGACTGTTGATTGCTTTGTGACACTTTCAAAAAATGTTATACACATTTGAAAATGTTATTACAATATATTGAGCTCAAACCACATTCTCTTAGTTATGTATAAAGGAAGTTCTACAAACCCACAGATTACAGCTGTAGGATTCCATAATGCTGTGGTTAGCTGGGCTACAGAATGGAGAACAGAGACTTGAAAACCAGTAAACATTTAGGCTGTGACAGGCATGCAGTTGAAGTCTGATTCTGTTAGTTTACACCTAAGGTATATAAGAGTTTCAAAATGAAATGAAAATCCTGAAAATATTGTTTATTTTATTCCTTTTATTTAGTATGTTATATTGTATGCCTCAATTTCTGAATCCATCCCATGAACAGATTATTAAAACACAGTGTAAATGAAAATGGAAATGACAGCAAACCTGCATTATAAATACAAAATCATTAGAGGAAATGTTTCTTTGTAAAAGAGCTTATTGAAATGACAATGATTTGATTCCAGGTGCATTTTGGGTGTCTGCACTGTATTGCCTAACAATTACCTCACTTGAAATAAGCATGGCTGATTGAAATGTAACATCTCACTTACCTCCATCCTCTAAGGAGACATGCGGTACTGTGGTAGATGGGGACAACATTATGCAGAGTAGCATTTAACAATGCTTCATAGTACAATTAGTGAGTAAAATGATTAAAACATTAAACTTAATTAAAATAGTTTACTTCGTTATCTTAAGCTCTAAATTTAAATGGCAATGGCTTTCTAATTTCCCAGATCTAAAGCAGAATTTGACAGCTGTTAGGTAACTGCTGCAGATGGAGAAAACTCAGTATTCAACCTAGAGAAGCAATTGTCCCTACAGGGCACCATTTACAGTAAATAGATGCACCAGAATGGTACCTGAGAGAATACATTTAAAAACTGAAATAGATAAAGCTCAATTTTCTCCTCTAAAATTGCTAATCAGGATGATCTGAGAGCACTAATGCTATTAAATATAAAGTAATGAAACATTTTTTGCAGGAGGTCAGGTATTTAAGGTTTTATTTCAGTCAGTGACTTGGGGAACTTTGCTAAATTTTAAACCAATATAGAACATTTAAAGAAAAAGTCTGCCCGACTCTTATTTTTTATTTGGAAAAATTGTAAGTAAAAGTCTGAATGGATTTCTCTGGGGTCTTCAGTAGCAAATATTCCAAAAGAAATTGACTATTTAACAGCTTCATTTGAACTTTGCTGTTCTTTTCTTGATTGCAGATTTAAATGTATGTCCCAAAAGACTTTAAAGTAGACATATGCACCTTCACAATATTTTGCAGTTATAAATAGAAAAGACAACATATTATTGTTCAGAATTTCATATTTCTTGAAATGCTTGATTGTTATAACATTTATCATAAAACTTTTATAAATGGAATAAATTAGTTATTTTACATCAAATAAGTTAAAATATATATATATAAAAATATGGGAATTAAAGAGAGAAAGGAAAGAATTTAGATTATTCTTATTATAAGAACAGACTTTTAAATAATCAATTCTTGCACCTTTGCACTGTGATTGTGTACATGTTATGGTTCAACCAGGATTATTCCTCTGGCTTACATTTATTTCTTATGTATTTAATGTTTTCATTGTTATTTATTAAGTTTCCTTGTTTATGTTTTCTATTTTCTTTCAGATAAAATGGTTTTCTCTGATCTTACTTTTGTTAATTACTTAATGTATGAATATTAAGTTCCTGTGTGTAAATGGGTGTTGTCCAGTCTTCTTTGTGTTTTATAGGTTAGCCCGGAAGGCGGGGCCACTCTGACATCACTACTTCTAAGCCCCCTTTTGGCTATTTTGGTCAAAGCTGAGAGAGCTCGGGGGGGGGGATTTTTCGTACGTGGATTACTTGTTTAGCCAGATGTAATTGTTGATGATTTGGCATGATCCTGGATCTGTCAGTTTTTTCGAAACTCTTGCTGGATGTGTTGTCAAAGCAGCACATCCAAATCCTCAAACCTGCTCGGAGCAGGTTTTTTCTATGTAAACAAGGATTTGCTCACACACTTAATCAGTTCCCGTGTATGGAATTCATTCAGTCATGGCTTCACCATTCATGAATTAGCAACCAATTGATATCGGTGCGCAAATTATATGAAGAGAAGTTCATATAGAGAGGGTTTTGCGCAATCGGCAAGGTCCTTTATTATTCCCAGAGGAAATTCTTTTCGAAAGACACCACTTTATTAACACCTTATATTCGAAGTCAAACTAGGCGAAATCGGGCTCTCACAGCCACACAGACAGTATGCATTGCTTTGAGGTTTTTTACAAGCGGCACTTTTTTATATACTGTAGGAGATACGGAAAATCTATCTAAAAGTGTTTGCCAGGCAATTTGTAAAGTCTGTTTGGCTCTGAAATATTTCCTTCGGGTTTTCATAGTGTTTTCCGGATACCTGCATGTGCTGACAATAAAAGAGGCGTTTCATGCCATTGCAGGTAGGTAATACACAGGCAAAAACACCCACAGTTCCTTAAAGAATCTCACAATCATCCTAACATTCTCATTACCCAGGATTTCCAAATGTGATTGGGGCATATGGGACTGATCAGAGTGGAGTTTGATTAAACATTATTTGGAAAATGTACCTCTCCTCCTGATGAATGATCAGAAACAGTGTCTTCATCAAATATTTGACCTTCGTCAATATCTCGTTGGTCAGACACAAGTTCTAGGGATATGACTTTCCCTGCAACTGATCCAACAAAAAAAAGAGGGCTATATGAACATACCTATGGCACACATTGAGGACAAATATATGCAATGACCATCCTTTAATTGAAATGAAGTGACCACTGCATCCTGCCATTGGTTCTGAGGAGGAGCTTCCCCCTGGAATGCCCTCAGAAACAGGGCGATGGGCATTTTGCTGGAGAGCCAACTCTTCTGCTGGGGTTAGGTCTGGACCATGTGGACCTCCACCTGTTTTTTGCTTGTCTGCCTTCTTATTAACTTTAAAATGAATGTTTTTTATATATGATTCTTTATGTCAACAATTCTTTAAATAGTAATATACCAATATTTACTAGTTTGAAGTATATTCTTGTACTTCACTTTAACCTGTTCCCATGTTCTTCTTGTGCTCACGTTTGATCTGGAATTATGACATATTAAATAATAATTAATCTCACACATAGGAAATGAAACGCTGCATTCAGTAAGTACAATGCACACTACTTAGCATTTAATTTGTCGGCCACTTTTTGCCAGCCGTCTTTTCTGGTTTGGGCCCATTCTTTTGTCATTTTGTTGCAGCCTATCAAAGACTTGCTGATCATGTTTTCTAGACTCAATATATATGGGCTTCTCAATCAGTGCAGGCGGGCACATTCATCTTGGATGATTAGATCCAGCTAGACTAATATACTACACAGCTGCATTTGAAAAACCAACTTATCCTGGATGAGTTTCACTGGCATTAACTCATCCAAGATGAGGCATCTGACCTCAGATGATTTAAGCAACGTACGGAAAATACCCCACAGGTGTGGTGCTTTGTTGTTTGTTTGGAGTCTCTGTTAGCATTGTTTGTTTGTTGGGTCCTCTAGCTTCAATCTTTTTCTGGATTCTTTGTTTGTATTATATTTTGGGAATTGTTTACTCAGGATTGCCTTTTGGTTTATTTTTGAGCCTTTTTGGACAAAGAAATATTTCTTTGTGATCATCTGTTCAATCAAAGGTTTTATGATTTTCTTTCTTTTGATATTTTAAGACATTTAAATTTATTTTTAAGGTTTACTATGCTGTTGGGCCCGCCTAGGTGGAAGCAGGACAGTGGAACTAGGATTAAGCTCATTGGGGCAAGGTATTTTCCAACCATGCAATGAAGTCGTAGCCATTTTTATGAGTCTTTTGAAGACCTCACACCCACTTCTCGTTATCTTGTCATTAATATGTAAATACGCGCATTATAATGTGGCTAAGGTTGTGCAATATTATAACTGTATTTCTGGTTTACAGTGAGGTAATTGTACTAATAGGTACAAACAGGTGATGGACTGATTGAGTGTGTTTATAGTTCTTGGGATGAAACTGTTTCTGTACCGCGAACATGAAAGGCTCTGAAGCATTTGTCGTATGAGAGGGTGTGCTTAATGCTGTATACCAATAATTCTGTTTCCGATCAGCTGCTGTAGAGCTGTGATTCCACTCTCAGATACAATGGGATAAATAGTCTGAGTGGTGCATTGACAGGAACAACACTAAAGCAGCTATGGTATTTGGAATAGTTTGGCCATTCCGTGGACCATTATATTGTTACAGGTTAATTAAAATCAAATGCCTTAAACTAATAAACAATATGCAGTTAACTTCAGTGTATTTAATAAAGCCACGTCAGGGATGTGGAGATAAAAAAGAAAGGGATACCACACTGGAACAAAAGCACTGCTTTGTTGCTGGGTGCTGCCAGTTTGCAAAACCGAGCGGAGAACTTGTGTACACCAAGCATTTAGCTGATGTGAAAATGTGCATGGCTTTATCGCCAAGTTTAGGTTTTATACATCGCGATGTGAGTGTGAAAATGGGCTTACACAATATTTTTGTGCATATGTACCGTTTATACATGAGGCCCCTGGACATCGACACAAATCAATGAATATACACAAGCTTGGCACAAAATATTATTAAAATTGTGCAGTACTTGTCAATTGTCAATACACTAATAATCCAATTCCTGTTCATTCACTCAGAATATGGAACCAATGCAGGAAGCAGTTTTTAAGACAGCAAAGCTCTTACCTGTTGCACATCTACATGAAAACCACTCTTTTCCACCATCTCAAACATACACAGTATTTAATTCTTGGAAAATGTGTGGGATTAAAACATTTAGAGACTTGTATATCAATAATGTTTTTGCATCCTACAAGCAATTAAACTTCAAATTTAACTTGTGAAACAGTAACAGTGAAACACTTCTTTACTGAAAGAATTGTGGAAATCTGGAACAAACTACTGAATTATGTCGATCTGTCAGAAACCTTGACAACCTTTAAGAAGTGTCTGGATAAGATATTGAGACACGTTAGCTATTAGCTAAATAGACCAGCATAATGAACTGAATGGTTGCCTCACATTTGTCAAATTTGCTAAGTTTGAAAGTTTTCAAACATCTTAAGCCCTGGTGTCCTGACCATGAACATCACAAAGCAGGATAACGTACAATATATAACCTTGCTCAAGAATATTAAACTTAGCACACAAATGTAAATATAATAAAGTCCACCAAAAATAGAGATGGAAAGAGGAGAGAGTAGAGCTTCTCACTCCAAGTGATATCTCAGTAGAGCCATCAACTGAAAATAGCTTGGAAGTACTTTCTGAAAGTACAATGGTCTCATCCTGAACTACATTTAATCATTGTTACAATATTATGCAAGAGTTATCTTTAGCAGTCTTTCTGTTCTTTCTTTCTTTTTTTCTAAGAAAAGATATCAGCCCAAGGCAATATTCATTTATGATGTCTGATTAGGATTCTTAGAGCAGTCTTGATGAATTGAATGACAAAAACTTGAAAGAATAATGGCAAAGGGAAACTCTGCATAGTTTATTGCAACATATTTGCATCGCCTTTTCAAACTCTTTGTGATATTAATTTGATGTTTTTGACTCTAGAATATTAATCAGTAGAAATCTGCTGACATTGTTACATGCTTTGATTAGGCAGTCATGTCCTGTCTGGATGTGACTACTTAAATATTTACAGATTTTCTTTCACATGCCTAATTCTAGCAACATTTTTAGGTCCCCTAATATCAGCACGTGAATGCTTGGTGATAGATGGGTGACCTTTGTCCTAATCACTCACAAGTGTCATTTTGCCCATCCCATGATAGCCTCTAGCTTCTTTGTTAAAGCTGGAACATGGTTTGACCTACCCCCCAGGACCTCTGTAATGCAGAGAAAAAGTGATTGCTGTTACTTGTCCTGAGCAGTGCCTCAGCAATTCAGTTTAATAATTTTCTTCTTTAGCCACAAGCAAAAAAGATACAGGTCTGATCAAACTTGAAACAGCATAACCTACCCTGCATTTTTAACCACTGTAAAGTGAAAGTCACAAAAAGGTACCCAGAGGCATTCACCTCTTAATATAAAAGTCTTCTCTTTAGCTTGGGATAATGCAGCAAAAATAGTAGGATAATCTTTGAGTTACTGATGTGGGATGTCATACAAATGAAAAAATATTAACAAATAATACTTAGAAGAGAAATATGAAACAGGATAAGAAAATCATGCACTAAGAACAAAATGATAGCAGCCACCTACAGAGTGAGAGCATGTGTGTTGGCAGGCAGGTTTGCTGTGAAATTTTGCAGTAAGCAGAAGTGTGTTTTCAAATGGGCACTGAGTCTCTACATCATTGTAGGCATTTAACACTAGATCAGCTGCTGCAGTTATCTCATTGATTCATTCATTTGCCAATAATTCTAGGAATAATCCGTTAATCAACCATAAGTACAAGATTGTTGTCAGAGACATGTCAGACTTGGACATGAATATAAATATAAATGGGTGGTGGAAATCAGTAGAAAGATAGACATGATTTATGTATTCTGAACATTCAATATTCACTCACCAACCTTCCGAAAACTAAGATTATAATCAGGGTGGCTACAGCTCTTATAGGTTTTTTATTTTTTTTTCATTTTATTGATTTTATTAAAATCAAATAACATTCCATACAATAAGTCAAGTTTTACAAAACTAAGTTCGAAACAAATCAACCCCCACCCATGAGAAAGAGAGCTAGGCCAGCAGAGTAAAACTTTAAACTAGTAACTAGTAAACTAGTAGTCCTTCCATGAGAACCCTGAATACAAAGAGGACTGTTTCATTTATGTTAGGTAGATTGCCCAGAGGGGACTGGGCGGTCTCTTGGTCTGGAATCCCTGCAGATTTTATTTTTTTTTCTCCAGCCGTCTGGAGTTTTTTTTTGTTTTTTCTGTCCACCCTGGCCATCGGACCTTACTTATTCTATGTTAATTAATGTTGACTTATTTTTATTTTTTATTGTGTCTTCTATTTTTCTATTTCTTCATTTTGTAAAGCACTTTGAGCTACATTTTTTCGTATGAAAATGTGCTATATAAATAAATGTTGTAGTAAAAATAAGTATATAGATAAATTAATAAATAAATAAGAGTAAAAAAAGAGGGGAGAGAATCTCCTTCCTCAATTAAAATGTTTATTCTAAAATGTTATTGCTTAGATTCTGCCTGGTTTTGAAAAAGGCTTGTGCAGATCCTCTAAGTGAGAATTAGATTTTTTCCAATTTCAGATAATTTATAAAATCAGTTTTGGATTGACTTAAAATAGGAGAGTTAGGATTCTTCCAGTTGAGCAAGACAATAGTGTAATAAAGGCAATTACAGTTTGTTTGTCCTTCTCCACTTTAAGTCCATCTGGAGGTACACCAAACACAGCTGTTAGTGGATTAGGAGAGTTTGTGACTCCAAGGCTGTATGAAAGGCATTTAAAGATTTTGGGCCAGAATGATATTAATTTGGTGCAGGCCCAAAACATCTGGCTCAATGAGGCTGGAACTTGATTGCAAAGTTCACAGGTTGGATCTTGCCCTGGAAACATTTTGTACAATTTGAAACGAGACAGATGTGCTCGATATATAATTTTGAGTTGAATAATTGTATTCTTTGCTCATATGGAGCACGAGTGAATTCTGTGCATTGCTACCTTCAACTCCTTTTCTGAGATGTTGAGTGAGAGATCATTTTTCCACTGTACTCTTGCATCTTTGAAAGGGAGGGACTGTAAAATGGTTTTATATATTACAGAGATGCTGTCTGAGTCCTCAAGACTAATCAATATTTTTCTGACATAGTGGTTGCTGGTAGAGGGGCTGGTGTTGTTTAACAAAGTTTCTAATTTGAAGCTAGTGAAAGTAAAATGTGTTGCTGGAAAGTTAAATTTGGAGTGTAATTGTTCGTAGGATACAAAGACGTTGTCTATGTACAGATCTCTAAGTGACTTAATCCCAAATGTTTTCCAGACATTAAAAACTGTGTACATTTGAGAGGGTGGAAAAAAGCGGTTCTCATGCAGAGGTGCCACAGATAAAAGCTTCTCTATCTTAAAATACTTCCTGCATTGGTTCCATATTCTGAGTGAGTGAAACACAATTATGTTGTTAGTATATTGGCGATGACTTGAACTTATTGGGGTACAGTACTGCAGGATTTTATTTCTATTGCTGACGAAGCCTGTGTATTTTCATCTATTTGTGTTCATGTTTTTTAAAAGTTACTTACTTTTGTACCTTGAAAAAAACATCCTGGCGTCCCATGCAAATTATTATATAATTATACCTGCTATTGGGCTTAACTGCTCTAAAGTGTTCATTACAATAATGAACATTCAACATTTAGCGAATCCAGTATTTTTATTTACTTATTTCTGTTTAAATACAGCATATTCTTATTTCTACCTTGTTTTGGGGCTGGCAGTTACTCACTATATCCTTATTAATAGGTTTGTGGTCATTTGCAGTTAGAAAAGTGGGCAGGGAATACAAGGTGAAGAAGCCTTTTCTTTTTAGCTTGTCATGATTCTACATGCACTTGGAGTGATCTGCTTTGTTTGTAACAATGGTAGCATTTCGCCAGTTCCCTCTTTCACTGATGATTTAAATATAGATATACCTTTGGTTGTTGAGCCAATTGGTTTTTGAGCCCTGCTTAGATATTTTCTTTTTCTTACCACGATGGAGGTCTTTTTTCATACATCCATCCATCCATCCATCCTCTTCCGCTTATCCGAGGTCGGGTCGCGGGGGTAGCAGCTTAAGGAGAGAAGCCCAGACTTCCCTCTCCCCGGCCACTTCTTCCAGCTCTTCCGGGAGAATCCCAAGGCGTTCCCAGGCCAGCCAGGAGACATAGTCCCTCCAGCGTGTCCTGGGTCTTCCCCGGGGCCTCCTCCCGGTTGGACGTGCCCGGAACACCTCACCAGGGAGGCGTCCAGGAGGCATCCTGATCAGATGCCCGAGCCACCTCATCTGACTCCTCTCGATGCGGAGGAGCAGCGGCTCTACTCTGAGTCCCTCCCGGATGACTGAGCTCCTCACCCTATCTTTAAGGGAAAGCCCACACACCCTGCGGAGGAAACTCATTTCAGCCGCTTGTATTCGCGATCTCGTTCTTTCGGTCACTACCCATAGCTCATGACCATAGGTGAGGGTAGGAACGTAGATCGACTGGTAAATTGAGAGCTTTGCCTTACGGCTCAGCTCTTTTTTCACCACGACAGACCAATGCAGAGCCCGCATCACTGCGGATGCCGCAACGATCCGCCTGTCGATCTCACGATCCATTCTTCCCTCACTCGTGAACAAGACCCCGAGATACTTAAACTCCTCCACTTGGGGCAGGATCTCGTCCCCAACCCTGAGAGGGCACTCCACCCTTTTCCGGCTGAGGACCATGGTCTCGGATTTGGAGGTGCTGATTCTCATCCCAGCCGCTTCACACTCAGCTGCGAACCGCTCCAGAGAGAGCTGAAGATCACGGCCTGATGAAGCAAACAGGACAACATCATCTGCAAAAAGCAGTGACCCAATCCTGAGTCCACCAAACCGGACCCCTTCAACACCCTGGCTGCGTCTAGAAATTCTGTCCATAAAAGTTATGAACAGAATCGGTGACAAAGGGCAGCCCTGGCGGAGTCCAACTCTCACTGGAAACGGGCTCGACTTACTGCCGGCAATGCGGACCAAGCTCTGACACCGGTTGTACAGGGACTGAACAGCTCTTATTAGGGGGTCCAGTACCCCATACTCCCGGAGCACCCCCCACAGGACTCCCCGAGGGACACGGTCGAACGCCTTTTCCAAGTCCACAAAGCACATGTAGACTGGTTGGGCAAACTCCCATGCACCCTCCAGGACTATGCTAAGGGTGTAGAGCTGGTCCACTGTTCCGCGACCAGGACGAAAACCACACTGTTCCTCCTGAATCCGAGGTTCGACTATCCGACGGACCCTCCTCTCCAGAACCCCCGAATAGACTTTTCCAGGGAGGCTGAGGCGGGGACCTTGGCGTTCTGATCCTCGGCTACAGAAACTGGCTTTTTTCATACAATAACTAACTTATGTAGATTTCAATATTCATCATTTCAACCACCCATCTGTTGCCTGTGATCTCATGAAACACAACACACCAGTTTGTCATGATTTTGTTTAGCCTAAAAATGTACAAAATATTAATTTTGTAGCTTGCTCTGGGTAGGTCTGATGAGGGGTTCCCTTTGGGTCTGAAGGGATGTGGACACATCTCATATGCCAGTGTGAGCAGAGCATAGAAAAGAAAAATGATTTGTTAAGATAGAGTTGCCAGGAAATGGATGTAGCAGAGTATTCATGATAAAAAAGAAACTTGTGTGAAAGGTAAAGAACACAAAAAAGGCAAAGGAATACAAAAACACATTCAATGAATAGGGAATATGAAAACCAATACCAGGGATTTGGAAATGCAGCTATAATGGGCTGCTAGTGATTTTATCTCTTTTTTTTTACCAAAGCCCACTATTGCAGTATTTGTATTTTAACAGAATGCTATTACAGTATTTTACTGTCATTAAAGGAAAGAGAATTGCAAAAATTGATTTTCAGAATTTGCACTTGGCTTTAACTGATGATTGTCTCTATCCCCAGAATTTGTCTGTTACCCTATATGATATACTTTATTTGGAACTTATACTTAAAATTAACTCAGTCATTTATTTAAACCATATTCAGTATATATTTTCAGTCAGACAAAAAACAGTGACAACATAAATACACATTTATAGGGTGTTTCCATAAGGCACTGCAGATATTATTGTATGTGGCATGCAATATGTATTTGTATAATGTCAGTAATGGAACAAGTGATGCCTGAAAGCACTAGAGCCTACTACTTTTCATATGATATGACTTAAATGTTAAATGTAAAGAAATGCTGATCTGTCTGAAATGACTGTGCATTGATTTATTGTGTACTGTTTTTGTGATGCGATAGAGATATGCTGTAGCCTGTAGACCATTCTTAAACTGGTAAATAATTGGTTGGTCTAAGAAAATACGCTTTAGTACATGTAATAAAGTGTATATGGCATAATAGCATAGCAGACACATCATTTTTCCTTTTCCCTATATTATTATTGCATATGCGTGTCACGGTGATGCAGTAGTACTGCTGTTGCCTCGCACTAAGGAGACCAGGGTTTGTGTCCTGTGTTCCCCCTGCATAGAATCTACATGTTCTCCCTGTGTCTACGTAAGTTTCCTCAAGATGCTCTGGTTTCCTCCCACAGCCTGCTTCCCTGTTCTAGGTTTGCTCCTTCCTTGTGGTTTTTGCTAGCTGGGATAGGCTCTAGCACCCATGTGACCCTGTTCAGGACTAAGCGGGTTAGGAAATCACTGATTGACTATTGCACATGCACAAATTAATTAATGTATGATTAATGTAGTGAAAATGAAAGATGTTTTACTTTTATCTACTCATTATCTTGCCTCTGAGATGTTTCAGAAGTATATGGGATGCCCACCTGTCCTTATTAAGAACTGAAGCCTACCCTCATAGCAATAAATATAAGACAACTATCACATGCTAGTCCGTCTCAGTGAGCACACATGCACTTAAACTTCCTCAAACATACTAAAGGTAGTCTGAGTAGCACATCCAGGTCGCTCAGTGTATTTGGACTGTGGAAGGACATCTCAACTTGGGATTTTCCAGCATTGAAGCGCTATAAGCTATTCCCTCTTTAGCAGTGTGCTATCCAAGGAGACGTCCATAAGTGTCCCCTGTGTTACTAAAGTATAAAGAGTTTTTTACAGAAGCAAAGCAAAAGGCGATGCTGGTCATTGCCTTGTAAAAATTTGAGTTTTGACTGTGTGACTCCATTAATCATTGTCATATATTTCTGAACATCCCTTATTTAGTTAGTTAAGATTCAGTTAACTTTAGACATCTCTCTGAAAAATGTTTTTTGTCTCTGATATATTTTGTATTCTGCTGATTTTTTGAGAATATTCTTTAAACTTTATTTGCAAGGAACATCACCAGTGTGTTTTGGATTAATTCTTTAGTTTCAGAAACATATTTTTGTCATTTAATGTTAAGTGTATCATATTGCCATTATAGAGTCTGAATGTTTTGTTGGCAAATTGCTATAGCATAAAATAATGCATCCCAGGCACTACATATTATTCCACAAAGACTTCACTATGCCTCAGCTCCCTGTCTGAGATGACAGATTTAAACCTTGGACAGTGTTAGTGTTGAGCTCATAGTGTTATCTTTTCTCTGATGACTGATAACTTCTCATTTCTGTATTTGGCTAATAGTCTTAGCGTTTTGCTTCTGGTAATATTCTCGTAGTTTTGGTAACGACTCCTGTTTTGATTTTGCTTATTGTTTTCCCCATGTGAATTTGTTTTTAATAGCAATATTTTGGTATTCTAGAAAACTGTTTTTGTTACAGTTTTTTGAAAACGCAAATATTATCTAGTCCATTTTTAACAACTTTTTTGCAGTTACAATCCTCTTTAACAGCAGAAAATATTAAGAAATCAACTGTATTTGAAAAAGCAGGCAGAGTAAGTCTGAACTATTTTGTATATTTAGGACTGCCAAACATCTTTTGTATTGTCAAAACTATGAATTATGTTTTCACCCCATGCTGCTGTTAAACCCTTACTACTACGCAGTACCATAGGCAGAATCATTAACTGCTTTTAACTGGTGGTTAGACGTTCATCTTGCATTCACTTACACTGATGCAAAAAAAATTAAACCTTCTCATACTTGTGGTTTTACTGATCAGAGATTAAATAACAATCATATAGTTCTCACCGAGTCCTTAAACTAGATCGTTTAACTTAATAAAGACATAAATTATTTTTTTTTATTTAATCAAGACAAAATAAGAAAATGTGTAGAAGCTAAGTGTGAAAAAACAAATAAAATCTTACTTTGTCCTTATTAATTAAGAGTGATTGGAGCCACTTGCTTCTAATCAAATGTCTTGAATTATCCAATGACCAGGAAGTGCTATCACCTGTGTTAAAGCGGAAATAATCACAGCTAATGATTGGTGTGGCCAATTTTGTGGTAACATCAAGAAGAAAAGGAATTATTTCATGCTTATGGGCTTGCAGTGAACAAGTTGTTTGTTACATATGTCCTGATAGGTAAAACTATACATTTAAAAGAAAGGATGTATATTTTCTTTTTCACGTTACATTACATGTACAAATCAAAATGCCGACTACTGTGCATTTAAATAAAGCTATTGTGTAGCACTGATGGTTAAAAAGTAAGTGGCTTAACTATCTGACATAAGGGAATTTTACCACTTTCTAGGCAGTTCATATCATGTCTTGAAGTCTCTTGAGCAAGTTGTCTACAATGTTTAACTGCCTGTTCTCTTGTGAAGGCTTTCACGCTGGCTTTAATTTAAAATAAAAGAATGATGGCCAACGTTAATGCTACACCAGTGGAATAGCCCCCATCACACTTCCTTCTAACTGAGTATACACTAAAGATGCCTGATTTTTCATGGGTTATCAGTTTCTTTACAGCACAGATGGAAAACTATTGGACAGCTTGGGTGATACCATAGCCTCCTCACTTCTTTGTCAAATTCAGGTATATTATACATAGTATATAAATGGAAGGCATTATTCTCCTATTACTTTTTATGTTTTTTCTTTCACTATAATTAGCCTCCCTCTTCATGCACTCCTGTGCCAGGCCCCATTAGATTGGCTCCAGTTGAAAATAAGGAGATGCCTGTCTCATTTCTGATGGTAAATGAATGTTTAGTAATGCTTTATTTACCCGTTCTGACTGCAGCACTATTACCTAGTTTTCCTGTTAAAATGATACTATTTGTCTGCCTAGCCCAAATGATTGATCTCTCCTAAGGGAAAACCTGCCCTGATTTACTTTACACCATATGGAAAAAAAGCAATTTCATGGCCATAAATAGTAGGTTCTTGAGGGGTTAAATCCTTAGGAAATAAGATTTGGAGAATGATGGTGCTTCTTCTCTTCATTTCTTACTTTTTATGATGATAGTATATGTTTCAGCATAAGAAAACTGTAGGCAATTTTATAACAGCATATGAAATAGTTTTGCGCAGTATTCCATCACTCATATACTGCATGGAGGTCAAACACAATCCTTCAGGCAACGTTCTCAATTTTGTCATTTCAATTTCTTTAAGCATACTATGATATAAATGATTTATTTAAAATGCATGTACTCTGGAACAAATGGGATCTCTCACATCTGCCTAGTCATACTTTTTTGTGTTAATACTTACCGTGAGGTATTTGTTTTTATTAATATATATCTTTCTTGCCCTGTACTCATTATTGTAGGTCATTTATTTGGGTGCCAGAATGGAATTTAGTGCATTTAAAAATTGATCATTTTTTGTAGCTCTTTAGAAAGATATAGTTCTCTTGTACTGAGAAAAAGAAGAAGAAAATACAGAGAACACCATTTAAAAAAAAGAGACTGATTGTACACAGCAAGGTATCTATAGTACATTATACTGTATGTGAAAGCATTATCAGACTTTATCAAATTTTAGTAATATTAATATTAAATTTCCCCTTTCCTATGATATTGTATTGTTCAATAGATTTTTTTACTTACATACAGTATTTTTAGTTTAGACAGAGTTCACTCTTCTTTAAGTCATGTAAAGAGAAGTACTATACAGTATGTCCCACTTCAGTGCCACTCTGTGCGATGTGTTAGAAGTGTATGTGTTTGCTGCATCTCTGCACTTTATAGCTGACAGTTAAATAAAGGGCAGCTCAAATGTACTCTAAATCTACAATGCGGTCCTTTAACTCTGCAGTAGAGTCATTGACACTATTTTTGTAAAATCACGTAGAGGTACTTAATCTGATGTTGCTGTGTTAGATTGTAAGACTGTGGGTAGAAACGTACTGTAGACTGAAGACATGAATAGAAACTGAAATGGTGGGCTATCCTTTGAAGATGTGAAACAGGTCCTACACAAATGTGATCTAATATGCATTATTTTTTCCTTTTGCAGGGATGCAGAGAGCTGGAGCTTATCCCAAAAGCACAGTGAGTAAGGTAGGCCTTAGCCTTTGTATGGGATGCTAGTTGATCACAGAGCCCACTAAAGGCCATGCCACAGTGATTTTTAGTCATGGACTTTATTTGCACAGTCTTAGTGAGCCAAGGCAGTTGTGGCTTGCTCCTTTGACCATGAGTCATATAATGTGCCATAACCAGTGACTCACTCTAATTAGCTGGTGAATTGCCCCATCTTAAATCATAGGGGCAGGCTCTGTGTTCTTCAGAGCTGACAACCAATGAGTGCTCATTAGAACTACAATGCATGTAATGCAGCAACAAGGAATAAGGAACCCAAGTGAGAGGCTCATCTCTCTTATGTCTTGTGTTTTAAGTACCATACTAGAATAGGGGAAAAAAAACAAAAAACCGAAAGTGATCTTTCTCTACCTGTAAACCCTTTACACAGTTTCCGGCTCCATCAGACAACATATTATTTGTTGTCAGAGTAAAGGATGAGCTCACAAAACTCTGGAATTGTGAAAAAGGGCTGGACAGATATCACACAATTACATAATTTGACATCCCCAGTGACTGCAAGTTTTGTAAACTGATATTCTCACATGACATTATCACGAAGTTCATTTTTCAAGTTTGACGTCTATGATTACTTTTACCAGGCCAGCTCTGAGTCAGCAGTTAACCTCACACCTTTGGGATGTGGAAGGAAATCCAGAGTAACTAGAGAAAGGCCAATGTGCAGAAGATGTAAATTTCACTCAGAATGGGACATGACAGCATTTGAAACCGTGTCTCTAAAACTATGTGGCAGCCATACCATCATATTTGGTACTGTGGCAAACAGAATGCAACCTAGTTAAAATTATATGATTTTTCTATTCTGTACGGAGCATTGTACAGGTTCATGTAGAAGTTCAGCCAGATGCACACTCAATCTATATAGTACATGCATTTCTAACAATGCTAAACAAATTCAGTCTTCAGTCTTAAGCAGTGAAAACTTCACAGAGACCTAATCAAAGTTTTTAAATTTCATAAAGATATTGATGAAACAATATCCATTAAATGTCTTTTAGCTGCACTGCGCACTGTAGCATGCATTCATGTACCAGAAGAAAATAAGAGAAAGTCCAATTAATGTGTAAAATAATTTGATAATGAATTACGATTGACCAGAAACAGTTGTTGTACACTAGAGACATATGGGTAATGAATTGGTGGTGTCATGGAAACCAGGCATGGACTGATGTTCCAGCCAGGATGGTTTAAGGTTCCTCACCCGTCCAGGGGGACATTTTAAAAGAAAGACAGGCTGAGACTAATCACATGGACTGTTTGCTCTGTGATGCAATACGTGGCAGTCTTCCTGGGCTATGGTGTCTGCATGGATACCTTCAGTGCAGTCTGGGAATTGCAGTCCTGTGAGACAGCCTTGTTGTGGTCAATGGGTGCCAGTTGTGGGAGCTGCAGGAACCGATCATCCCAACTTTAAAGAACTTCCAAATGATCCAGAAGCATTCCTTAGATGCAATGAGGCAGCACCGAAATTACTTCCGGGTCCAGCGTAAAACAAGCCGAGTTTCCTGTAAGGGTAATCAGTCGGGAGGTATGGAAGGAGACAAGAAGATTTTGTATTGTTCTATTGTGGAAAAGAATTGTAGGTACAGTAATCCCTCGTTACTTCGCGGTTCACTTTTCGCGGATTCACGACTTTGCGGGTTTTTAAATATAGTAGTAGTATTTCCTAGTCTAAGAACAACAAAACAAGTTCGGTAAATAAGTGCGTTGTAACACGGGCTGTGATTGGTACATGGGAGGGAGACGACAAATCACAGCTTCCCGCTTTCTAATCGGACCCGTGATTGGTGCTTTGACTGTAAAACATTGAACAACACTGAGAAAACCTTGAACAACAGAGAAAACTAACACTACAATAGTTTGCGCTATAGCGCTACCAACCGCTGGCTAAAAGCACTTTTTTTAATGAGTTTTAAGCACAGGGAAAAAAATGAACATTTGAAAAAATCCGGAATTTAATAAACCACCAAGAAAAATAATATTGCAACAATGCACGCTACGAACCAATCGCTGGAAACAGAAATGAAAACAAAATCAAGCCCAGTGCATTCTTTAACTGCCTTCCTACCTTAATGCGTCCAGCTCTCTCTCGCGCTGCCTGTGTGTCTGCGCGCTGCCTCTGTGTGTGTGTGTCTGTGCACTGCCTCTGTGTGTGTGTGTGCCTGCGCGCTACCTCTGTGTGTGTGTGTGTGTGTCTGCGCGCTGCCTCTGTGTGTGTGTGTGTGTCTGCCCAGATGCCCAGATCCTACAGCATCTCCTCTTGTCTCTCTGTCGTGGCCATTTCGCTTCAAGCTTTCTCACCGAGCGGTTTACTTTACACTGTACAGTGTACTTTCTTTGTGTTGAACTTTGCTTCAATTTTCACCCCCTGCAATGGCTCCCAAACGTGCTCCTTCTTCCAAGGCTGGTGCTGAGCCTAAACGCCAACGAAGAATGATGACAATCGCTGAGAAGGTGAAACTTCTGGATATGTTGAAGGAAGGGAGAGCGTTCGCGGCTGTGGCTGCAGACTGGCTAAGGATCTGCAAGAGCGATCACAAGAATGGGACGACGATATGGTTCGATCGGTCCAATTTTGCAACAAGGTCAACGACATCATGACCATCTACAAGCTGCTCTTCGACCGGAAAAAGAAGCAGCGGCAGCAACTGCCGATCACAATGTTTTTGCAGCCTCGCAAAAAAAAGCCAGTTCCTACTACTACTACGGATACACCTTCGGAAACCATGGAAGAGGTGCCCCAGGAAATGGCACCGCCGTCTGAAGAGATGTAAAATACAGTCATCGGCTGTGCAGTAAAAGTCATCATCACCTTCATCGTCATCATTTTTACTGCACAGCATATTCATCACCATCATCATGCCATATATAGGTATGTGTACTTTGCTATACAACAACAACAACAGCAACATTTATTTATATAGCACATTTTCATACAAAAAAATGTAGCTCAAAGTGCTTTACAAAATGAAGAACAGAAAAATAGAAGACACAATAAAAAATAAACATAAGTCAACATTAATTAACATAGAATAAGTAAGGTCCGATGGCCAGGGTGGACAGAAAAAACAAAAAAAAAAAACCTCCAGAGGCTGGAGAAAAAAAAAAAAAAAAAAAATCTGTAGGGATTCCAGACCAAGAGACCGCCCAGTCCCCTCTGGGTAATCTACCTAACATAAATCAAAAAGTCCTCTTTGTATTTAGGGTTTTCATGGAAGGACTTGATGATGATGGTCACGTAGACTTCTGGCTTTCAGTCCATCAATGTTAACTGTAACTTTAAATAATACTAATTATTTAAATAATTTTAAGTAACTGTAAACTTATCTACCGATTTCATATTGCTTAACAGTTGTCCCTGTTATTAATAGAGTTAAGGGTGGGTTGTAAACAGTACAGGGAGGGTTTAAAAACGTCCAAATACACGTTAAATAATTAAATAAATATGGTGTCCCTACTTCGCGGAAATTCAGTTATTGCGGCCGGCCTTGGAACCTATCTCCCGCGATAAACGAGGGATTACTGCACTGCAAACATAAAACAAACCTTCTGTTTGAATTTAGGACTGTGTTGTGTAGTTCTGTTTTGATAGTTTGGGCAGCTGCTAAGCCCCCTATTGGTCACAGTGGATGACCTGATTTTATGACTACAAACCTTTAATAGATAGATATACAGAAAGTTTATTAATCCTGAAGGAAATTGCAGGTGACACTCAACAGCAAAGTATTTTGGAACAGATTAATATACCTAACATCAGTTTTTGTTAAGATGTCTGCTAAACCAGTTCAGTACCATTCAGGAAGCAGGGAACAATACCTCCTCAGCTGAGGGGTGATACATTATAGAACGTGATGGAGCAACACAGTCTGTTAGTAATTTTGCTTCTTTGTTTAACTAAAAACTTCATATGGGAGTGAGAGTCATTGTCCAGTTTAGTCAGCAACTTCCTAAAAGCTTCTATTCTACCACTTCTTCCAGTGAGTCCATCCTGTCTCCTAGGATTGACTCGCCTTTTCAATCAGGTAGTTTAGTCTGTTGGCATCACATGCACTATTTGCATTTCCTCAGCACACTACCACATAGAAAGCTACAGTGGTCACTACAGACTGGTGATGGAGCTATCATACAGTACATATTGCACATTTTTCATGTGCGGCATTGTATATTATTTTAGCTGATGTGTGTTCGTTTTTTATTTAATTTTAAAATTGGATGTGTTATTAATGAGACAACAATTATAATAAAGTTTCTAAAGAACTTTTTGCACAGGGCAAATAAAAATTAGATGTGATTTTAATGAGATCTTGATACAATATATGTGTTAATCTAACTATGTGTGTCAATGCAGAAATTTTCTGTAAGGTGTTGCGACTAAAGCTGTGAGCCTGGGACCTTGAGGTTATAAAGATGCTGCCCCATTTTGGTAAACTGTGAAGGGAGAGCCCCCACTTGACAATGCACTTCCCCATATGCACATCAGGCTAGCTTTGACCAAGCCCCCAACATGTGGGTGCACCTGGTCTTTTACTGTATACCATACTAGACAAAATGAATGATCTCCTGAAAGTAGCAGATTTGAATTTTTAAACTACATATAAGAAATGTTTACTAAATTAGTTTTAGATCATCTCTCTATGTACAAATTCTCTTAACTGGTCTAATTTAGTGTTAAGTTTTTAGGTCATGGTTCATACTTATATAATTAGTCGTTACAAAAAGCCTTGGGGTCTGAATTATTAGATCCTTATATTACAGTGGTCACCTTTCAGTGATATCCATGTTATTTGCTTTCAATTCACTTAACTTTGAGCTACACATTAGGTCTCTTTCTAAAATTTCATTCTATCACCTCCGTAACATTGCCCGCCTCCATCCATTTCTGTCCTTTAATGATGCTCAAACGCTGGTTCATTGTTTCATAATGTCTCTTATTGATTACTGTAATTCCCTCTTCATTGGCCTCCTTGCAAAATCTATACAGAAGCTACAGTATATTCAGAACTCCACAGCCAGAGACCTCACCCACACAAAGCATTTAGCTCACATCTCCCCTGTTCTCTCCTAGCTTCACTGGTTACTGGTTCCATCAAGGATTAAATTCAAGATTCTGCTTGTCATCTTCAAAGCCCTACATAACCGTGCCCCCCTCCACCTCACTCAGGTCCTAGCTCCTCACACTCCTTGTCGCTCTCTCAGGTCCTCAAGCACTAATCTCCTTATCGTCCCACGCACCAGGCTCTCCACGCTGGGAGGCAGCTCCTTCAGTGCTATAGCCCCTCAACTCTGGAACTCTCCTCCTCAGTCTCTCCATGATTGCTCTTCTTTTTGCACCTTTAAATCTCAACTTAAAACTTTCCTCTTCTACGATCTTTTGTCATCTGTGTAATTTTTTTTTTTTACTATGTATGAAAAACAACCTTGGGTTTGTGACAGGCGCTCAATAAATGTAACTTATTATTATTTTATTATTATTCTGTTTTTCGGACAAGGCAATATGGATATGTCTCATCTGATGTGCTTTAACTAACTGAATAAGTTTTGTTTTGTTTTGTTCTAGCAGATCACTATGCCTACTGTCAGCTTATGTGTAGACTCTTCAGTTGTTTCACTTAGGTTAAAATACCCTGGCCAGGCTTCTTGGTTTAATTTTTCTTATGTGCTTTAATGTGAGATCCATGGAATTTAGCACCACTGCCAGTTTATTCTTATTGCATGAGACTCACCTCAGGAACAATTAATTCCACAAGATGATATAAATGATGGTTAGGGTAGAACTACATTATTTAAATACCAGACTGTATAATATTTTAATTTTAAACTGTAAATGTATGCTTATGTTAGAAATAGATAAACATTGTTTAGTAGAGGACAAAGTAAACAATGTAAAAATAATATGAGGCATTAGGACTCTTAAAAATACTGACTTTGCAGAAGATAAATAGAAAAAAATAAAGATCTTGCTGTTAAAAGATGTTCAATTTCTGGGCCATTGCACATAATAAAAATGAATTTAATGAGCATGAGACTGCTGCATTAGCTTGGCATCATGATTTTGCTAAAGCAATGCTTCTTGTGTTATCTGAATGTACCCTTATGCAATTTAATAATGAGTGTAGATAGCGTAGTCAAGATAAGAATCAGCATAATCAGTTCTGACATTCTAGTTCCACCTCTGAATGCTTTCTTCAAGTTACAGGTGGCAGGTGAACCTAGTAGAAATATTTCATCAATTCAGGCTCTTATTTACAAACAGATCAGCAGTGTAGTCTCTATACAGGTATGTGAAGGGTTAAGATGACTTGAAAACAGTTTAAAGTCAATGGAGCAATGGTGGAAATTTGGTATCTGCTAAGTTTTACAGATTTTTTTAGAGGATAATTTAGAATAAATTTTGTTTGGACATCAAGTGTTTGCGCAACTTACAGTCTAATAGGCATGGCATACTGCCTTACTGATGTACATAACACCTGGATGCTCATTTGAGAGAGATGGCATCTATACTAGTGGAAATAGAAATCTAATCTGCTTGTCTAATCTTGTTTCCACCATAACCTTTGCAAGAACAGGCCATTTTCAAAAAATGATTGGGATAATGAAGCTAACACATTAAAAGATGTGATATAAGTAATACTATAAACTGTTTTAGACTATGTATAATAGTGAACAATCCCACACAAGCCACTAACATCAAAAGTGCACCAAACAGTGTTGAGGTAAATAGAAACTTTCATCATATGTTAATTACATGTGACTACAACTCTTTTTAACCAAGACACACTAACCAAGATTTTACAATCCAGAAATAATGACAGTTATTATCATAAGCAATGTTAGACTAGAGCAGAAGAGTTAAACTCCTTCCTAATATCACTTCTAGGCAAGCTCCAGAATTAATTTTAGCTATGAGAACACCAGGCGTAAAATTCCTGATGTCTCTGCAGCCCTACCCTTCAATGTCTCTGGTAAGTGTCTGTTCCACTTACCTCCAGCCATTCCTTTTCTTTAAAATGGCACTGCGGTCTTTCTGAGTCACCAGCTACATATATGAAGCTACCCAAGATGGTGCCCACCTTCATACACTAGCTTGTAAACGCATCTCTTCTTCCAGGGCAGGTTTCTGTCTCACAGTGAGGGTTATTAAAGTACAGTATACTGAGCCCTGGCCAGTCCTCTGTCATCTGTTTCTCCCTAACCTGCTATGCCTCACACTGGGAATGGCTTACTATAGTTAATGGAGATAGTGAAATTGTGGAGCCTTCCCATGCAACTGGCAGCTTTAAGGGGAGAGGAGTTTGATAAGTCTGGTCCATGGCTTCTTAATCAGACATATGATTAAGTAACTGTCGACACTTATGTTTTCTGATGAGGTGTGGTTGCATGGCAGGAGTAGTTCTGGTGCGGGATGTGGAAGTGGATGGCCCGGCACTTTGTGCACATATGCAGGAATGCCTAGGTCCGTTATTAACACTGGAGCTATGATTACCACAGTTGCGCCTCATCCTCGCTTTAAAAAGGGAAGCAAAAAAGAAAGGAGAAAAGAGAGGCTAAGCTGGAAGTTATAAAAAAGAAAGGAAAACGAAAGTAGAGATGGGCAGAGAGCAGGAAGAACTGGTGCAAGAGAGAGAGTAGCAGGCAGATGGGTGTGTGAGTCCCAGGAGAAGAAGTGAGCTGATCAGCGCTCAGTGGGACTTGGTGGCTTCTGTGGAATGATTAGGGAGCGGCTATAGTACTCTATGTGCTCATCAGGAGGAGGCAGGAATCAGCAGCAGTGGGAAGATAGAGTAAGGTCCAGAGTGGACACCTCATGATTGCACTCTGGGGAACCAGACGAAGGAAGGCTCCACAAATGACCCATTTAGCAGCAGGATGGACGGATAGGAGGAGCGATGTCTGGATTGGGATCCCTACGAGAGACCTACGAGAGATGAGGACCCAGGCTAGAAAAGAAGGGTGTCTACACCTGCTGGTAGATTTATCCTTGGTCTTCAAGGTCTGAAAAAGGTAAGTTGAGGAGACATCATTTTTAAAGGGGCACTGAGGCTTAGCGATTTATAATAAGAGAATGCCCATGTTTTTTTAACCTCGTTTTTATGGATTCTGTTTTGTATTTATTTAATTGATTATTTTAACCTCCACAGAAGCACACTTTTAAAACGGATTGTTCATTTACTATATAGGCATGGAACTAAACACTGCACCATTTATTTCGACTCTGTTTTGCTTTTGATTGTTTTTAATCAAAGAACCTGCACTTGTTCACCCATCCTTTTTTGATTACGTAGGTGTCCTCTCTTGACGCTGCCCATCCAGTTATGTTAATAATGGTGATGAGTTCAAGAAGCTCCTGTATACAGTAGGGAGCATGGAGATAACCCACACCATCACATAGCCAGGAGAGGAAACAAGCCAGATTATTAAAAACCTAAATAAAAACTAAAATTAGTCTTATAATTCATCTAAACAAAACTGTAATCCAATAAATCGTAATGTAGTTTTTAGAAGCAAAAATCAGAAACCTAAAATTGTAAAGGGTTCTAAATAACATACAAGCACAGGATTGTTTTCCCATATGTGCAAACTTGGATAACGATGAATCTAATGTAGCGATTATTTTAGTGTCACTCTGATAATGTCACTTCTTGGGCTCTGCTCCATAGCAACTGATGTCACATCATGATAAATCAATTGCATTTTAGGAAGTTGAATTTAATTTACAATTGTGTACAAATCCATGTTTTTTTGTTTTTTCCTTACTACATATCTGTGATTACATGTAGTGATATATACAATATTACAATATGAATATCATGAAATATCAGTGCTTCTGTGAATTTCCTGTGGTATATGATATATGAAGAATTCTTGATGTAATCTGAACTAAATAGAAATTTGACATTGACAATTGGAGAACAAGGAATGGGCAATATAACAGTAGAAACACGACATTGACAGAGATCTGTTCCAAGGTATTTAACATCTTGTAAATGTAAACTACAGTACCACATAAGCTTTGGAAACGTGTGATGCCTTACTACTATACTTAATACGTGATTCCTAAAACCTTAAAACACTGAGTAATTTTTTATTGATAGATTCATGCTTTTTATTAAGGTATCTCTCACTATTTTATTACATTGAATCATCTTTTTATTTTCAAATTTCTCATCAGTGAGATTACATCTCACAGGGCCAAATAAATTGGCAGTGTTTCTGAAAATGCATCCCTCAGATGCAGACAAGCCAAGGATGTCTAGGTATTGGAATGCAAGTTGAGACAAGTAAGGGAGACATCCAAATGCCAATCAATTCCTCTAAGTCAAGATAGCGCTCACTAAGTCACCTCACACCTTCAACAAAGGAACACAGACTAAGGTCACAAATCTTGATTTAATTCAGCATGTCTATATTTAACGCTGCGTAATGCTATTTTAATCAATGTCAAAACAACAAAATTGCTGTAGAAAAAAATTATGCAGAACAAAAGAAGAAAATAAATTAAAAATAAAATAGTCAAATTTTCTTTAGGGTGGCACAGTGGTAGTACTGCTGCCTTACAGTAAGGAGACCAGGTTTCACATCCCAGGTCCCCCCACATGTGGAGTTTAGGATGTTCTCCTTGTGTCTGAGTTTGCTCCAGTTTCCTCCCACTGTCCAAAGACATGCAGGTTAGGTGGAGTGGTGATAATGAATTCACCCTACTGTGTGGCTGGGAGGTGTGTATATATGTTTGCCATGGGATGGACTGGTGTCCTGCCCAGAGTTTGTTCCTGCCTTATGCCCTGTTCAGGACTTAGCTGGTTAGAAAATTACATGACTTTTTTTTAAATAAACAAATGAAAATTTGTTATGAACTCATCCTGCGTATTATGTAATAGTAGTACATACAGTGGATTCAGAAAGGATTCAGACCCGATCACTTTCTTCAAATTTTGCTGACTTGCAGCCTTGTGCTAAAATCATTTGAATTATTTTTCCCCACATCAAGCAACACTTAGAACCTAGAATGACTAAGCAAAACCAGGATTTTAGTTTGCAAATTTTATTAAAAAGAAAACACCGAAATGTCACATTGAAAAAAGTATTCAGACCCTTTACTCTGTACTTAGTTGAAGTCCCTTTGGCAGCAAGTACAACCTAGAGTGTCATTGAGTATGACACAATAAGCTTCACACACCTGGATCTGGAGATTTTCTGCCATTCTTTGCTGCACATACTGTAAAGCTCTGTCACTTTGGATGGAGACCTCAGTGGACAACTATTATAAGGCCTCCATGGAAATGTTCGATTGGGTTCAAGTCTTTGCTGTGACTGGGCAAATCAAGGACATTCCCAGTGTTGCTCTAGGCCACTCTTATAGTCTTTGGTGAACCTTTGGTGCAGTTTGAGGACCAGAGCACTCTGGGGCAACTTTTCATTAAAGATATCTCTGTACTTTGCTCTATTCAGCTTTCTCTTGACCCTTTCTAGTCTCCCACTCCCTACCACCAAAAACAACCCACAGCAAGATGGGGATGGAATGACAGAGTACAACTGGTGAACCACACCTGGTTTCTTCCAGATGTTATTCTAAATCTTGGTTTCATCAGACCAGAGAATCCTGTTATTCACAGTCTTTCAAAGTTTTTCAGTTTTATTTTTGAAAACTCTGTGTAGGCTTATATGTGTTTTTTACTGAGGAGAAGCCTCTGTTTGGACACTCTGTCATAAATCCTAGAATGGTGGAGTGGAGAAGAAGTGTGCTGGTGCTGATTTTTAAGAATAAGGGGGATGTGTAGAGCTGTAGTAACTACAGAGGGATAAAATTGATGTGCCACAGCATGAAGTTATGGGAAAGAGTAGTGGAAGCTAGGTTAAGAAGGGAGGTGATGATTAGTGAGCAGTAGTATGGTTTCATGCCAAGGAAGAGCACCACAGATGCAATGTTTGCTCTAAGGGTGTTCATGGAGAAGGCCAGAAGTAATTGCATTATGTCTTTGTGGACATGGAGAAAAAATATGACAGGGTGCCTCGAGAGGAGTTGTGGTATTGTATGAGGAAATTGGGAGTGGCAGAGAAGTATGTAAGAGTTGCACATGATATGTATGAGTGAAGTGTGACAGTGGTGAGGTCTGCGGTAGGAGTGATGGATGCAACATGGAGGTGGGATTATATCAGGGAATGGCCCTGAGCCCTTTCTTATTTGCAATGGTAATGGACATGTTGACAAATGAGATTAGACAGGAGTCCCCTTGGACTATGATGTTTGCTGATGGCATTGTGATCTGTAGCGAGAGTAGGGAGCAGGTTGAGGAGACCCAGGAGAAGTGGAGATATGTTCTAGAGAGGAAAGGAATGAAGGTCAGTAGGAACAAGACAGAATACATGTGTGTAAATGAGAGAGAGGTCAGTGGAATGGTGAGGATGCAGGGAGTAGATTTGGCGTAGGTTGATGAATTTAAATACTTGGTGGGATCAACAGTACAGAGTAACGGGGATTATGGAAGAGAGGTGAAAAATAGAGTGCAGGCAGGGTGGAATTGGTGGAGAAGAGTATCAGGAGTAATTTGTGACAGACAGTTATCAGCAAGAGTGAAAGAGAAGGTCTACAGGACGGCAGTGAGACCAGCTATGTTATATTGGTTGGAGACAGTGGCACTGACCAGAAAGCAGGAGACAGAGCTGGAGGTGGCAGAGATAAAGATGCTAAGATTTGTATTGGGTGTGACAAGGATGGACAGGATTAGAAATGAGTACATTAGAGGGTTGGTTTAGGTAGGACAGTTGGGAAACAAAATCAGAGAGGCGAGATTGCATTGGTTTGGACATGTGCAGAGGAGAGATGCTGGTTATATTGGGAAAAGGATGCTAAGAATAGAGCTGCCAGGCAAGAGGAAAAGAGGAAGGCCTAAGATAAGGTTTATGGATATGGTGATGGGTGTGACAGAGCAAGATGATCTGCTGTGGCAATCCCTAGAGGGAGTAGCCGAAAGAAGAAGATCCTACTAGGGTACTCAGTGCACCTACACCAGAGTGACATGGCAGTAATCTATTTGGCTGTTTTTTTTTTTTTTAATAAGAATTCATTTTGGGTTAAAGCTTCGTGCATATTTATGTGACACTGGTCACATACATTATGCATATTGTATTTATGTTTATAATTTATATTAGCTGTGCAAGCCTGTGCTGTAAAAAGTCCCAGCTCCTAGAAACTATTGAAATCATCAAAAAAAAAAAAGAATGTAGAGATGTCAGGTGATTGAAAGGAACTACTCTGGGCATCTCTCTCCTAGGAGGATTTGTTTTGCTGATGTGCTCGCCTTACTTGTGCATTAGCAGCGGGAAGAAAAGTAAAAGGGATACCGTTTTGCCGATGTTAGTGCCTAAACGACTTTTTCTTTCTTCTGAGGTTTCATTTTGCTGACGTGCTGGCCTCGCTTGTGTTATTAGCGGCTAAGTGAGTTTTCTATTTCCTCAGAGGCGGAGCCCTTACCCCGACCCCACCTCTAACTTCCATGCTGGACAGACACACACACTTCCAAGTGTAGATGCTTATATACTGTATAAGATAAGGCAACAAGTTTTTTTTTTAATATGTATAATAGCAACCTGTACTTAAACTACAAGATAATGTATATTTAACCAAAACCAAATTTTATTGAAAAGAAAAAAAAACATTAATTTCAAAGTAGTTGTTTAAGATATCTTATTCTAAATGCTCATTGAGCATGGAAGGAAAAACATAGCACTAGAGTTTAGCTTTAACGTTGATTCCGCAGAGCACAAGCTGCTTGTAAAGTAGAAGTAACAAGCCAAAGCTCCACTGACAAGCAGAGCTGCCTGAACCTCCGCCCTTGCCAATGCGCCGTAAACATGATTGCAACAGTATGCCAGGAGAACACACGAAGGGATAATAATGGTATTAAACCTGCCTTTCTTTTGCCCCCAAAAAGAGGATTTGGCAGTGACTGACAGAAAGAAAAAAAGAAATCTAATAGATAGCTGATTGAATTAGACCGATACTGCTCTGTGATCCTGTATGCTTACTTTAATGTAGAGGAGTACACAAGAGACAGAGAGTATTATTAATTTTATTGATACTGTGACAATACAGTGAAGGAAATCGGTGTCTACTCTGCCATATACTTCATCATCCAGATGCCTGCCTGGAATGAGGGAGATTAAGAAAATAAATGACTGGTCTTGCTGTGAGCAAATCCAATTTGTTTTCCTCCAAATCTGCCAACTAAGAAATATATTTTCTATAAAAGGGAAATTCAAATTGCATTTAAATAGATTTAAACCAGTTATCATTATCTGATTTGGATAAAGAATAGATCAGTGAGATATTGTAAAGTGACTCAATGTGCATGAGAAAAGAGAAAAATGCTGTTATAAAACTCAGGTTTAATGCCAAAGGCTATTTGTTTGCGTCAAGCCCTTTGTGAGACACATCTCTGAGACTAAAAGATGCTTGTTAGAGAAGGTGAAAGACTGAGTGCAGCAACTAATTAGTGCATTAAAAAAGCACTGTTAACCTTAATGATGTGAAAGTAGTAGCAAATGAAAAATAAAATCATGCGAATAACATATAATGTCAAAAGCAAGTGTTGTAATCAGTAAGTAAGATGAATATTATATATACCGGCAACACACAAAACAATAAAGAATAATTTGCTACAAATATATGTTACATGTATTTGTACTGTTGTACCTTTAAAGCATCTGCAGCTCGGCTTAGACGTCTGAGTAGCAGCATATTGCAGAAAATCATTTCAGTTTTTATTTTAACATACCTCAACTACTGCACTTTCACCACCAGAGGGCATCTTGGTGTTCAAATGTATTTAACATGTGGGAAAGCAAAATTATATAAATAGTAAAAGATCACGGTTCTCTTAAGGCTCTGACCCTCTGTTGCTCCATTTCAACGTGTTTCTTAATTTTTAAAGAGGTGCCTGAGTAAAATTGCATTTTAAGTTATTGAGCACTCAGGATTTCTACCAGTCAGAAAGCAGAAGGTATTTCTGCTTGGTTGTTAAGCTTATTATTTTTATTTCATAATTTGCATTTCTTCTTAGACATTGTATGAATTACTTGTTTACTGTGCTGTATCCTGACTTTTTCCAGAATTACCTTGATCTTAACTTACTTATGAAATTTTTCACAACTTAGAGCCATACACAATTTTAGGGTGGGTAATAAGACCTGAGAGGTGGTAGCTAACTGCTATAGATATCTCAAATCAAAATGCATGTCATTTTCTTTAACATCTTGAGCATCTTATTTTTTGGATGAATTGATAGCCACTTTTGTTGTTTAGTGGTAAGCCTTTAAAATTAAATTCTTTGTAATGTAAAATCTCTCAGAGGTTCCCATTGAAGCTTGCATCAGAAATAATAATAATAAAACAGTCATTTAACTTAATATGTTACATACATCAGATTTCTTAACAGCAGCTTTTATTTCAGATTATAACTGATATGACCAAGTACATCGTTCTAGGGAACTTACAACACCTACAGCAGAGTAACATGGCAGTAATTCAGTTGGTTATGGGTTTTTATGAGAATGCTTTTTGGGTTAAAGATTCAGTCTTGTCTTTTGATATGGATCTTATTTTTACTTGTTCGCTTGATAACTCCTTACTTGGGTCAAATGCTTATAAGAAGAAATGGTTGTAGATAAGGTCCATTTAAATATTCTTCAGGAGAATGAATCCATTTAAGTATGAGCACCACAATATGTGACATTTGCCACAATTTTTAGGCGTAGCCTTCATTTACATCATTTGAATAAAGTCATAGAAGGTTGTGTGAATTCACACTGCTCTTATTACTTTCTTATGTAACTCAGTCATACTGTTCTTAACAGCCCCAACAACACTCTGAGACTTGCTATGCCAAAATAAAACTGGCTTGTCGCATAGGTGTCATGTTTAAGCCGGGGTTCCTCACCTATCTTTTTTTGTAAATTTTGTAGTATTGTCCATTGGTTATGATTGTCTCCGATAACATTGTTCTGTCCATTTATTATTTGTGGAATTATGTATTTTTTGTTAATTTTTTTGTATTTCTTTTTTTATTTTTATGTGAGTAATTATATTCTTTTTGGTTTGTGGGTGGATCCCAGGGAGGCAGGGCCACCCTTACGGCACGGCTAAGAAACTACCCCAAGCCTATCAAAATAAGTTGGGAAAGTGAGCTCTGTAGGTTGCAGTTGTTGAAGATTTCAATATAAGATGGCATAGAAATGATCTTCATAGAGTATTTAAACTTTGCTGGAAGTTTGCTGGGACCATCAAAAAAAAGTATAGTTAGCTTTGAATGGATGGGTTACTCATGCAGTAAATATGGCATGTCACTTTGTAACCTGCTTAATCCAGACAAGGATCATGGGGAGGCTGGAGCCTATCACAGCTAGCATAGGATGCCAGGCAGGAACATCGCAGGGCAAACACCCACCCACCCACACACACACATACGCACCAGACACACGCCACTTCACCTAACTTGAATGTCTTAGGTTAATGCAAGGAAACCCACGCTGACATGGGGAGAACATTTAGACTCCACGGATGGAGGACCAGGGACACAAACCCTGGTTTCCTTACTGTAAGGCAGCAAACTCTACCACTGTGCCACTGTGCTGACCTACAGCAAAATATGGGTTTAATGAATAATAAAATTAGTCAGACTGTAGCTTTGGCAACCCCTCCTTGGATATTTCCAATGTCAAGAGTTGATTTTAGTTTCCATAATTAATGAGTATTAAACCTGATCAGTTTAATCGTTGTATTTCTGTTTTTCATTTGGGTTTCTGTTTCTTTTTTGGTGATATGTCTGCTGTTCTTGGTTTATTGCTTTTGGGTTGTGGATTGGATTTGGTTAAGGCAACTCCTTTTGAGTATTTTTGTTACTCTTGCCAATTTTGCCTCCTGTTAATAAAAACTTTTTATAATTAATCTTGCTCTGGAATTATTTTACAGCCAGATTTTTTTTTTTTTTTTTTTTTTTTTTTTTGGTTGTATATTTCTGATATTGTTGATATGTTTTGGAACATTTCTAATTATTTTATCAATTCTCTTTGTTTTGGGCCGAAGCCTCCCAGTTTACTAGGGTCTAGCTTTTAGGATTCTGGCCTGTTTTTGTATTTTTGAAGGCCTCATCCATTTTACTATTTAGTGGTAATCGAATCAGATCAATGGCAGTGAGAGTTAACAACCAATGAAAATAAATGTATACCTTGTCCAAAAGAGATAGGTGCAGTGGTGGCTTCAAGGAAAGAGGGAAACTGAATGTTTTGGACCATATGGACAACAAGCCTGTTCAGCTTTGGATCCAACATAATGTCACTTTGATGTTTGTTGCAGAAAAAGAAAAATGATGGGCCAGGGCTGTGGCTGAGTTCAGCATACCTGGTAAGCATTGATATGCTGCACATTGATGGGCTGCCAAATGAAAGGACATTATTTTCACAGCACAATTACAGATTTGGTACTGTGATAAGAAAATTGTGTAACCAGTTTTCCCCTTCAGATCTTACTCTTAGAATATGACTGATGATTTGCTGATCAATCTTCATCCTGGACGGGTCCCTCTTGAACAATCATCCCTAATCTTCATCCCTCCCCCTTGAGGAATCACCAGCTATCTTCATTGGGGGGTCAGGGCTTACTTGAATAATTGGAGAATCGCAGACACGTGTCATAGCAGAGCAATGATGTTTCCTTTAGCTGCCTGCAGCAAACCAAAAAATTACACAAACCATTTGACACCCTATTGCATTGAATACTGTTGCGATTCATGACTCTGCTTGACCCAAAATCAGACAACAAGCAACCCATAGTTTTAGAACCTATGCTGCATGGTATGAGCTGTGAGGAAGATTAAAGGAGTTGAAAATTTTAAGCTTAAGCAATTGGAGATTAAGACGTGTTGTGATTGCTGTGTTTAAAATTATGAAATTAACTTTAATATGAGTTCTTTAACAAGAAAAGAAGGACATAGATAAAAAAATTCACACAAACTTTTTTTTTGTTTTCACCCAGAGAATCTTAGACATGTTGAGTGGTGAATGGTAGTATTTTGGGATGCTTTAAAACTCAATTTGATGATATTTTGGAAAACTTGGGTGATCAGGATTGATGAGCTATATTGAGTTGAATGGCTTGTTCTCATCAAAAGTGTTATCATGTTTTAATGCAGGTGATTTCTCCATTAAAGTTACAGTAAGTCCTCTTCAGATTAATGAATATAGGATTTCCAGCCCACTCTCAGAATTTATTTGTTTGCTCCCAGATGGTAAATCAGAAAGACTATATACAAATTAATCAAACTGTCTTAACTACTATACTCAGTGAAAAGGAAAGTCAATGTCTCTTGGAAAAGAGAGATTGTTAATAAAAAATGTGGAGAAAGTTGTTGACTCCAGCAAAGTTTACTTCTTTAAGCAAAATTGAAAAAAGAAATTGATAAAAAAAGATTTTGACATTGTAGAAACATTTTCTTGGCCTTTATCACTACATTTATATATTTTTTTGTGTTCCTCACTGAACTATGGTTGCATGTAACATACAGTAGCCTAATATTCAAAAGTATATAAAGCTTATGGTCAACCTAAAATGCCTAATTATCACCGTAATTAATTGTGTTCATTATCCATCCTCGGATCTCAATCGTAAAAAAATAGTAAAAAATTTCACCACTGTTTTCTTCTAAGAGCACTGCCATTTTTATTACTGTGTATAAATTTTCTGAAGCAGTTCCATGTTCTTACTCTCTGACAAATGAATTGTAAGCAGTTTTTCAATTTGCCTCATTAATTTCTGGAATGTTTTGTTCCAGGTCCAGTTCTTGCACACATTTGTTATTTGTTTTCCTTCTTGAATGTCATAGGCATACCATAGAGGTCACTCATTGAATCTTTTCAATCTTAGAATTGGAGCAACTGAGATTTTGTTAGTATATCGTGAACTATATATATATATATATATATATATATATATATATATATATATATAT
>JANRMT010062819.1:43926208-43968055 GCA_026402145.1 Polypterus bichir lapradei | reverse complement strand
TATATATATATATATATATATATATATATATATATATATCCCAGCAACACTCATGACAATGACAAAACAATTACATTGTCAATCATGTTACGTTATTATTAAAATGTTTCCTTTTCTTTTTCATTACTTCTTTAACACACTACTTCTCCGCTGCGAAGCGTGGGTATTTTGCTAGTATATAATAAAGTATTACACATTTAAAGGTTAACTTTAACACAGCCCAAAATATAACTGTTATGATTCATGGCCTACAACTACAAGAAAAGGCTTCAAATATGAATAGACCTAAAACTCTAAACCGATTTACAGCATGCACTTTAGGGAGAGGGGAATGGTGAAAATCCCCTGGCCTAAAGAGATGATTAGATACTTTAGTTTAAGATTTATTTTAAAAAGAAATAGTTAAAAATGAATAAGAATTACACAAGAAAATGCAAGAAGATCAAAGCATTTCCCAAAACTACAGAAAACAAGTCAACACTAAATGCTCCCTTGTGTTGTTAACTGGTGTCAAAAATATATTGAAAAGCTTCTCAGGCATCTTAAAAGTCCCAATAAAAGCAGCTCAGAATCTACATGAGCCTGCTCGGGTATGGACTTTCTTTGGGGAGCCAGCCCCCAACTAATACCTGCAGGCTTCAATCTGTTCAGGCCCATACTGAGAAGCTGGCTTTGAAAGTTCAAAATGGAATGAACATTCAAAAATGTCTTACAAGGAAGGAAAACCATAAAGCTCTGCCTTGCAGAGACAGTCCAAACAGGAATCTATATAAATTGAGGATTTATGAACAAAAAATTAGAAAAATCAGATAAAAGTCACAAAAGGGCAAAAAAGGTATTTGCTTAAGATAATGCAAAGATAAACAAGTCCCAATACCCAATCCGATGAACTGAAAACAAGAATACAGTCAAAAATTCCACTACCCAGAATGCTTACAAAACTCCTACAACAGTCATTGACCCATTGATGGATTCTTATCTCTGACCTCAATATAAAAGGTAGATGGAGGACCCAGCAGAAGTATCTTCAGGGTGGCCCATCTTTCTGAGGTTCCTCACAAGCAATGGCTGCAAATTTAAACATATTGAGCATAAATATAAAATGATACATAAATAAAACAGAAGCAACACAAAAACATGAAAAATAATAATTAAAATATAACAAAACAGAAAAAAATACCCATGGAAAAAAATGTGGCAAGCAAAAAGATAGCAAAATCAATAATAACAAAAATGACAAAAAGAAAAACAAAAAAAAAAAAACAGAATGTCCGCATAATAAGGTCTAAAGACCAAGAAGACAATTCCAACAAGTGAACTTAACAGGAGAGCCAAGCAACATAAGCAAATGACCAGGTGCAAGATTTGAACCCAGGGTGTTGGCTCTGTTAATGTTGAAATGAATAAATTATGATGAAGAATTCAACCACTTTCACACCTTCAAATTCACAAAAGAAAATGCCTTGTCAATGCAAAAATGAGCACAAGGCAGAAACTAGTCATGGATGTGGACCTAGCTTATTACATTACTTACCTTGCCAGTGGTTGGATGCAACAGTCTTTGATATATGCCCATAAACATTCAACCAGACACACGTTTAACTGGGATATGGTGCAAGTAAAATTCAGGGCTAATACTAAAAGTACCAGAGAGCTGGCTTAATCATGGCTCTCAAATGAAAATGCCATTAACAGACATTTGGATATGAGCCCAGATTATGCAGGCTCAAAAAGAAGGGCACCTAAATAATAAGAGACTTTATGACCAACACCTTCTGAACCAAAAATTATTGCTCCACCCTCCCCCCCCTTGCACCCCACCCACTCATTTGCTATATATTGCCTTTGACTCCTGTATGTCTAATCATTTTCCTTTTGATGATGACACCTGGTAGGTTGTCAAAAGCTTGGAAAAAGCTTGAGAACTATTTTAGATATGTGATTCATTTGTAAATTACTAGCTAAAAATATATGAATATATAGTGATGGGCAGCCTCGGCCATTACCCGGGTGGGACACCAGCTGGATGGAAGGACTGGGGAAGAAAGCATCTGTGAGGCACTCCATTCCCTGGGATTCTAGAGGGCAGCCATCCTGGATCCCATAGGGCACACTGGGATTTGGAGTTTGGTACAGCCCTGTTGGGTTCTGTGGGGGCCACCAGAGGGAGCTGCAGAGCCCTACAGTGGACATCCTGGGAACAATTCCAGGTAACGCTAATGAACCAACTAGAGCACTCACAGGAGCTGAATAAAAGGAGCCACCTCACTCCATTAGGGGAGCCAGAGTCGGGAGGAGGGAGATGAAGCTTGCTGGAGGAGGAGTGGAGGTGGAGAAAAGAGAGAAAGAGAAGAAAGGAAAGGACTGTGTTTTGGTCTTGTGGACATTGTGCTTTTGTGGGGAGCAAAGAAAGCACTTCACCACCTCTAAGTAAAGGTGTGGTGTGTGGAGAAACTTGTGCCCTGCCTGTCTGTGTTGGGTTAGGGGGGCTGTACATGCCCTGTTTTATATATATATATATACTGTATATATATATGGCGCTACGCGCCAGTCACTTCACGTCTCTGCCGCTCACATTGTGAAGAGGGGGGCTGAACGCACCCAAAGGAGACGCGGTCGTTCCTCCAAAACCCCCTCTTAAACGGTGATACAATGGGAAACAAATACAGCTGCTGGCTTGCTGCTGCTCCTGTGCCGCATGATTTGCATCTCGTGCATTTAAAGCCTGTACAGCAGCTGTCCTACTCTTTGTCTTTTATTTCCGGCCCCGGGCGTGGTTAAATCTCTTGGCACAAACTCTTGTCTTGTGGGACGTGAGTTCTTGATATTTTTTAGTTTATAATTTATAAACAAAATAAGAATCTGAAAATCTAACAACATCACATCAAAGTTCAATAAATTCTGAAAAGAATGATACCAAACATATATATGTATATTTAAAAATAAGCCTGATTTAAAGTGTGACAAAAAACATGACATAAAAATGTGACATAAAATCATTGCACAAAACCATTGCACTTTTAGGCTTAGGATTTTATATATAGAGAGTATATATATATATATATATATATATATATATATATATATATTTATATAGTATTTATATACTGTATATTTATAAATACTGTATATACTATGACATGTTTAAATACATATAGAGACTTCTAGGGACTGTATATCCTGTAAAATGTAAACACACATACACAAATCTGTAATAAGTAGTTAAGAAAGGCACTTTTCAGTGTTTCCTTAAAGATCTTTAAAGGTGAAAGGTATGGTTTGAGCACAATTGTGAAATGTAAAGACTTTTTTTTTAAGTCAGCCTAATTTTATATGTGTTTTGTTGTGTGTAAAAGCAGTCTATACTTTTAGAGCCTTGGGCATGTTGTGAGTAAAGCTGGTCTATGCCATATGAATGACACTGGGAAATGAGATTTCAAAAGCTGATGACATGCGTTACTCAAATAAGGATCACAGTAGCATACAAATTTGATTATTTTTCCATTTTCCGCTTAATCAGTGTTGCACTGGTATGTTATATTTAAGGTGATGCTCTTTTGGTGTATAGTTTTATTAAAGTAATACATTTCAAAAGATTAATCTAAAAGCAAAATGTGACAAGAATGAAAACAACATCTATTTGTTAATATGCTTGAAAGATACAAATAAGTATATTTTAAATGCTGAAATTGTCTGTGCAGGCAATTAAACAAAGAATGAAACTTACATGGCGACATATCATCTTCAAAATATTTGAAACTAGAATAAATAATAAACAGACTATTTAAGGTTCTTTTTTGTTGCTTGTATTGTTCTCCATTTCTCTTACATGTAAAAGTTTTTGTGCCTATTAATTATTCAGACTGACTCGGGAATTGTGTGTCTACCTTCTTAAACCCACTGCACTTTTATTAAAGTGTTCCTCAATTGTTCCAGAATAACTATTTATTATTCATTGTTTTCCCTAGACAACACAAGCCTGGCAACTCAATTATTCCAACACATTGTAAAAAAATAATTGTAACAGCAACTCCGACCTAACAGGGCCATTCACTTAAACTGTGGTTAAATAAATTAGCAGCATAGTGCAGATAAGCAGTGCTTCAAGAATGTCATGTTTCTGTGTTGAGATCTTAGGGTTTTATTCAGTCCTTAGTAGACACATTCTTTGGATGTTTCAGAGGCAGAAACCTTCATTTAAGAAGTAAGGGCCATCATGCTGTAATGAGGTAAAATGGCACAACGAAGAAAAACTGATTTTTTTGCCTTATAATACGAGACTAGATGAGCACAAGTTGTACTTGTATGAATGACCCTTTCTATTTATCATTTTTGTTTTTATGTTTTTTCAATATGCTAGTCTCTGTTTATGCACTTCAGAAAAATTTCCAATTAGCACACATCATTTTTCATTCTGATAAGAAATTAAAATACATATAATCAAGGGCCAAACCATTTTCAAAATTAAGATAAAAAAGGTGACTTGTTGGACCTGGTGCTGTAAGAGCTTGCTGTAGTGCATCTGTAAGTCACTTATTGCTGTGTCACACAAGCAAAGCTTTTGTTAAGGTCTTGTTACAGAGCAGTGAAGAGCCACTTAGGTAGTGTCAATTCTAAAGTGTTAACTGAAAAAATCAGTAATGCCAAAAACTACTGTGGTGATTTAGATATTTATTGATCTCATCTGATATTTATTTTGAATTAGGTGATTTTAATTCAAAAAATGGGAGACAGGAAATTGCTGTATTTCTAACCTGGTCGGTCATCTCCTATGTAGAATTACTGTGCTCAGATGTTTTTATCTTTGAGTACTTAAGTTTCCTCCGGCATCAAACAAATATAAACGTTAAGATAACTGATACACTCTGAGCTTATTTGGAGTTTGTAATGAGCTCTGTGATGGAATCAGCATCTCATTCAGCACTGGTACCTGCCCTCTACCTGCAGATCTAAACTGAAAAAGTACATTCAGAACAATGGGTGGAGGGAACTAAATAAATACTTCAGTCAGTTTATGCCTTCTGCAACTCTATTTTGATACTGATGGATTCTGACATACAAAGATATACACCAGTTCTAATCTAATTTGGATAAACAGGTTGAATAAATGAATGGACGGACATAGTCATTACTCTGATATTAACAGCCAAAATATGTTTACCACTTTGACTACTGAAAGAATTTCAGATCAAAAAGATTTAGCTGTGTTTGGTATTTTTTGTTATTTTTGCAAATGCACGAAATGTGCAAACAAGGTCTTATAATGTAACAATGACACTTGTAAGTCTGTTGATTGTCTACATACCTGAAACAAGCACTATCCAACAATTACCGTAATGTCTGTAAAACATGTCTTAGATGAAGTGACACCCCATAATAAATAGTATCCATCATGCTTTAATACTGCAGTACATTTTCTCAAATTAGAACTTTGTAGGCTAAGGTTTAAGCAGAAAACAAGAGACCTGCCAGTTAACTACGATTCTATAAGACTTATACCAATACAGTCAGTCAGTCAGTCATTATCCAACCCACTATATCCTAACACCGTGTCACAGGGGTCTTCATTAGCCAGACCCAGCCAACACAGGGCACAAGGCAGGAAACAAACCCCAGGCAGGGCGTGAGCCCACCACAGTATACCAATACATAACTTTAAAAAATGAAATACATCCCTCTGATAATTATTTTAAACTTCTTATAAGTACAGTTATTGTATGGATTCAGGTGACTTCTAATTGGAAACAGCCAAAAAAATAAATAAATTAGGGCCAGTTTATCTTAATTAAACTTTATGGACCGACTGCAATAAGAACCACACATGCAAGATTACAGGTTGCGTAATCACCTTCTGAATGTGACATTAAAGGCATTTAAGAAAAATTGTTTATGTAACTTTATATTAAGACTACTAATAGTCTGTCATTTTCTAACCCACTTAGCCCTGAACAGGGTTGCAGGGAGTGCTGGAGCCAATCTCAGCTGGCATAGGACACAAGGCAGGAACAAACCTTGGACAGGACACCAATCCATCACCGAAGATTGCTAATAAGAAATTGAAATTCTTATCTTAAATGTTGTTCTATTTTATTAAAGTACCTTGTAGTCATGAATAATAATTTTTTCCTACAGGGCAGCAGTGTAGTGTAGGCCGTGTTTCTCATAGCTGTGCAGTTCTCTGTTTGTCTCCTGGCCCAGACACTGCTTTTGTGGAGTTTATGCCTTTGCCACCTTTGCCTTTTTTCTTTGAGGGTTTTCTGTGGGTGCTCAGGTAACTCCAGATTGGCTTACTGGGAGTCAGTGTAACTGGGCACATAAGTGTGCCCTGCTATGGACTGGTGACCTGTATTGGATTAACTGGTTACATTATGGCTGAATGAATGTAATGTATATCTCAATGTTTTGGTCTCAAACCTTAATTTTCTCTCTAAAAATTAAGAATAACACAGTTCAGCAAAATTAAACTATCATACAAATTTGTTTTAATTATGAATAGTGACATTCATGAACTCAATAAAAGAACACAATAAGAATGAGTATCATGATTAGTTAAAATGTTTTAAATAGAAAACTAGTCACCAAACAATTTAAACAGCCTGTCTATAAAGCATTTCATCAGTCAATTCTACTTATTGCAAATGTTTAAACTAGGTGTTCAAGATCCTTTATATTATGCAGCATTTCTAAGACGTGTTTATAGTAATAGGGTGTTGTACCATGTTAGCCATTATGAATGTAGCGAAAATTCAAGCAAAATTACACCTTGAATTGGCTAACTAAAAAGATTACAATATGCCAGCTTTCGAGGCCCTTTCTTCAGGCAAGATCTGTTTTGTATGTTTTAAACATACTGTAACACTAAGATTTTCAGGGGCTTCAGACAGAGCTTTAGCTCAAGCTTTTTGAATTAAAGTCTCCTGTTTTGTCTTACTGTTTATTTAGCGAGTGTTAATTGTGCAATGTATTGTTTCTGAATTTAAGACAAATCATTTTCATATGTTCATTATTTTACCTCATTGGACATACCAGACATTTGGTCTTAATGACATACCTTTAGAACTATCATTTGGTTTAGGTTATATACAAAGCTGGGTGTTTAGTCTACATAATGAGAAGTCAAGCAAAACAACACCTTTTATTAGCTAACCAAACAAATTACAATATGCAGGCTTTCAAGGCAGCTCAGGCCGGTTGTGATAGAGAAACTGGAGTTCCCTGTGATTATATGGATGCTAGGACAGAGACAGCATTGGAAAACCTTTAAGAGGGTCATCTTCAATGCAATAAATGAACAGAGCTCTCCAGCCTAAGATTCATTTAGCAGGAGAGGAGAACAATGTATAGTCAAGCTCTTTTGATAACTGTCCAACAAAGTCTTTTGACATTTTCGATGAGTTTTCCATACAATATGGATCTGTAATCAAATTGTCTGGGTCAGTCAGAGAGATGTTAATTATCCTCATATCAAGTAATCAAACTCTTATCTCTGTTTGAACCATTTTGTAATGTTTTAGATTTTAGCATCACTTTTACTTTCCATTTTTTTCTCTCTTGCTGTGTCTTGAAGATGCCCATAAGCACTGTGACTGTAAAGTCCTTCTCACAGTGTCCATTACTGCTGATGTGAGCTCCTACAGGAACATCCCTATTGCCATGCTAATTGTGGAACCTGTGTAAATTCAGTGTTTGGCAGAGTTTTGGTTTTGTCCAGTTTCTCCCACACAGAGTGCAATACTGGGACATTTCGTACAGAGAATTAGGTAGACCACATTAGATGATCTGCAGGAAAATGATCCCTTTATGCGAAGTTCTTGTCGGCAGTGTGGCATAACTACATGATCTGTATTATAAATGTGAGCACACGTTTTACATCTTTTTTTGCAGGCAGGGAGATGTACCATTATCTGTGGGTTCATTCAGGGAGCTTCAGACAATGAATTGCTGCATGTTTGGTAGTTGTCTGTATGCCAGGAGGGGAGGTTTGGGGAATACATCTTTCAGCACGTCATCATTATTTAGTATTGGCTGAAGTTCTTTTATAATTTTCTGAAGTGCTTCATCATGTGGGTTATTGGTGTCTTAGTTTTTATATTCCAGAAGTGTTGTCTCTGGGTATGTCAGTAGCTCCTCTTACTTGAGTGTCTTTTGTTTTGAGAGTATATCCTTGTCTAATGGAATCTTGTCTAAGATCCTGTAGCTGTTTGTCCTGTTGCTGTCTGTCGGGTCTGAAAAAATGCAATTTAACGTATTGCTTGACTGAAAATGATGGAGAATATTCTTGAATGTTATTATTAAATGAAATCACCTAAAAAGGAAAAATAATTAGGCTGAGCAACTATCCTGAAGAACCCTGTATCTAACTACAGGCTGGAATGAGGAGGTGTTGGCTTCACACTTATGTATGTATTTAAAGAATTTGATAGATATGAAGAAAACCAACAAAGAGCAATGAGTTGTAGTCCAACTAAAGTCTCAAGCCTCTGTAGGTAAAGGTTATAGTCAAGTGTAGCAAAAGTTGCACTTTCTGAAATTATAATCTGCATACTAGAAACTTAGAATATTGTGTTACCATGATACAGTATGACTGTTTCTGTTCAGGCTTCATATTGTCAGAGTACAATTTTCAAAAGATACATTTGAACATTGTGCTCCATTTTGAACAGCTTAGAGATGTAAAACAAGTTTCATTAATAAAGACATAACTTTGAAAGAATCGGGAATCATATTGTTTTAAAAGATGTATCAGTTTTGTGCAATATGGGCTGTTACTACTGTAACTGTGTTCATCAAGAGACCAATTTAAACTGTGTTAAAGAAAGAGAATCAGTTTTTATTTTACAAATTAGTCATAAAATGTTCTATTCTTTTATTGCTTTCCATTTTATACAGGGCTAGGTGTAAGGGTTATATCCTCCAGATTTTTCTTACCATACACTTAACTAGACAACCTTCTTTAGTTTGTTATAATCCAGTTGACTTATATATGTGAGACATTCTTCTAAAGCTAAACAAGAGAACCCCCAATGATTTGTTTTGTTCCAGCATTGACTTCACCTTAGGATGTGTTTACTATTTGGAACTTTAAGTTATCCACTATACTAATATTTTAATTGAACTTTATTGATTTTTATGCCGAGTTTATTTATTTACAGCTTTGGACATTTGCAGAAAAATGCTTTGGATGATATCAAGGTCTTAATAGCAATACAAAAATAACAAAGTATCAGGTAGCCACCACTTTAATATTATGCAGATGTGCTATATTATGTACGTGTTTGTCATGTCAGGCAAATTCATCATGTTCTTGTATGGGAAGTACACTCATTTATCATCCTCCAGTAGACCATAAATCTGGGCTCAATTTAGATACCACTTGGGTTTTCAGTTTGTCAATATTGCCAACTCCTGTTGCAGATCATTTATATCTGCCTATGTCTGTTGATCAGAATATCACTACTGTCACATAAATTATATTAAATTGTCCTTCAAAGTTCCAAAGTGGGTATAGCATACACTTCTGAAAACTTTTTTTTTTTTAATAAAATGCTTTGAATTGTAATTCTATTTGGGTAGCCTTATCTTGTTGTTAAAATTAGTATTATTCTTCATTGCAGCTCTTTTTATTATGGATATGTGATTATGTAAAGTACTGTATGATTTACAGAAATAGGTTACCGTCATAAACCAAATACTGTGTCAGGTAGAAATGAGCTACTGAAAATCTCCAAGTGTGAAGTAATCAGGTTTTGAAATCATTTTATTCTAGTTTCCAGAAATATTTGTTTATCCCAAAGTATTAAGAAATAGAGTGCATTTTAGATAGATCTTTTATACAAAGATACAGATAATGTATGTACTTTAAAGATACAGTTTACAATGATTTTTATATATTTTTTGTAAAGATGGGCAGAGTGGGTCTGCTATGGAAACTGAACCTGTTCTCTTGAAATTTTATATAATCTTAAAACCATTTAACACATAATTCTTTTCTTTCCTTCTTACATTTTACATCTGTATATTTAATTCCTAAACTGTCACACCTCCCCTCCACCTCCCCTTCACTTTCAACAGATAAAAAGTGTGAATAAACCTCTTTATTCTTCCATTTCAAACAGCTTTTTAAAGTGAAAAATCACTAGGTGTAAGGCAAATGAATATCTGCATGTAGATATTTTTCACAAAAATAATAAAATTCTATCCAAACGCCCATGCAATGCAAATTACACAGTTAATTATGTTATGCAGTGGACTGGCGGCCTGCACATTGCTGGCTTCTGCCTTGTTCCCAATGCTGAGAGGAATGCCCTGGACCCTCACAATCCTGAAATGGACTACTGTAAGTAGGTTGCACACTGACCTTTTCTCCAATTAAAGTCATTACCCATGCATTGTTGTTCCTGTCGAGCTGTGTTATACAAACCACTTCAGATTAGAATGACTTTGATACTGTGATACCCCAGCCCCACTGCCATGACACCTTCATTTATCTGGAGACATCAGCAGTCATAACCAAAGACAGAACAGGGTGAATGAGGCAGACAGGTAAGACTTTGACATTTACTTAAAATAGGAGAATAAAAAAGTGTAACAGTGCAAGACAGTACATTAAATAATTAAATAAGTTCAATGAATAAATCCATGAAATCCAAGCCATCAAAACCAGTGTCTTCCATCTATCCATTATCCAACCCACTACAGTCCATCCAGAAAGTATTCACAGCGCATCACTTTTTTCACATTTTCCACAATTTCCAAATTTATTAAAAATAATAAAAATTGAGAAAACACACGTACATAAGTATTCACAGCCTTTGCCATGAAGCTCAAAATTGAGCTCAGGTGCATCCGGTTTCCCCTGATCATCCTTGAGATGTTTCTGCAACTTAATTGCAGTCCACCTGTGGTAAATTCAGTTGATTGGACATGATTTGGAAAGGCACACACCTGTCTATATAAGGTCCCACAATTGACAGTTCATGTCAGAGCACAAACCAAACATGAAGTCAAAGGAATTGTCTGTAGACCTCCAAGACAGGATTGTCTCGAGGCACAAATCTGGGGAAGGTTACAGAAAAATTTCTGCTGCTTTGAAGGTCCCAATGAGCACAGTGGCCTCCATCATCTGTAAGTGGAAGACGTTCGAAACCACCAGGACTCTTCCTAGAGCTGGCCGGCCATCTAAACTGAGCAATCGTGGGAGAAGAGCCTTAGTCAGGGAGGTGACCAAGAACCCGATGGCCACTCTATCAGAGCTCCAGAAGTCCTCTGTGGAGAGAGGAGAACCTTCCAGAAGGACAGCCATCTCTGCAGCAATCCAATAATCAGGCCTGTATGGTAGAGTGGCCAGACGGAAGCCACTTCTTAGTAAAAGGCACATGGCAGCCCGCCTGGAGTTTGCCAAAAGGCACCTGAAGGACTCTCAGACCATGAGAAACAAAATTCTCTGGTCTGATGAGACAAAGATTGAACTCTTTGGTGTGAATGCCAGGCGTCACGTTTGGAGGAAACCAGGCACCGCTCATCACCAGGCCAATACCATCCCTACAGTGAAGCGTGGTGGTGGCAGCAACATGCTGTGGGGATGTTTTTTAGCAGCAGGAACTGGGAGACTAGTCAGGATAAAGGTAAAGATGACTGCAGCAATGTACAGAGACATCCTGGATGAAAACCTGCTCCAGAGCGCTCTTGACCTCAGACTGGGGCGACGGTTCATCCTTCAGCAGGACAACGACCCTAAGCACACGGCCAAGATATCAAAGGAGTAGCTTCAGGACAACTCTGTGAATGTCCTTGAGTGGCCCAGCCAGAGCCCAGACTTGAATCCGATTGAACATCTCTGGAGAGATCTTAAAATGGCTGTGCACCGACGCTTCCCATCCAACCTGATGGAACTTGAGAGGTGCTGCAAAGAGGAATGGGCGAAACTGGCCAAGGATAGGTGTGCCAAGCTTGTGGCTTCATATTCAAAAAGACTTGAGGCTGTAATTGCTGCCAAAGGTGCATCGACAAAGTATTGAGCAAAGGCTGTGAATACTTATGTACATGTGATTTCTCAGTTTTTTTATTTTTAATAAATTTGCAAAAACCTCAAGTAAACTTTTTTCACGTTGTCATTATGGGGTGTTGTGTGTAGAATTCTGAGGAAAAAAATGAATTTAATCCATTTTGGAATAAGGCTGTAACATAACAAAATGTGGAAAAAGTGATGCGTTGTGAATACTTTCCAGATGCACTGTACATCCTAACTACAGGGTCACGGGGGTCTGCTGGAGCTAATCCCAGCCAAAACAGGACGCAAGGCAGGAAACAAACCCTGGGCATGGCGCCAGCCCACCGCAGATCAGTGTCTTAATAAAAATAAAAAAATAAATAAATTTAAAATCAACGTTTTCCCACAAGACAGTATAGTGATCCCTGTCTCTCGCGGAAGTTACGTTACAGACCCATCAGCGATAGGTGAAAATCCACAATATAGAAAGACCATATAAATAAACATTTTTTTTTATAGTTTAAGCCTTAAAATACCCCTTCCACACACTTTAAACACATATAAACTTATTAAAACACACTTTATAAACACATATGATATGTGGATGTCGGGCTAAGGATATGAGTAAAATCTCTCTATTATAAAAAAAAATCTTGGCAGGGAGACCAGGGAAACGAGGCGTGATCTTCTCGGAAGACAATTTGACGTCCTGTGAGAGACATTTTAACGTCACTCAAGACAAGGCAGTGAGACAGGACAGCTGCTGTACAAGCTTTTAAATGATCAACGCACAGAGCAACAAGCAGAACATGCATCATGGCAGATGCGGCACAAAGCCAGTAGCTGATTAGTCCGCTTCTCCTTAGTATGCATTCAGTTCCTCCCCTTCACAATGTGAGCGACAGAGACGTAAAGTTGCAGGAACGTAGCGCGCCTCCAGGGGCGTTGAGTGAAGCGATTGAGACTAGATCACCTCGAAGAGACACTTTGACGACACGCAAGACTAGACATTACAACCTTAGGAAGCAAAACTGGTGAAACGGGGACTTTTGCACGTTACGCCCAACTTACAAACAATTTAAAACAAGTTCACAGACGTTTAACCTAGCAGTTGTTGGAATGCTTTTGGCAGACACACTTCAGGTGCTTCCAGCTCTTAAAACAACGACAAGCCGAACACGCAGCTCGTCAGCAGCAGCTGAAGCAGAACACACAGCTGGCCAGCAGCAAGACAGCAGCTGAACCAATCACATCTCTTTAGCGTGTGTTCAGACCCCCTCTTCACAACGCGAGCAGAATTATAAGTCCCGCGAGAAAGAGATTTAACCACACCTGGGGCAGAAAATTAAGGACAAATATTGTTTTTACAAAAGTTTTAAAATAAAAATGAAAATAATGCATGTGTAACAATTCCCATGAAAATAACAATCTCTTTAAATTGTTTATTAGGTAAACCAAACCCGGGGGTGGGCGAGCTCCCTAGTAATAATAATAATAATAATAATAAATCCGCGATGTAGCGGGGGTGCGATAGCTGAACCGCGATATAGCAGGGGATCACTGTATTCTATTTTTCTGTAGATTCACCTGTGCAGCCCACCTGCTGCCTCGGCTGGTGCCTACAGACCTGAACTACCACCTCTACCGGTCACTGCAGTTCACGGAGCTGCCACCTCTGCTGGTTATCACTGTGCTGCCAGGGTACCTTGCCCTCTCGCTGAATGCCATCACACTGTGTATCAATTCTTGTTTCTGCGGTTTCGGTCCATGGTAGCCTACGTGTAGAGATTATATAAAACAAAGCACATTGTTTTTATTGTGGAAAGGCTTTTGATGACACCTCTCCTTAAAATATATACCTTCACTTACCTACACAGTCACTTTTTAATGTGACCCACAGTATAATCTCGTCTACTCTGATCTTTAGCAGCACTTGGGAGTATACAGCAAACACGTAACTCTGTATCAAGCAACTGTATGAATTCTATAAAGCCCTCACTTAACTCTATATCTTGCTACTACATCAATTTTACACAGCCTGCACTTTTTTCTATATTGTGTGACTAAAACTAGACTAAGACAAGACTATTGGAATGTCCTCCTCATCATCTGATCAGAGAATTAAGGAAGTTAACTCCCCAAAGCAAAGGCAATCAAGATGTGGCAATTCACACCATACAACTTGGTATTGCTAGATGTTCAGTATCTAGGCAGGTCTTTTCTTGCATTACTGTTTGGTGTCTTAATGTCTTCTACACTGCACATGTACCACAGTCATAATTGTGGTGGAAGACTGCTGAACATCTCTTTTACTGATCTTATAAAGATAATCTAAGTGTGGTGTGATCATCCTGTCCCGTAAATGCTCATAACTGTTAGCCTGTGCCAAAAAGCACATTTTTTACCTGGTCTTGTAAAATAAGTTTTCCTGCCTCCAAGATCATAAGCTCATACAACTAACTTACACTTGAGAAACAGTGTCATAAAAGGAACAAGCTGTTGTGATGTGTGCTTGTATAATTTTAAACTCAGAAAGCAGATTGTAGGGAAGTGTGATTGTGAAATTGTAAACTATGTGCATGGTTTGACTTAAACTGGTTCTCACCTCTTATCAGTAAAAACATGCACAGCTGAGCAACACCCCACATAACAGCATTCCTAAAACTGTAAACTTCCAATTATTCAGAGGTTTTACACTTTTCATTTTAACTAATGATCAAGATATTATCTAAATACATCTGTGGTGGGCTGGCGCCATGCCCGGGGTTTATTTCCTGCCTTGCGCCCTGTGTTGGCTGGGATTGGCTCCAGCAGACCCCCGTGTCCCTGTAGTTAGGATATAGCGGGTTGGATAATGAATGGATGGATCTAAATACATAAGGATTTACAAACAAGTTACATTTTGCTTTTAACTTAATAGCCTGTTTTAGCATAGAAGATGGCATTGTAAAAATCCTTAAATCATAGTTTTAAGTCTCAGTTTTAAACTTTGCAAATAAAGTTTCTCTCCTTAGTGAAAGGTTCTGGTCTTACCTCCTGAACACATAAAGACTGTTAAATTGTTGGGGTCCCAAGTAGGAAAAGCCCCATTTAAAGAGGAGTACTGTATAAATAATGAGGTGCATTAGAACATGGTCTATTTTGAGTTGTGGGAGTCCAGTGGAGACCCCTTTTCATGGAATTCAAAGTGGGAATGGCAGAGGGCAAAAAGGTAGACGAGTCACTTGGTAGTTAGGGATCTTCTTGTGGATGAGAGACTGTGGCATTGTGTAGAAAGCAGACAAACATACAGATCCTCTGGCTTTTTCTACAGCCCTCTACTGTAATATCATTTGCTTAGTCCCTGAGAGCTCATGTGAATAATCGTGCCATTAACAAATGATCACTCCACCCATCCATCCATTTTGTAATTCACTTATCTAGTTTGAGGGTCACAGGATTAATTGAAAAATAAATTCATACAAAGCAACTCCATCATTTTTCTTTATTTTAAAATGTCAGATGAGAGATTTGCCATTTCTCTAGGTGAATTATTCCCACTACTGTATTCCATCTACGGCCCTTTTTTTTTTTTTGCTCTTCTGTTTTGAATCACTTTACTAAGAAGATGTATGCTAAATAAATAAAGCATTACATTTTCAGAAGAGGAGCAGTTGACATTTCTGGATTGTTATTCTACATTACAGATCAGATGGCTCATAGACTGTGGCACAATGCATGAAGCAAACATGACACATAACAGGAGCTACAGGAGTTCAATTGCATTTAAATGTGACAATTAAGAAACAAATAGTCAGAGAACAATGTGACATCTGTGCATCTGACGGCAAAACAGAAAACTATTGGAGAGATAAAAACTGCATACACAAGGAGGGTAGTTTTTTTACATTTCTTAATGTAAGCAACATGGTTATTTTTGAGCATCACCAAAAATGTAACACAGAAATACACTTGGAAAGACATGGGCATCGTCAGCTGCACTACACTGCCATGTGCTTCTTGTCAAAAGCTAATACAATTAAGGGTGGAAACTGTGAAAAAAGGTGCAGTTTTTTTGTATCAAGTGCAATTGTGTTGTTTCTGATTTTTTTTTTTTTATTTCATTAGGATATGTTTTGATTTCTGCAATGCTGTCTCAGGAAAGTAATTTGCAATTAATGTGTTATGGCTTCATTCTACTGTAAATAAAGTGTACATTTCTTATTTATATGAAGTGGTGTTCAGGACAGGGCATAAAATACTCATAAATTAGTTATGCAGTAAATATAGGCTGAGATGAAATTTTAGGGGTTAGAAATGCTGCCTCACGGCTTTAAAGACCTGAGACGGGGTGGTAATCTGATGATGTTGAGAGAAGCACTGAGAGGGTTTTGTCTTGGTGCCCTGGCAATGGGGAAGGAAAAAGGTCATGACTGATTTTACAGTGTTTTAATTCTATTTCATTATTCCACTCCAGATGACACTGTTTTAAGGACAGTTTTTTTTTCTCTATATTGCAGTGTGAGATTTTCATTCTTTGTACTTTGTAAACACTGTAAAATTTTCAGCAGAAAGTTTGGACTGCCTCGTCACTAGCTCTGGTCCTTCTCAGTCATGGCTATTAGATGGTGACCCAGTAGATGATAGTGCCCATGGGGCATCATACCTACTTCCCAAAAATGTACACATTTGGTGAAAAAGAAAGGTGATGCTCTTGGGCAGTCCCTAAACCCAGAAAGAATGCAAAAGAGGCCAAAGTTAAATTAAATTAAACTCCTATTCTCACCTCTTTATTATTTAATTTATTCCACGTGTCTGTGATTCTTTGTGTGAAGAAAATCGTTTTTAACATCATTGCAAAATCCACCCTTAACAAGGTTTCAAACTGTGCTCTTGTTATATAATTTATTTAAAAGCAACAACTGGGTTCCACTGTACTAATTCCTTTCATAATTTTAAACACTTCAGTTGTGTCACCTCTAAATCTTTCCTTGCTTAAACTGAATAGCTCCTCATAGCTTATATGTCTTAATCCCTAGTTGTTCTCCCCTGGACTTTTTCTACCACTGCTGTGTCTTTTTTGTAATACAGTATGAAGACCAAAACTAAGTACAGCACTCCAAGTGAGGTCTCACTAGTGTGCTATATAACATAAGCTTAACCTCCCTTGAGTTGTACTTCACAACCTGTGATATATATTTCCCAAAATACCATTAGTTTTCTTGATCACGTCTGTACATTGTCTGGATGTAGATTGTAAAGAGTCCACCATGACTTTTATATCCTTCTCATTAGGTGCACTTTTAAGTTTCAGACCTCCCATTGTTTTTTAAAGTAAATCTATTATTTTTGCTTCTTACTTGTAAAATCTTTCATTTACTTACACCAAATTTCCTCTGCCACAAATCCATCCAAGCCTGTAGGCTATCCAAATATCTCTGTAACAATTTACTGTAGCTGAGTTCTACATTATCTGCCATTCCACCTACTGGGGTATCATCTGCAAACTTAATCAGCTTATTCATTATATTCTTGTCCAGATTGTTTATGTATATTAAAAAGAACAGTGGCCCCAACACTGATCAATGAAGGTCACCACTTTTAACACCACTTAATTCAGAAAATGTTTCCCTTACCACAACAATTTTGTACCCACCTATAGGCCATGCCCTATAGTACCAGGTGTCCCAAAAAGAATATCGGAGTTTTAAAGAGCTGTAGTTTGGCGCTCATTCATCAGAGACTGCAGAACAACCTAGTGGTGTCTTGAGGAATTAATCTAGTTTTATTTCGTTGCCAGTAGATGGTTCTAGTGCTTATCAAAAAGTCAACAGTGTGTTGTTTCGATTAGTTACGTTTGCAGTTATGGCTGTGCCACAACAAAAAGCTTTTTGCATTTGATAATTTGCCAGAACTCAATTGGTTGTTACTGTGCAGAGGGCATTTCGTCAAAAATATGGGACTGACCCTCCGAATGACAATAACATCCGCCGATGGTACTGGCAATTTCGGGATACTGGGTGTATCTGCAAAGGTAAAAGCACCAGGTGACCTCAAACTTCCTCCTCTGCTGAGAATGTCGCCCGAGTGCAAACTGTGTTCACTCGGAGCCCATCAAAATCTGTTAGACAAGCAAATCATGAGTTACAGATACCAAAGTCAAGTGTATGGACAATTCTCTGACGCCGGTTGATTTTGAAACCATATCATTTGCAGTTGGTTTAGGCCCTTAGATGAGGGGATAAGACGCGTCGAGTTGAGTTTTCAACTTTCATCCAGCAAAATTTGGAGACCAATGAAGATTTTTGTTCCTTAATTGTCTTCAGTGATGAGGCCACGTTCCACATTAGCGGGAAGGTAAATCATCATAATGTACGAATTTGAGGTGAAGAAAACCCTCATGCAGTTATTGAACATGAACGAGACTCCCCCAAGACTAACGTTTTTTGTGCGATTTCCAAGTCGAAACTTTACAGGCCTTACTTTTTTTGAAGGAACCACAGTAACAGGGGCTGTGTACCTGCAAATGTTGCAACATTGGCTGTTTCCTCAATTGGAAGATCAAGAACCAGCTGATTTAATTTTTCAACAGGAAAGGGCACCACCTCACTGGTCTCTTCCAGTGCGGCATTTCCTAAATGAGACCTATCCCCAATGTTGGATAGGAAGATCTGGGAATCAAGATTTTCACTCCACCATTGGCCTCCAAAATCCCCAGATATCACCCCATGTGACTTTTTCCTTTGGGGATACATCAAAGGATTAGTGTTCCAACCACCAATGCCTATAACTTTGGATAAAATGATGTTGAAGAGAACGGCTGCCATTCAGAGCTTCAATCCCAATATGTTAGAGAGAGTTTGGCAGGAATTTTAATACCGAATTTGAATTACAGTTACTCATGGGGGGCACATAGAACATTTATCGACAATCTGGGAAACACGTGAATATACTTTTTGTATATGCTTGTATAATTCAATAAATATAGCTCTTTGAAACTCTGATATTCTTTTTTTATATACGAAATGAAACTAGATTAATTCCTCAAGATGTCACTAGGTTGCTCTGCTCCAATTAATGGGTGCCAAGCTACAGCTCTTTAAAGCTCCGATATTCTTTTTGGGACAACCTGTATAAGAAAATTACACGTTCTACTTAAACTATTTACTAAGCAAACACCAAAGCATTACTGGGCAAGAAGCATTTTCAATAGCCAAGTATCATAACAAGCTGTGTTTAACAAATCAGGCCTTTTCTGCATAAAGAATCTAAAGCAAAAATAAAATATCTTTTCTAAAGGTGAACTTTTTAAACATTCTAAGAAGAGTCATTTTCTTTCCAGAAATGTTCTGTCTAGTAAAACTTACAGTGTCCCTCACAGAGCACATCATCACTAGAAAGCTAAGTACAGGTATGCACCACTTATGGTTCCGATCAGATGGTTGTAAAGCGATTTTCATCATTAAGCAGACCCACATGGTTCAGGCAAATATCCTTCAGTAGTAAGTTTTCCAATTTTTTCACACATTCTTCAGCTACTTTTGCATCTGGACTTGGAGCCTCACCACTCACTTTCGTATTATGCAATGTTGACAAAGTACATGTCCAATGCCACTCCTTATTTGGGAAAAGATCAGTTACATAAAATGTGACGGTAGCTTCCACCTGCAGCTAAAGTAATTTCAGTATGCGAGCAACTCTTCACACTAGTGTTTAGATCTGGCAGTGCCATGCTGACGGTGTATGTGCCCAAAAAGAAGAAGTTAGTCTGCAATCTCTGTTTCATTGCTCGCATACTGAAGTGTCTATAGCTGCATTTGGAAGCTACCATCGCACTTTATTTATGGTGCCAAGCAGAGTTGTGTTGCAGTGCAGCAGTCTATTAGCCAGCACAATTGACATGAAGAAGTTGTCTGTTCTTATGTTTCTGCCTTTGTGTAGAAATGGCTCCATAAGCTTTATGACCACAGTCACAGCTTTATGACCATTTCACATGTACTTTGTCAGCATGCCTATGTCGATCAAACACAGGAAGCTCTGCAGTCTACACGTGACTTTACACTATAGGAAGATAAGTAAATAAATCAAGGTAAATAACATTCGATCTGGCTTTTATCTAAGCAACATATAAATGTTTTTTACATAAAGATCATCAAAAAACATCACAAACAGAACTTTGCAAGATACCTTGGCAAGCTCTGTAGGCCCTGCTGTTTCATTAAAGGACAGTGTGTGGCAGATTCACAGGTAGGATGACACCTAACCTTTTGCTGAATCCAAACGGTACCATCTTTTGCCTTTGCATCTGGTGCAGCTGCATTGTTCTTATAATTGAGTGAACGTTTCTTGTGGGGAGGTCTTCTCTTCTCTTTCTCCGATGTAGATCCCTCATCCTCATCTGAGTTCACCTCTGTTATAGCACATCTTTATTTGAAAACTAACAGTGTCAGATCGGGGAGAGCATGAACGTGACTAAGAAAATAAAACGAAAATTTTAAAAAACCCTAACTTTTACAAGTACCATAAATTTACACCGGCTAATACAGACTCAAATCAAATGTATGTTTTTATTTTATAATAGTAACAATAAGATCAGCTCACTACTCAAAATGGTAAATGCAGTGTGGACGCTAGAGGGCACTGTTGCTCGTCAAACCCAAAAGACAGACACTGAGGACACAGGATAAGAACACCAAGAGCATATTTATTTCTTTTAAATTCTTCACAGTGCTCTCCAGCACCACAGCCACACGTAAACAGGCAATCACCCACAGTTATTCTTTTCTTTTCTCTTTCTTTTTCTTCTCTCCTCCGCACCTCCCAGCAAGCATTGTCCACCTCCTCCCAGCTCAGGCTCGCTGAATGGGTTCATGATGGTCCTTTATATACTGTCCAACCCGGAAGTGCTTCGACTCTTCCAGCCACATGCTCTGCCAGTACTTCCGGGTCAAAAAGATAATTTGTGTCCCCTAGTTCAACCACAGCACCCTTTGGTTGCACCCCTGGCACCCAACAGGGCTGACATAAAGAACCCCAAGTCCCATGGTGCCCTGTGGGAATCCAGGGTACCGCTGTAAAGAAGGGAAGCCACCCTCTAACGTCTTGGGGGAGGCAGTGTCTTAAAAAAGCTGCCTTCCCCCATCCTTCCATATCTGGGACGTCTTGGTCAGGTTGAGCTGCTAGCTGTCTGTTACAGCAGGAAGGAGCCGGAATCAAGCCTGCAACCTCTTGATTATGAGACAGCATTTCTTACTTCTGCACCAGCCAAGCAGACATGTCAGCATTGTATCCTGACCCAATTTCTTTTTCTTTGGTTATATTCCTGGATAAAATTGCACATGTTTTGTTATACTTGTACCTTTTGCAAACATGTTTATTTGATATTTGGACTTCAGTTTTCACACATTATACACTTCACATCAGCAACTGGCTAATTATCAGTAGAAAATGAGAAAGGTTTCTGTTTTAGGTATGTGTTCAACATTTCTTGCCTCGCATTTCATGTCATCCTACATTTACCCAGATTGTTGTAGACACGAAACACATATGAAATATATGTATTCCAAACAGCAATATATTATTAACCCTATTCAGTTCAAGCCACCTCTCACCCAGATAAATAGACTTGAGCTTGGAGAACAGCTGCGTCTGTGGGGGGATGAGATAGCAAGCTGCTTACTGCCTGTATTGATTGACATATTTGTAAAACAGAGACGCTGATGGAGAGGTGTGAAGGAATTTAAAGTGGCCCAGAATTATGACTATTTTCATAGGCTGCAGGGATTCTAGTGTTAATGTAAACCACATATACATACGTGTACAAATGACTAACAAACACACAATATGCACAGCTAATCAGCAGCTCTAATCAAGATATGCTAAACCAGGGATGGGCAGTGTTGGTCCTGCAGAGCCGCAGTGGCTACAGGTTTTCATTCCAGCCCAATTGCTTAATTAGAAACCAATCTTTGCCAATATCAGACCTTATTTAATTATATGGCTGGTTAGTCTGTGCAATGTAAGACTCTTATATCATAGATTTTTTTTTTTCTTTCCAAGGATATCATCCGAATGATTTGAAGCCTAAAACAGATCATTTTCAGTCTGTCACATTTTTCTATTAAGTGTTTTATTAAATCAAACAGTGCATGATGAACACACACAGACGTAATTGAAAAAAAAGCTAGCTGGAGAACTGCTGGCTGCTTTGTCTTTTACATCTTATTGCTAATAAGGAGCCATTAAAACACTGAATGCAGCAGTTTAAGATTGAAATAAGCAATTAAGGTTGGAGAACCTTAACAAGCGAGACCACTAAAATGAAGCATCAAAATGTCACTTAAGCAATAAGTGCTTCATCAGTAATAATTTAGTTCTGATTAAGGAACTGGGTTGGAACAAAAACCTGCAGCCACTGCAGCTCTCCAGGACCGACACTGCCCACCCCTGTACTAGACTAAAGTAGTGAGTTTTCCGCCTGGACTTAACAGCTGACGCTGAAGGGGTAGTTCTTATATAAACAGGCAAATCAATCCACAGCTTCAAGGCCTTATAACTAAAAGCTGAACCTCCCACTGTTATTTTATTAATCCTTGGAATTTTAACATCTTGAGATCTTAATAATTAAGTTCAAATAGGAAAGCAGGGCCTTGGCCGTTTAAGGCTTTATATGTTCAAGCTAGAATTTTGAAATCTTGGAAGCCAGTGTAAGGATTTGAGAACTGGACTTACGTGTGCATACTTTCTAGTACTTAACTGGATGGTACATAAAGAATGATTTGAACAGCTAGTGAGTGACGCAATACAGTAGTCAATCCTACTAGAAATTAATGCATAAATTAATTTTTCTGTATCCTGCATATTCAGAAAATATCATAATTTTCCAACAGATTTAAAAAACGTGTTTGGATAGTTTTGTAATGTGCGTTTTAAAAGACATGCTAGTGACAAAGAATACTCCTAATTTGTGTGCTGATTCAGAAAAACTAATGGTGATTACAACTGAGTTAAAATGTAACAGAATACTGTTATCTTCTGCATCATTTACCTCCAATAAATAAAATTTCAGTTTTTTCTGTATCCAGAGAAACGTAGTTCACATTCAGCCACTTCTTTAACTCACTGACACAACTAATTAAATAAAACATCAGAGAAATGTCATTTGATCTGAAACAAAATTATAAATGAATGTTGTCAAACAATGCCAAACAGAAATGAAAGATCTTTTATTTTATTTAGTGCACATATGCAATCCCAAAACACATACTTACATGTCACCTTTTTGGTATATGTTGCACTTATGTTGATGCTGCACTTATCAATTTGTTTGTTACATTCATCACAATACATCAATTAACAAAAAAGGAAGGTGTTAGCTTTTCTGAGATTTGCTACTCTTGTTCTTCTATTTTTCCTCAGTATATTCAGGGAATCAGAAATCAGTGTTTAGTTGCTTGTGAGTTTTCACTGCTACTGAAAAGCACCAGACATTCTCTTATATTCTTAACATTAGATGCATCAGAATACTAACAGATTTTCTTTGTGGATGAGCAAGAAGGTAGCTAATAAATTACTGAAGAAAAAGCATCTCTGTAATTCCTCTAAGAGCAAACATATGTGTGGTAACCATATGGCTCATGAAAGTCCCAAACAGCATAAATATAAAAGTACAAAAAGAAAATGCAAAGTTGCTGAAAATATGTTGCTCAGTCATCAGCAACAGAAAGATTAAATGTAGAAAAAGCATATGGTGCAAAAAAAAAACCTGGCAAGTAGTCACACAAGCCTTAAAACTGAGCTAATTGTGAAGGCCTTATGACTGGATCCTCAAGGGTTTGCATGGCTGACATGTCCTTATGTGGACAGATGAGAGTATGTGCCTTAACATAAATTAACTCAAAGACAGAAAAGGCAGTTTTCTTAAAAAAGCACAGAAAAAGGAGCACATAATGGAGAAACATACTTAAAAAAATAAAATTTAATGGAATACAGTAAACACAATTCAAAAAAGTGTTTCACAAAGTATGGTGAAAAAGACATAGTTTGGCGATTCAAATAGATCAGCGGAGCTCATAAGCTTAACGTGCTTTACATCTGCTTGTATGGAGGCATAAAATGACTCTCAAAATCCCACCTCATGACATAACAACATGCTGACTATCTGATCACATCCTCCACCTATTTGGAGGGTACCTTGGATGGCTGAAACAAAGTAAAAGGCAAGTCAAATAAAACAATGATAAAAAAATGAACGTAAATAACATGTTACAATAAACAGCATAAAAGGCGCTAATTTGGTCACTTTGGCATGTTAGATAATTGGAAAGTAGGGACTGAGTGATCAACTCTTATTACTGTTCTGTCTAAGAATGGAGGCATAGTAGATAAAAGCAACTTATGATTTTATGGCAATGTTTCCACAACTAATATTTCTGTTGGTAGCAAAAATGTTGCAATAAATAGGCATACATGAGTGAAAAAAAGATGTTATTAACCATGATGCTGATAAAGCTGACATATATATATATATATATATATTATGAATAAGGCGCTATATAGCACACGACCCGGCACAGACTGACACAGACGCATGTGTAAAAATGCAAAGGACTTTTATTTTTCTTCAGCTGGAGGGCACGTCTTTCCCATGAACCCTCCAGCCTCAACACAGTCCCAAGCATAGTAACAACCCTTCTTCTGGCACCACCACTCCTCCCAGGCAACCTTGTCCTCTTCCTCCCGATTCTGGCCCTGAGTGGTGGTTGCTGGTCCTTTTTATAGCCCACCCGGACTTGATCACCTGCTTGATCACCTGTTCCTGATTGCACTTCCGGGCGAGGCTGTAGAGTTGTCCAAGCTGGCTCCAGGATCCATGCACCACCCCCTTGGTGGCCACCACAGATCCCCACAGGGTTGTGGAGAACTCCATTCTCATGGAACCCTGCGGGAAACTGAGGCACCATCGTCAGCCAGGGAAGCTGCCACCAAGCGTCCCAGGGAAGGTGCTGAGGAGCCCATGGCTGCTTCCCCGGAACATAAGTAGAAGCGGGTTGGCTGTGTTATAACTGCGGCCGCTGTGGCCACGTCTGGAGGTGTTGTCCAGAGGGGACGTCTGAGTGGCAGGGACATCGGGGAAGCATCCCCAGACCTGTTCATTATATTTCCACAGGACGGATCCGTGGAGCCAAGGACGCCGACTCCCTGTCCTGGAGAGGACCGGGCCTCAGATGGGGCTCATCTGAGAGAGGGGCAATGTGGCGGGCAACCAAGTCCCATGCCCAGCTCCTTCTACTTATGTTCCGGTTCCATGGGAGATGGAGTTCTCCACAACCCTATGGGGATCTGGGGTGGCCGCCAAAGGGTGCTGCATGGATCCCGGAGCCAGCTTGGACAACTCTACAGCCCCGCCCGGAAGTGCAATCAGGAACAGGTGATCAAGCACCTGGATCACAGCACGGAAGATTGATAGTGGGGTATTGATTGATATGGTAAATTGGGCGAGACCCGGGGGATGAGGGGTTGGAGAGGGTGCCAGAAAGTTGTGTCTGGGGTTACAAAGTCGGTGATTGTTCAAGTAAAACTTTTGTGACACTTTATCACATCAGTCGCTACAGTATCAAGAAAAAGATAGTAAAGATCGCATTAGCGCAAACAAAAGGAAATTAATCATCAGGACCAGGTGTAACTGTAAAAATAGCAGGACAAAGTGAGGTTAGAAATAAAAGGCAAAGAGCACAAAACAAAGTCTTTTCGCCTTCGCATCATTCAATTCATTCAGTTAAAGCAACAACAAGTTTCATTTCAAAGAAAACACAGTTCGGTCAGGTGTATATTTATGATCACGGAGAAGCGATCACAACACGAGCAACAGAGGCACGAAGTGGCAAAAAGGACAGCGGCTGTACAGGCTTTAAAATGATCGACGGGCAGCGCGGCAGCAGCTGCCCCCCCTTCACAACGCAAGCACCATTTAACCACGCCTGGGGCTGGAAATAAAGGACAAGTATTGTTTTTACAACGTCACGCGAGACAAGGCATTGAGCCATCATTTAAAACAAGTCCACGGACATCTAACCTAGTTGGATTGCTTTTGGCAGACACGCATCATGTGCTTACAGCTCTTAAAACAACGGCATGCAACAAGCAGAACAGGCAGCTCACCAGCAGCAGAAAGACAGCAGATAATCCGACGGCATATCCATAGCATGCGTTCAGCCACCCCCCCCTTCACAATGCGAGCAGCATTATACGTCTGGTGAGAAACAGATGTAACCACACCCAGTGCTGGAAATAAAGGACAAGTATTGTTTTTACAAAAGATTTTTAAAGTAAAAGTGAAAATAATGCATATGTAACAATTCCCATGAAAATAACAATCGCTTTAAATTGTATATACGGGAGTGGGTGAGCAAAGCGAGCAGGGGCGGAGCCCCCTAGTATATATATATATATATATATATATATATATATATAAAATCTAGGTTTTCCTTAAAGAGGCCATAAATTAATAAAATTAATTTAATGAAGAAAATGTTTAACATTTGTGGCACGCAGCTGGGGGTGGTACCCAGCCGGGACGCCCAGGAGGACCGGAGGAGGGCTTGTGCCTCCTCCAGACCACGAGGGGGCAACCACCCTGGTTGCTTTGGTCACCGCCAGGGGGTGCCCCGATGCCTTTGGAGCCCTAGACCTCAGCACTTCCGCCACACCCGGAAGTGCTAGGGGGAAGAGGAGCAGGGACGCCCAGAGTGCTTCCGGGGATACAGCTGGCACTTCCGCCACATGGAAGATTGCCGGGAAGCACCTGAAGCACATCCGGGGAATTATAAAAGGGGCCCAGAGACTGAGAAAAGCATTGTGAAAAGGCCAGGACTTTTGAGGGTGATTGGTGCTGTGGCACTGGGGTGTATGTGTTCACTATTGTAAATAGTTGTAAAATAAACATGTTGTGGTGCATATAATCATGTCTACCTGTCTGTGTCCTTGCTGTTCCCCACAATGGCATCACAGATGGGACTCTCTTCCTGCTACAAGGCAGGGACCCAGTTTAAATAATTTTGTGGGCAGTCCGGCGCAACAGGTTAGCCCACACACGCGCTGTGAGAGCGGCACACGCATAACGGCACAGGAGCGATTCACCCAAGGGACCGCCACCAGTCCACAGAAGGGCCATTTCCCCCTGGTGTGGAAGAAGGACAACAGGCATTGCCGCAGTGCAGCAGGCTTCTATGAGTGCGCCGTGGCTGAGGATAGCCTGGACAGCATCGTGTCTAGGAAGGCCATGCTGAGGCAGGAGCCTCGGACAGATGGGACCCGGGGGGTAAGTGTCCTGCCCAACAACAGTCGGCCCTCCGGGCTTGGTCTTACTTTTTCTGTTGTAGGCAGGGACTACCCGGATCTGCGTCGGTGGCAGGCTCGTGCCGTTCTGCGGGGCTTTCCCAGCGCGGCGGCGGCAGGAGAGGCTGCAAAGGAGGAGATGCTGCAGCTCAAGGGATCGCAGCAGCTGCGAGGCTACCAGGAGGCATGCCACCGCACCGGGAGGGAGAGACACAAGATGGCTGCGGACCGGAAGTCCCTCCCTGTGACAGGCGATGTGTCTTGCATGCCCGCCGATGATTGGATGGAGGCGGGACAAAAGGAATGTCCATCACGTGCTGGGGAGAGACCCAATTGGGCCGGAGGGAAAGGCCCACAGGAAGCAGCCGACGTGTGTTGCTGACAGACAGGTAAGCCCACCGTTTGCTGACTTTCTGTCCTTGCCTGTGGTCCTGCGCAAACTGGAGGAGTGCCTTCAGTCCGCAGGGCCATTATTGCAGGTGCTGAGTGCTCTCCGTGCAGAGTTGCAGAAGCTGGAGGGGAAGGCGGTCGTGTCATTACAGATGCTGCGTGCTGCGGCAAAATGAGGCGACGCTGGATCCTTTGGCCGGAGTAGTACGGCGGAGAAGGTGAGTAGAGCCGACCCCGTAAAGCATGCGGCAGGTCCCTCCGAAAAGGCCCATGAAACACATGATCGGAACCAAGTAGGGGGATCTCCAACAGTGGACGTGCAGGCGGGTGCTCCGCACGTGGTGAGAGGGGAAACAGCGAGAGGGCTGGCAGGACAGGGGCTGAAGAGTGCCCCGGGTCCTAGCGCCCTATGTCCCAAGACCGCGGCGGCATTGTGTCATTCCACCGGGACGCAGATGGGGCGGAGTCTCTTTTTATGCCATAAGGAGACTTAGACCATCATGGTGTTCCAGAGTAAAGGGAGGAATCGAGGAGAGAATGCCGGATCCTCCGATAGGAAGGGATGTGATGCTGGGAGCTCACGTCCAGAGAAGGGCCGCCCTCTGCGGAGGCAGAGGGAAACCCCACAGCCGGCTGAGGTGACAGGGGCGCGTGCGGTCCCGTCCGATGTCCCAACACGGAGGGCACGGAGGTCTCGAAAGGGGGGCCGAGGTGGCAAACGCCGGAGTGCCGGTCAGAGGGGGGAGCATTGCCCACGTACAAAACGAGGAGTCGCCAAGTGGTGGCGTCAGGGCAACGTCTCCAACTCTTGTTCTGATTTATATTTTGCAGGACCGGGCCCTGGAGTGGAGTATGTCGGCTTCCCGCCGTGGAAGACCTGCCCTCGCGGGACAGGCCACTGGCCCCTAGGGGTCTCAGCTTGTGGTAGGGTACTGTGGCACACGGCTGGGGGTGGTACCCAGCTGGGACAACCAGGAGGACCAGAGGAAGGCTTGCGCCTCCTTCAGACCATGAGGGGACGACCGCCCTGGCTGATTTGGGGACCACGGGTAGAGAGCTTTGAAGCTCAACCTTGTAGGGGCCTGTGGTCACTGCCAGGGGCACTCCAATGCCTTTGGAGTCCTGAACCTCAGCACTTCCACCACACTGGAAGTGCTGGGGGGAAGAGGAGCAGGGACACCTGGAGTGCTTCGGGGGATACAGCCGGCACTTCCGCCACACGGGGGCGTGGCGGTGGAAGATTGCCTGGAAGCACCTGGAGCACATCCAGGGAATTATAAAAGGGGCCGCCTCCCTTCATTCAAGGCTGGAGTCAGGTTGAAGAGGACAGAGCTCGGAGGAGAGGAGTGGAGGCGGACCAGAGACTGAGAAAGGCATTGTGAAAAGGCCAGGACTTCTGAAGGTGATTGGTACTGTGGCACTGGGGTGTGTGTGTTCACTATTGTAAATAGTTGTAAAATAAACGTGTTGTGGTGCATACAATCATGTCTACCTGTCTGTGTCTGGGCTGTGCCCCACACATTAATAATGGGAACACTAAACTCATGTCAAGATCAAGGATTGACAGCCAGCTCTAATGTAAGTAAATAAATCATAACTAAGTTATTTATAGGCATCATGAGTTTTTACAAAGATATCATATTCTGTTCAATTCTTTAACAATTTAAACTAGAAAATTACCTTCTATTATTGCGAAATCTGTGAACATTGCAGGAAAACATTTATAAGAACTTCACCTTTCTTCAGACTGTGTTTAGTTTTTGATAGCGTACTTCATCCAGAAAATATAGTGTATACTGTTAATGACCTCTGGGAGAGATGTAAAAGAAGGAGAAACAGTCAGAAGGCAGAGTGTATCATCAGAAATTATGTGTATATCCTTGTCCATTAATATATATTAAGCTGATAGACAACTTTTGATATTAGAAAATATTCTGCAGAATTTAAAGTGTGTATTGTGAAGACAAGGGGGCACCAGAGAGCCCCAAACCCCAATACGAACACACCAAAACAGTCCCAGGTTCAAATAAGTTGGTGTTTATTGTATAAATACCTCACAAATAAACACCATGCACAATTTACTTTTCCTACAAACACCTCTCCTCTCTCCACCACACTTCCCTCCTCCAGTTGAATGTTGCACATCCTCCTCCCAGATTTGCCTAGACAAGCAAGTGTGGTCCCTTTTATTGAGGACCCGGGAGTACTTCTGGTGCTAGGACTCTTGCCTGTTGGAAGTACTACCAGGTCGCACAGAAGTCCCACATAACAAGGAGTACATCTCCCTGCAGCACCCTCTTACGGCACCCCAGGAAGGCTGTGTCCTGCCAGACTACAGCTCCCAGCATTCCCTGCTGGTTCCTCAGTGAAAACCAATATCAAGTGTCACTGCAATCTATCGACCGGGGGGAATACAGTAATCCCTCGCTACTTCGCGGTTCACTTTTCGCGGATTCACGACTTCGCGGGTTTTTAAATATAGCAGTAGTATTTCCTAGTCTAAGAACAACAAAACAAGTTCGGTAACTAAGTGCATTGTAACACGGGCTGTGGTTGGTACATGGGAGGGAGACGACAAATCACAGCTTCCCGCTTTCTAATCGGGCCCGTGATTGGTGCTTTGACTGATGCCCAGATCCCACAGCATCTCCCCTTGTCTCTCTGTCACGGCCATTTCACTTCAAGCTTTCTCGCCGAGCGGTTTACTTTACACTGTACTGTGTGTGATTTTTTTGTGGTTTCTTTGTCTTGAACTTCGCTTCAGTTTTCACCCCCTGCAATGGCTCCCAAACGTGCTCCTTCTTCCAAGGCTGGTGCTGAGCCTAAACGCCAACGAAGAATGATGACGATCTCTGAGAAGGTAACTGTAAACTTATCTACCGATTTCATATTGCTTAACAGTTGTCCCTGTTATTAATAGAGTAAAGGGTGGGTTGTAAACAGTACAGGGAGGGTTTAAAAATGTCCAAATACACGTTAAATAATTAAATAAATATGGTGTCCCTACTTTGCGGAAATTCAGTTATTGCGGCCGGCCTTGGAACCTATCTCCCGCGATAAACGAGGGATTACTGTAAATACACCCCACAGACAGTCCTTCCCTGTCCCCTTTTATCCCGACCAGCGAAGGTGCTATTCACATGTCTGGTCGCGTCTGGGGCTTCCCCTGTGGCTGGGATGTCCGTCCATCCCTTTGGGAAGCCTTGATTGGGTGTGACATCCTTTCCCTTCTTGGCCGGGATGCCTTTCTGTCGACTAGGGGCCTCCAGTCCAGGTAAGGTGTCTTCTTGTCTCCATGCTGGGATGCCTATTCATCCTGTGTGCCACCTACAGTATGATACAAAAGATAATGCACTTAAAGAGTCTTTTTAGTCTATACTATCATTTTTCCTACACTTAACCTGATGAAATTTGTTTTGGGAACATGATGAGCTACTTGATGACCAAGTCACCGTCCCTCATTAAATTCTTTTATCACCCCCTGTGTACTTCTTAGATGATCCCAGACAGGCTAAGAGATACAATTACTTACTCCATCATGTCTTGTTCTACCTTTTGATCTTCTTCTGATAGGTCATACCTTGAAACCAAGGGGGCATTGTACTTAAATTTCGAAACCACATTTACTGGGTCCTCTTGACCCAGGGAAGCAGTTTATTCTGAGTTCCTCTCATATTGCTAAGCTGTTCACCTTACCGTGAAGAGTGAGCCCAACAATCATGCTCAGGAACCTCTTTTCAGCTGTTTGTACTTGCAATTGTACTCTTTTGGTCACTACCCAGAGTTTGAGACCAGTGTTGAGGATGGAAATGTAGGCTATTCAGTATATCAAAAGCTTTGTCTGAGAAGTTATCCCCTGCTTCACAACCATGGACTGAAACAATGCTCTCAAAACTGCTGAAGTGATATGTCATTCAGTCTCACATGTGAAAAAGACCATGGAATACTTAAACTGCTCTACATGGAGTAGCTACAAAAACCTTATATGAAAACAGTCAGACACTCTTTTCTCAGGAGAGGACTGTGACCCCAGATTTTGAGTTGTTTATTCTCATCTCAGTTATATAACAAATTTAACAGTAAACTTCCAGTATTGTGCAAGAGATCACATTCTCAATGGGCAGGAGATCAATATCATCTGCAAATGGCAGAGATGCAGTTCTCAGGTCCATACACTGGATAGTCTTAAAATCCTTAGCTGCACCTTAATATTCTACCCATGAAAATCATGAACAGGTCAGAAGATAAGATAAAACCTTGGCTAAGTCTAATACCTGCAATGAACAGGCTCAACATAATGGCACAGTTCTTGTTCCTCAAATATAAGAACCAAAACATGCACAACTGTAGCCATGATACCCAATACTCAGTACTTCATACATGATACTATTGGGCTTTTTAAAAATTCTCAGTACACATGTAGATGAAATTTTCACATTTTCTGTGCCAGGGGACTTCACCACAGAGGGGATGGAATCCCCATTCTTCTGCCTGGACTTGAGGAGTGAATTTAAAGACAGTCCCAGTCATCTGGCAAGAGATATCTAATGTTAAATACATTTGTAACATAAGTGGTTACAAGTATAGTTTGACATTTCTTCTTATTCATTTAGAAAAAAAAAACGTAAGTGGTTAGTTGTTACCTTTTGTTGCAGAAGCATGTCATAGGTGATCTGATAACACTATAAAGCAGGTTATCACCTGGCAAAGGTTTGCAAGTGGGCAGCCAGAGGGCAAAAAATGTCAATGTCAATATCAATGTCAAATTTATTTATATAGCACATTTAAAACAACATAGGAATGCTGTGGCCAAAGTGCTTTACAATAATAGAATAAAAGAAAAACATACAATTAACATGAATAATATAAATAGAAATAAAATAAATGAACATAAATAAAATAAATAATAAATACAAGTAATGTTACATAATCACAATGAGGAAACCATCAGTATTACTGAAGGTCACGGAATGCAAGTGAATAGGAATGAGTCTTTAATCTTGTTTTGAAAAGTTCAATTGTAGACGAATCCTTTATGTGATGAGGTAAAGAGTTCCACAGGTGAGGAGCAGCAGCTGTAAAAGCCCTGTTCCCCCTTAGTTTTACATTTGGTACGAGGGACAACAAGAGACAACTGACAAGAAGATCTAAGCACGTTAGATGGCTGGTGTAAAACATACAATTCGGATAAATAGGCAGGAGAAAACCCATGTAAAGATTTAAAAACTAGCAACAAGATTTTAAAATCATTTTGAAAACTGACAGGCAGCCAGTGTAAAGAAGCTAATATTGGAGAAACAGAATCGGACTTTCTTGGCCCAACCAAAAAGCGAGCGGCAGCATTCTGGACCAACTGTAACCTGCGTATCAGGGATTTGCTAATCCCAGAATACAGCGAGTTGCAGTAATCAAGGCGAGAGAAGATAAAAGCATGAGTAGCTTTCTCAAGATCCCTAGAAGATAAAAAAGACTTGATCTTACCTAATAGACAAAGCTGGAAAAGCAACTCTTGACTACAGAATTAACCTGTTTCTCAAAAGAGAGGTTACTGTCAAAGATAACACCAAGATTGCAGACTTGAGGTTTGCAAAAGACAGAGAAAGAGCCGAGAAGTCCAAGACCAATTTGGGCTTTAGCAGATGGACCAACTATACACCTCCATTTTATTTTGTTTCAGATCAAGAAAATTATTAGCCATCCAGGATCTTAGTTCAGAAAGACAGTTGTGCAGTTGATTTATTGCAGAGTTGCAGATGGGAATATAAACCTGTGTGTCATCAGCATAGCAGTGAAAAGAAATGTTAAATTTCCTAAAAATAGCTCCGATAGGGTGAAGGTATGCAGAGAACAAAATAGGACCCAAAATGGATCCCTGAGGAACACCACATTTAAGAGGAGCCGTAGACGAAAAAGAGGAATTTAAAGTCACTGAAAAGTGTCTACCAGTTAGATATGACCTGAACCAGTTAAGAGCAGCCCCTTTAAGCCCAACAAGATGTTCAAGCAATATCTCATGGTCAATAGTGTGAAAGGCAGCAGGCAGGTCCAGGAGGACAAGGACTGCAGTGCCATCCGAGTCAATAATAATAGAGATGTCATTGAATACTTTAAGGAAAGCCATCTCAACACCATGATAACACCTAAAGCCAGATTTGTAGATCTCAAATAAATTATTGGAGTTAAGGTGATCAACCAATTGATTATAAATAATTATTTCTAATATTTAGCCAAAAATGGGAATTGGGAAATTGGGCGAAAATTGGCTAAAACTCCAGGATCTAATTCTGCCTTTTTTAGACAGGGACGTACCACAGCATGTTTAAAAAATGAGAGCACAACTCCCTCACTAATAGAACCATTGATAATGGCTAGTAAAGATGGTCCCAAAACATCAAAGGCTTCCACTATGAGGCGTGGTGGTACAATATCAAGAGGACTGAGAGTAGGTTTAAGGGTGTCAATAGTTCTTTTTAACTGTGAAAGTGAGACAAGATCAAAATATTCTAAGACAATGCCCTGTTTAACAGTAGGAAGTTTATAGCCAGTTGGAACAATACCACAGCGAATTTTATCAATTTTACTGACAAAGAATGAAAGAAACTGCTCACATGAAAGAGCAGTGCTAGTTTTTTTAACTGCAACCTGGAAGTTGAATAGAGAAGTCCTAAAAATCTGTTAAGATGTGGATGCAATTTATGTGAGCCTTTGTGATCATGTACTGTATTTAAAGAGACAGGATGGAAAGCGAGAGTGACTATTTTTACTGTATATGTCTTTGGCATGGATAAAATAAATCTTATGTCACTGAGAAATCAAGTCAAGTTGGGGAGCATGCACTGGTACAGTGCATTGCCGCACCCACTACACGACGAGACAACTCGGGATCCCGGTTGGCAACTCAGGCAGACACACGGTCCAATCCCACCCTCTGGAAATGACCCTCTATCTGCCGCAGCCAGGTGTTACGTGGGCAACCCCTTGGCCTGGTCCAGCCACTCGGGTCCCCAACAATGAGGATCTTGCAAACTGGATCACCCTCTGGGAAATGCGCCACATGGCCATAGTGCCATAACTGACGCTCCTTCACATTCGGGACTCCATGAGCAACCGCTCATTCGACATAAAGTCAAACCAACGGTACCCAAGGATTTTCTGGAGAGACACAGTACCAAAGGAGTCCAGTCTTCCTCTCAGGTCACTGTACAGTGTCCATGTCTCACAACCATAAAGCAAGACAGGAAGGACTCTAAAGACTTGGACCTTCGTCCTTTTGCATAGATATCGGGAGCGCCACACACCCCTTTCCAGCGACTTCATGACCCCGCATGCTCTCTCAATCCGTCTACTGACTTCATAGGAAGAGTCACCAGAGACATGAATGTCACTGTCAAGGTTAGTAAAACTCTCGACAAGTTTGACACTCTCTCCGCAAACAGACACACTGCTGATGACCATGCCCAAGAGGTCATTAAAGGCCTGGATCTTGGACTTTATCCAGGACACTCGCAAGCCCAGACAGACTGAGAAATCACTGGGTATATTTTATTTATTTTGTACTTAGCGCCTGTCTTCAGCCTTCATTTACCTTGTAAATAAAAACATGACTTTTAATGATTTTCTGCTCTTTGCCACTTTGTTTATGGTCAGTCTGGTACACAAATGTATCCTACATTACCTTTTTCAATTGCATATAAACTTTAATAAAATATTCCTTTAAAATGACCATAAATCAAAATGACATTTACTTTAAAGTATTTATTGAAGCCTTATGCATCTTTACCAACTTTAGTGTCTTCCTCAGCACATTTAATCAGTTGTCAGGTGGTTGCTTTTTAGTGTAAAGAGTAGACTCTCATCTGCAGTGCCTATAAAAAGTACTCCCCCCCCCCCCCACCAGGTTTTTTGATGTTTTGTTGTTTTACAGCAGATTTAATTTGGGTTTTTTTGTCACTGAAAATCTGAAGATGACTCTTAAATGTCAAAGTTAAAACACATCTCCACAAATTGATCTATTTTTATAGTGTATTATTTTTATAGGCACTGTAGCACTCTCTAAAAAGGACAAATGTCTCTTCCCTTTGGCAATCATAAGTGTCTTCAACAATTTTTAGATATCTCCCAGTGAAATATCTGATGTCTGCTTCACCTTTGCCAAAGAAATGTATTCATGGGTGAGGGAAAGTGGGAAAACTTAAACATTTAAGCATATCAGAGATGAAGCAGCAAGTATTTCAATTAAATCTGAAACTGGTTGCTTTGTTATAACTTAACTAAGTTGGTCATTAAGTCTTTTCTTTTTGCTTTTATCTGTTGGGTTAATATATTTTTAGTATTCACCATGTCTGAAGCCTTTTAAAAAGTGTCTGTGTTACTGATTGAGCGTTGAAATTTTTAATGTTACCCCTGCTGAAATTAATTTTCCCTTCAATTAAAAATTAAATCCATTTCATGTCCCTTCTCCTTCATTTGTGCATGACTAATTTTCTTTCCTAATGTCAGCTTCAGAGGCACAAGGCATTTCAAGCAGCAAATGCTTCTGATGGACAAAATAAATTATTACTTTAAGGGAAGAACAAGCATTTTTTTTCTGTTACCTTAACACACTACTGTCAAGTAAACTACAATATATTGAGGGCTTTTATAAAAGAGCTCACAATAGACCATGTATTGAATTATTGGCTGCCATTCTATGCACGTTTCTGCAAGTGCAGATAAATTAAACTGGGCAATGATGAAATAAGACTCAATAAACCAAGCAGAAATATAATCCTAGATTGCAGTTTACAGATATGAGCATTGACAGGTAGAAACATGAATTGATTAGAAAAAAACAAAACAAAAAAAGAAACATTTCGAGAATAAGAGAAAATTGGAACATCCTAAAAAATTAGCAAAGAAATTAATTACCAAGGACTTTACAAACCTGGTCACTCACTGTATTATTCCCATTCAATAAATTAAAATAAAAAAGCATTATACCATCTGTTGCATTGAACTACTAAATGTTTGGGTCAAATATGGACTCAATCATTTCCATTTCTTTCCATGTGAACTTTTCACCTGGATAACACTGTACTTATTTATTGTCTTGTAAAATCACCAGGACGATAGTTACTTAATGAGAGAAGCATGAGAAATAAAAAGGCACTGAATCCTTCCTTATTTGCTCTAGCATTACACGGCAGTGCCTTTGTGAAAACATGTGATTAAATCACTTAGAGATCTGTACATAGACAATATCTTCACATCCAATGAACAATTACACTCCACATTTAACCTTCCAGCAACACATTTCTTTCACTACCTCCAAATTAGAAACTTTGTTAAACAAAACCTGCCCAACTTTCTTCACCTCCCACCTACTTCTACTCCGGGAAAAATATTGCTCAGTCTCGAGGACTCAAACAGCATTTCTGTAACATATAAAAACATTATTTAAAGTCCCTCCCATTCAAAGATCCCAGAGTACATTGGGAAAAGACCTCTCACTCAACATTTTGGAAAAGGAATAGAAGGCAGCAATGCATAGAATTAGCTCGAGCTCCATATGTGCAAAACATACAATCATTCAACTTAAAATTATCTGTCGAGCACATCTGTCTTGTTTAAACCTGTCCAAAATGTTTCCAGAGCAAGATCCAACAAGCAAACATTGCAATCGAGTTCCAGCCTTACTGGGTCACATGTTTTGGGCCTGCACCAAATTAACGACACTTTGGACCAAAATCCTTAAATGTCTTTCAGACAGTCTTGGCATCACAATCCCTTCTAACCCATTAACAGCTGTGTTTGGTGTTGTTCCAGATGGCCTTAAAGTGGAGAAGGACAAACAAATTGTAATTGCCTTTACTACACTACTGGCACACAGACTTATTTTGCTCAACTGGAAGAATCCTAACTCTCCCCTTTTAAGTCAGTGGGTAACTGATGTTATATACTATTTGAAAATTGGAAAAAAATCTAATTCTCACTTAGAGGATCTGTGCAGAAACCTTTCAAAACCTGGCAGGATCTGATCAATAACATTTTAGAATAAGCTTTTAAAGCACTGAGGAAGCAGACTCTCTCCCTATTGCTTTTTTTTATTTTTCTTCTCCATTCATCTATATTCACTTATTAATTTATCTATTTACTTATTTTTACTAGGTTTAAGGGGTTGATTTGTTTTCAATCCTATTCTTGTAAAATTGATCTGTTTGTATGGAATGTTGTGTGATTTCAATAAAATCAATAAAATTAAAAAGAAAAAAAAAAGAATAAAGCAGCAGTAATTATTACTTTAGGTACAGAATTAGAGATTCATTTGGAGAATGAGTTAATTTTGAGCAGAGCCTTCAAGTACAGGTAAGCTTCATTGTTTTCCCACCTGCTTTAAACACCCCCCCACAATAAAAGTGTACGATTGTTCTATGGTAAAGCTATTCTTCTGACAAAGGCATTCAGCACAGTTCTTTTCAGAAAGTACAAGTCACTAGCTTCTATTTTACAAATGGAGCTCCCAGTCTAAATTGACACCTCTATGCCCCTTGAAGATACAAAGATGTGCCATTCAAGCATGAAAATAATAGTGCAAAAAGCCACTGCTGCCAAACACAGCAATGAACCAGCTGGTTAGTTTGGACCATCCCATGGGTTTCTGGCTCCTTCCTGACTTTTTTTTTATGCATTCGATCATTGCTAAGGAAAGTTTGAGCTGCACACCTTGTGAGCACGTTTGGAAGTACAGTGTACATTGTCATATCGCATCAGTTCTAGTTCGCTGCATGTGACTGAGCGCGGTAACAGCTATTCTCAGATGTATGGGGGGATTGCAACCTCTTGAAAATTGGGTATGACTGTTGAATCATGATTGACAGTAGTGTCTTCTTATCCAATCTGAAATATAAAAAAAAATGGTGCAAGTTCTGTACAAAGTCTAACACTGCATCGGAGAACTGCTTTTGAATTGCATGTGTTTGATTCTGCAAAGCACAACATAGGAAAGCACAGAACTGTGGGTGAGTCTCTGAACGTAAGAGCAGGTCCTACTCTGACAGGGTAAGGAAACTTAATCCTAGTGTTTAAGGTGATTAACATTCTTGAGAGCTTTGAATTCTTATTCCAGAAATGGACCTGCTCCTTACTTCTTACTTCACTGCCACATTTGTCTTCACATGCTTGGACTGTTGCGTTTTACGATGGTCAGGTTGCTTGGTAAGACTGCTCAGCTAGTATAGGTCTGTTTATTTCTTTAAAGGACTATTGGTCTACTCAGGTTTTTCACTATTATCTGAGAGCAGGGGTGGACACAATGTACATGTATATGATAGTCTGTTGGGCCACCCACTTTGCAAACATAACAGTCCTGGTATACTTTCTGGTAGTTCAGTTTTATATATAAGGTGGGTAATTACCTGCAACTTTTTACATCAGTATTTTTTGGAAAGTATTGCATCGCACTTCATATTCTACTGCAATATAAACACGATTGGAATCTTGGAAGAGAATATTTTAGTGAACAGACGATTTTTAAAGGATAATGCCATGTTGAGGTATAGGCTTTTTTCTACTGTACACAAACATATTTTATTAAAAACAAAATAAATACCATATGAACACTGTATTCTCAAATTTTGTTTTCAGACCTCATTTAGACTCTTCTAATTATTTCTGGTTTCAAAAACCTCATGAATCTTTAACCATCAATGTTGTTCTGAGGTGCAATATGCCCTTTACAGTGTCATACACCTTTAGTCAACCACAGCCAGTGATCTGTGCTTGCATCGGCATTTAAATTTGTCACACTTGAACCATCATACTGAATTTTTAAAAAGGTTGCCATTGTTTTTTCTTTTAAGTGTGTCCCGGTGTTAGAAAAAAATAGGTTTAGGCCTGAAAATGCATTTTCACATTTTGCAGCCTTTCTGATAACAGTAATAAGATTTCCTGCATCCTCCAGTATATCAGACATTGAGGTGTTATTTTCTCTTAGAAGACCAGAGTACATAATGGTTAATGGTCAGCATCTTATTTTTCAAGAGATTCCTTTTCTGCAGTTTCTGTGATCAGTTTCCAAAGGTTAATGGCCATTATTTGTGGTTGCATTCTTGACAATTTGTGACAGGAGCATTGGTAAAACATTCAAACCATCACATGTGTGATCACCAAGCTGCTGAATACTTTAAGGTCGCACTTCCTAAACTATGAGTTGTGGGTTGTCACCAATGTTTTTCATAGGGTCGTGACTAACCGTTATATTTAATAGGAATGTGTCGTGTATGGCTTGTGAGGTGTCTCGTGGTGAGTTTTGCTCCAGATCTGACGGTCATCATGGACTAAGAGGAACAAAATTGTGGTGCGAGAAAAAAAAAGATTTAAGACAATCTACTTTAAGTCATTTTCTCAGTTGTAGTGGGCCCTGTCAGTTGAAAAAAGTTATCAGTGTACATTTTTGTTTCAATGTTATGCATTTCAAGAAATGCCTCAGCACTTGCTTTGGAATTTATTACATCTTGCAGGCTGATGTGGATATTACAGTCTAATGCTACTGTGCTTTCTCACTTTTTCAATCCTAAAATTAGTTTTGCCTAAAAACAAAAGCTGGTGGTCACCTGTGGTTTCTGGATGCTCTCTGTATATGCCAAGGTACATTCTCTGACTTGACACTGTAAACCTCCCTGTAGTCATCACTACTTTGTGAAATATTCTTTGTATTTAATCTTACTACACTGGACTGGACTCTGATTTCCTTCTTTCAGTATGTTGACTGTCTCACCAGAAAGAACAGGACAATTGACCTTCTTTATGTGAATATGAGGGATGATTACCAAGCCTCTCCCCTGTCACACCGGGTAAATCTGACCATAGTCTTGTTTACCTACAGCCTCAGTACAAGCTCAAAGATTACCCACAGCTACAAGCTGCTTCAGGAAATGGTCTCCTGAATCTGAAAATGCTCTTAGGGACTGTTTTGGATCTAATGACATGAAGAGGATATTATGGGGATAACAAACTGAGTGACAGACTATCTGAACTTCTGTATGGACACTGTTGTTCCTTTTAAATTTTTTTTTTGCTCATTATAAGCCCTGGATTACCAGTGATGTTCAGGGCCTTCTTAACAAGAAGAGAGCATTCAAAAACAAGGACCAGGCAGAGCTGAGGTGTGTACAGAAGGATCTTAAGATTAGAATAAAAGGCTAAGGAGTCCTACAGGGAAAAAGTACAGCATAGGCTGCAGCAAAATAACATCAGGGAGGTGTGGGATGGTATGAAGACTGTCACAGGCGATAAGCAAAGGAACAAGCTATACAGTAGAGGACCTTGTGGAGAGAGTGAATGAGCTCAATCTCTTCTACAACCAGCTTCTGGTTCCCTCAGGATCAATAAATACAATATAATACAATAAAATGTACTTTTGTATAGCCCAAAATCACACAAGAAGTGCCGCAATGGGCTTTAACAGACCCTGCCTCTTGACAGCCCCCCAGCCTTGACCCTCTAAGAAGACAAGGAAAAACTCCTTGTAGGGAAAAAAATGGAAGAAACCTTGGGAAAGGCAGTTCAAAGAGAGACCCTTTTCCAGGTAGGTTGGGTGTGCAGTGGGTGTCCAAAAGAAGGGGGTCAATAGAATACAATACACAGAACACGTATAAAAATAAAAATATTACAAGTATGGAGCAGAATTTAACAGTAGATGATTTGGATTTTTTTCAGAGTCCTGGAGACCTCAGCCATCAAGCTGCATCCCCCAATTGGCCATTCCGCAGCTGAGTAAGCCAATCTGATGAAAGGACCCATCTACCCGATGATTCCTGTGATCCTCCATCAGGGATGACTTTACCTTAGGCAGGCAAAATAACTTGGCAGGTGGGCTGTGGCACCAAGTGCTACATTTGAGTACCGAGAACAGAAACAGAATAGGTGAGGGTTAGCAACAAATTATAACTATCATGTTACTTATGTTTTAGTGCTAATGAGTAACAACAGAGATGCAGTCTGTACAGTTAATCAGCAGCTCTAGTCAGGATATGCTAAACTGAAGCAGTGAGTCTTCAGCCAGGATTTGAAAGCTGAGAACAAAGGAGCATCTCTTATAGTAAATAAAGCATCTATCTATCTATCTATCTATCTATCTATCTATCTATCTATCTATCTATCTATCTATCTATCTA
>JANRMT010062819.1:43896423-43926198 GCA_026402145.1 Polypterus bichir lapradei | reverse complement strand
CTATCTATCTATCTATCTATCTATCTATCTATCTATCTATCTATCTAGTGGACCCACACACCTGGTTCTCTCCTCTACTCTTTTTTTTAACACATTACAATATGTTAATTACTGTATTTCCTTATTTATGTACTATCAAGTTTTGGCATGCTTGCCCTCACTGCCCCAGCTGATTTACAACTAACGCTATTGCTTCACTTGTGTGATTTGTAGTCTTGCTTTGTGATTTCACTATATTACTGTGACATTCAATTAAGGTTGTACTTAAAGAACTGAGCCTTATAAAAAAAATGATAAAAAATATGGCATTTAGATACATAATTCTCCAAAAAAAGAGACTGAGAGGAATTCTGGCCTGAAAATCCAGGATACTCGAAAGCATCTCCAAGTCTAAAACTGAATTTGGTAATACACCAAAGATTACCATGAGGGGGGTTTAAATGCGTTTAAGAGGCCAAGAAGTGATCCGAAATTAGGTTTTGATAGCTGCAAGACAGAGGTCAGATACAGAGTGACAGAGGGAAAACAGTCTCCAAACTGGCACTGCACCGTTTATACAGTAAGTGTTTCTGCATACTTCATTGACAAAGGTCCTATTTACATGTCCTTGCGCCATATAGTCCTGTAATGGGGTATAGCATCCTGCTGACCTGGAAAGAAGTTTGTGGGTTTAGAAAATTATTGCATACGTGTATCACTCTTAAATAATGGAGCCTTTAGAGGTTGAGAGCAACTAACCATCCTGTTATTTATTTAGTAACCTCAAAACTGAATCCTAACTGGGGTGGTTACATTTTCAAAAATTATATACAAATGAATCAGTCCCAGATTGCTCTATTTGTGTGATACTAAGAATGATATAAAGATAAAAAGTATCACTTCTGCATGCATTTATGCCCTGGATGAGCTAATTATATGCCAGAATGAAGCTAATACTTGGGTGTCTATATCTGAACATCATTAAAACTTCTGTAGCCTTCTTCAGAACAAGTCACAAAGCTGAACTCATTCTCCTGGACATCTTCTATTTATTTCTATGACCTTTCTCGTTAAAATGAAATAAATAAATGAATTATATAAGCTGTTGATTTTTTGCATTTGCTGGACTATACTACAGTAAAGAAAAGGCTGACTTGTTACTTGGAAAATAGAGAATGTCTAGTTTTTCATCCAGTCTGTAGCCGTAATGTGTGAGCTGTATTATAGTAGTTGTAAGTCCCAAATTCTGCAGTATGTGCTCTCATAATTTCCCCTGTAAGGTATGGTAAACTGTTGCATAGTGACAACTCTGATCTGACCATTTAGTTTAGTGCTTAAGAGAGTTACAGTAACACTTTCTGCCTGCAATCCACTTCACATCAATCTCTAAGCTTTAGAGTCACAAAGCACCCTTTCTTTGCTCTTCTTTTGACATAGCTCTTTATGTTAAGATTACCACAAGCCTTTATATTTAAATTCTGGGCAGGTGTTTTGCTTTCAGTGGAAAAGCAGCCAACGTCTTCTCTTCTACAGGGAATATTGAGCATTTCCAGGATGGCTACAATTACAGGACTTTATATGCAAATGTTAAGATTAACCTGTACAAGATGTAGGTTCTGTCCTTGAACAGAGCAGATAGTGATGTGTGCAGCCACTCACAGGGAGTGAAATATTGCATTTAGTCAGGTGAGTGATGTGTTGGGATAAAAAGGTAATAAAAGTTTGTAGCATATGATGAAAATAATTTATCAGTAATCAAAATGTCACTATGATTATCTACCAATATTAAAAGTAAGCATTATGTTGAAATTGAGAATATCTTTTGCTCCAAAAGCAACTCCATGTTACTAATTTAGTGGACTCATTTAAGTAATATGTGTCACCTGAAGGATATACTAAGAATATGTTACTGTATACTTAAACAACAAGGCATGTTGTTCAGTTTGAAGCATAATTATATTAAGTGATGATAATAAGTGTCACAAATGTTATTTGTAAGTACTTTTCAAGCAAGACAAGGCCCCAGGGTACAAAAAATATATAGTTAAAGGTAAAAATAAATGTAACATGTCACAGAAACCAGAACTGTTGACATATAAACATATTAGTTGATTTTAGGTTAAAATTATAACAAGTGTCTCTTTAGCTGTGCTATGGGAATCATAAAAATATTTTTCCTAAATATATTAAAATTGGGTTTCTAATGATTATTCAATTATTGTATCTTTCTCTTTAATTGTGCCCTGACCTCACTCAGAGGTGCTGCTGGAAGAGGCTCATTGGGCTCCCGGACTCCTTTCAGGTGCCCTATGAAAGGAGCCAGTCACCACCACTCAATGGCCTGAGTCGGGACGAAGTGGACAAAACTCTTGACGAGGACGAGGAGTAGGAGTAGTGCAGGTGGAATGACTTGCGGCAAAGGGACTGTGTTGGTGCTTGCCTTGTGTGCTGTGGAAGGCAAACTGTGCTAATAAATCGAGTGCTGTGTGGCAAAATCGCGTTCTGCTTTGTCTGTGCTGTGTACATGCCCTGGGCTTCACAATACAAATAAGAAAGATACACACACCAAATATGAAAACTTATCCTGTGGGTAGAGAAGATGTACTTGTAGTAGAGTAGTTGAATAATAAGTTATTTATTGTCCTTTCAAAAAATATAAAAAGCTTGAACTAACTACCCAAAGATCCATAAAAACAATATATTACTATTTAATGTGGCAGCTGCCTTAATGCTTTTTTTTGCCCTTTCTCTTTGTGTCTTTGTGGGTTTTTTTGCAGATAGTCATCTCATATCCCAACTACCTGCCTGTTAAGGTAATTGGGAATTCTAAATAGGTCCCAAATTAATGAGTGTGAGTATGTGTAAGTGCTTAAGAGTGCCCTGCTATGCACACACTCTCCCAAAGATTGGTTTCTTTTGCACCTGATGTGGCTGTGATATGCATCAGTCCCCACAATATTAAAGTAGCTTGAATAATTAATGGATAGACTGAGTATTTACACTAGAACTGATACAGTATTTGTATGGGCGGCATGGTGGCACAGTGGTTCACTTCCCAGGTCCTCCCTGTGTGGAGTTTGCATGTTCTCCCTGTGTCTGCGTGGGTTTCCTCCCACAGTCCAAAGACATGCAAGTTAGGTGTATTAGCGATCCTAAATTGTCCCTAGTGTGTGTGCTTGGTGTGTGGGTGTATGTGTGTGTGTGTGGCCTGTGGTGGGCTTGCGCACTGCCCGGGGATTTGTTTCTGCCTTGTGCTCTGTGTTGGCAGGGATTGGCTCCAGCAGACCCCCGTGACCCTGTGTTAGGATATAGCAGGTTAGATAATGACAGACTGACTGACTGATATTTGTACCTTTTCTGTCTTTCACTAAACTTTTCCCATACATCAGCAATAAATCTCATCACAGACTCCTTGAGTTTAGTCCTAAATAGAACCCTATACCTGTGCTGAATATCAAATGACAGATCAAATGACAGCTTAGCATGGGGGACCCACTGGGACACCTGGAGGAAATTTACTAAGACACCGCTTGACAGTTTTTTGATTTCCACACATCTTCTCACCACCAAGCTATCTATAATGCATGTTGCTGCATCATCAACACTAAAGCATACTGGCCCAGATGTGTTCACATCTGCTAAATATATCACACTCTACCACACATTTAAGAAGTAGTTAACTCTTTTCATTATCTGGCCACATTACACCTTATTGGGCCTTACCAGGATCAATGTTGATGTACCAAACTCTTTTATCTCAGTTGCTTGTACAAAAATGTACTATAATAAGCTGCAGCTTCATATACTGTAGATTTTCATTCAAGGTCAAAACCTATCCTGTACAGCCTAATAGCACATTCTGGACTTGCCCATAGTTGTAAAATTTGTATAACGTGTGGTGCTGTATGAGATGTGAGGCACGAATTCATCATTCAGTACTGACATCCTAAAATAGTAAGTTTGACCATTTTTAAGGTTACAGTATGTTTAGCAGTTGTGCCATGTAAGGTAATTGTATAACCTTCTAAACAACCTGAAATTGTTGCCAATGGGAGAGCAATCCCAATATAAAATGAAAGCCTTAAAATTAATTGTAAGTGAATATTTTTGTATATTGATTGGCATCTTGAGATTGTGTTCATATATTCATATGAAGTAAATGATTATGCAAAGGTTTTTGTTATATATTCATAATTTATATTATATGAATATTTAATATATTCATTTTCTGAAATATTTTAACATTATTGAAAAAAGTCCTAAGGTCTGTCTTTGTGTGATTCTCATTCACTCTCATGGGAATACTTACTGATAGCTCACTTCCCTAAAGCTAAAGTTATAGACTGATATGACAGTGCTTCTCATGCTTCAGCCATCACTGTAAAAAAAGAAATCTAAGCAGTCCAATACAAAATATCTTAAGGATTAGTTCCACAGGTATTTAGTTTTGAGGTGGTGTTCAATAAATACAAATTAATAATTCAACTATATACATTTATATATATTGTGGTCAGACACTGAAAGAACAGTCTCAAAAAGGATGCCAACTAGGTTGCCCCTTTTAGTCACCTCCAGACGAAATGAAATGAATGGAACAAAGAAAAGGCACAGCTTAGTGCTGCTCCCCTAAACCGGGGTTTCTCATTAACAAGAAAAAAGGCGAGACAGTACTCCACCCTGTGGCTAGCTTCTGGGATTGTCTGGGTTTTATGGCTGGTGGTCCCAACACTGAAGAAAATAAAGCTAGTGGTAGCCCCCCTCTCATCTCGGTGGGGTATTGCATATCTGAGCCAGTGGTAGAGTCCTCCAATGTATATAAGAACATATAACAATATATATACAGTAGGTTAAGATACTGTGGTTTGAGTGTGTGTGTGTGTGTGTGTGTGTATAATATACTGTATAATATAATGTTGGTTTTGAAAGATCTGCTATGATACTGTATATGTAGATTGGTCATAAAATATTGGTTTAGATATTTACATTTATTGTAATAGTTTTATTCAGATATAGTGTATTCATTGGTTGAGAGAATATATAATTATATCCTTTGCCATTATAAAGGAATTGCTTATATCTGGCAGGCACATTTTATTTCAAAATTCAGATTGACTAGGGGTTCTCATTTTTCATTAGTGGTCAAAGCAATGATTAAATGAAACTGTATGCACCAGAATGGATCAGTCTAAACAACTGTGTGTATGTATACTATACATACTGCATATACAGTATATACAGTACTAGCAAAATACCCGCGCTTTGCAGCGGCGAAGTACTGCATTAAGATTTTTATTAAGAAGAAAATTTAACCTTTATAAACTGAGGGAAAATATGCCAATAATTATTTGTTAAGGATCTCTTTGTATACCACGTTGTCAGTTCGGCCCTCCGGTTGTAACATGACCAAGCTGTGCGCTGAGCTTACTCTTGAGCATGCAACTTACAGTTGGCCATGTGAACAGTAATCTTGTCTCAAATCTCACAGCTTGGATTGCTGCTGTCATAATCAGTTTGAGGTTCATGGTTTGTTTCAATTACGACAGTATTTGCAGGACTTGTGTTGAAGTGACATTCGGCATCTTTCAAGCGTTGTAAGCTTACAACCGGTTTCATCGATAACTTCACATCCAGCTTTTGAGAGTTTAAACATTCATAAACATCAAAGTGTCCACTACTGAAATCGTCACCTGTGAATGTAAGATGTTTAAGAGGCATTGGCGGTTGTCGAAAGGTGTAAAATATTTGGCCATTTCGGTACACTTGAAAGCACCAACCGAACAATTCAGCGGCAGCCATCAACTCACATGCAGAACCATAGGTGAAGGGCTTAAGCATTTCACTCTTCTAGTGCTCCTGTGTAGTATAATTATCTCCTGTACCGTCATCAGTCCGCACCTTGAACCTGTCCCAGTCATTCAATACATAAGACACAATGTTCTTCCGGATATCAAGAGTGAGCCTGATATGGCCGTGCAATATGTAACACAGAGAATGGAAAAGGAAGGTGCCATCTCCGGGCATGGAAACCACTCGGTAAGTGACAGTTCTTTGATCGATGGTGATTACCTCGATAGACATGGTAATGGGGGTTGGAATGATGAAGGAAATGGGTACCTGAGTAATGTAAAGCAAATGTAAAATACTTATACAATAACTATAATTGTAATAAACAAACAATAAAACAGCGGAGAAGCCGTGGATTAAACAAAAAGGCTGTAGTTATCAGCAGGGAGACGTGAATCCCGTGGCGAAGCAAGGAAGGGAATGTAGAGACTGGAGCGACGGACGGCCTTATATAGGCAGGCAGCCAACAACTTGGGAGGCGTTGGGATGGGGGACCCAACGCCGCCTCACATGGTGACCAAGCTGCAGGCTATGGACGTATATATGTACGTAAGTAGGATTCAGTTAGCGTTCGGAACCCGTGTACCAAATTTCTTGAAGATGGGCCCATAAGTAACAAAGACTGTTGAAAAGTTTTATATGGCGGCCGACAGTGGCATCATACCATCGAAATAAGTACGTACATTGGTTTCGGTTAGTGCAGGGAAGCCACCTACCAAATTTCGAGAAGATGGGGCCATAAATAAGAAAATTCAACATGGCGGACGTTGTTGACCGTTATGACTGTTACGCGTAGAATTTCGAAATGAAACCTGCTTAAGTTTTGTATGTAAGCTGTAAGGAATGAGCCTGCCAAATTTCAGCCTTCTACCTATACGGGAAGTTGGAGAATTAGTGATGTTGGAAAATTCAATATGGCGGCTGACAGTGGCGTCATACCACCGAAATAAGTACGTACATTGGTTTTGGTTAGCGCAGGGAAGCTGCCTACCAAATTTCGTGAAGATCTTTCTTTTCTAGAAGAGTATCTCATATTTAGTATATACTCAGTGTTTAAAAGAAGAGTTTTCATACATTCTTAATTTTAAGTTGGCCAAATGTGTTTTTTAAGTGAAAGTAATAAGCAGCAAAGGAATATATTTAGTATATTTTGTCATGTTTAGTTCAGGTTTAATTAAGACTTACAGATTTAAGTTGGCAAAACTTCTTTCATAAATCAATCTGACTTTTAAATACTCATTGGGTATGTCAACATCAAATAAGAGTGGAAATAATTAATAAACTTTAATAGTTTAGGTCCTCCAATTCACAAGCCTATATCACAGGCTGCACTAGAAGCTGTTTCATGAAAACAATTAGTAAAAATAAATGATCAGAAAAATCTTTCTTGAAAAATCAAACACTATATGAGGTTCAAAGATTCTAAATCAAAAACAGCAACAAGTTCTATTTCAAAGTTTCACAGACTCTTTGAATTTAAAATTAAAATACCAAATATAAAAAAAAATAAAGAAACACTTTATTTTTTTTCTGTTAGTTTAAAAAAAACCAACAACAGACATGGGCAATATTTATTGGTGACAAAATTGAACATATATATGTATTTTCTGCCATAGATTGTTTTTAATCATAGCAAACAATTGTAACTGCCTTTATACAATGATTTTAGCTTAGTTGTCAAATAAGAAAACATTATAATTCCCCATGTATCAGGAATCATAATGATATGAGTAGCCAAAAGATATAATCACTGTTTAGTTATGTCTTTAAATATGAATTCTTAATCCAAACTCTTGACTCTTAATTCTTGAAGGTCTTAGATTGAGATCAAAGGAGGGGTTAGTGATATAGTCTGTCCCACAATTAGTGGAACCCATGATAAGCAGGAAAAGAAGAAGAACATGTTCAGAACCAGCAGATGAGCTTGGTTCTACAGTGTGTAAGCCAATGATAATTTACATTGTTGTTCTGAAAGATTTGCAGGCATGTTTACATTACATTTTTATAAGAAAAGTTTTGCATCCCAGATACGTTGATGATGAAAGCATGTTTAAGTGATCTTGAGAAATCAATATTGTTAAATTAGACATTTGTACTGCATTTGTACAAAGTGTGAATATTCAGGAAGATGCTTTTCTTTCATTTTCAGGATTTTATTATACTTACAGTTATTGTGATGTTAGCTTTTCCAAAACGGTAATGTATTGGAATAGATATTAGTAAAGATGAACCAAGGTGGGACACATGGTCAGAGCGTTTTATGTCTTTTTCAAAGCCACAACACCTTTGAAGTGTTAGTCAACTAAGGATGTATATTTTCTATGAACTATTTGCTTTCTCTGTCAGGGAATGTTTGTGCAGTTTGACTTGGGTTATTCTTCTGAATTTAGCATAAACCTCAGAAAACGGTAGGACTGTGGCCCTCCTGGAGTGGAGCAGGCTAGCTCATATGTATGCAAAATCAGAACGTACATCAGTTGTGTAATAATAATTGGCAAAAGGGGTTATTGCTTTCAGCCGTGCCAAAGGGCATAGTGTACCTGAAGTTGCCAGCGTTGTGGATGTGTCACTGTGCTGCCCAGCGGTACCTACAGCAGTGGCATACATCACAGTCTGCCTCCAAAGGTCGCCAGAACTGCAGTCGAAAGACATTGCTCAAAGATAGGGACTATCGGCATGTGTCACACATTGTTTCAGCAAACCATTTTTCTACTAGACAGACAGTCAATGCAGGCCCACAGCAACCATTGTCATATAAACACTCAGAATGGAACTGCATTCCAGGATATTTAGAGAACAGCACTGCAGAAGAGGCCCTTGCTAATAGTTATTCACAAAACTGTACAGTTACAGTAGGAGCTGAGCCACAAACACTGACTGTTTGGCCTCTGAAAACATGTCCTCTGGTATAATGATTGGTGTTCCTGCTTGTACTTGAATGATGCAGGGTGATGGGTTATGTCATAAACTGCATAAAGCCTTGCATTTTCTGGGAGTGTTTCAATTATAAGGAAATGGGTCCTTTGTCGGAAGTGATGGCACACTGGAACCAGAAGGGCTATATTGGGCCTCTGGACTACCATGTGTTAAATTTTGAGCTCCATCTCCCGAGTGAACACATAATGGCTACCCCAGTCTCCCAACACAACAATTGGCACAAACTACATTCTGAAGCATTTACATCCCAACTGGCCCACAAAATCCCCACATTTAAATGTTACAGAAAATCCGTGGGACTATTTGGAGCAACTAGAGAAGCGATAGCAGAGCAATCCGACAACTGTGGCATTTAGTTTTGGAATGGATAGAAATTGATATTGCCTAAATCATCACTGGTGCCATCCATGCCAGACAGAATACAATCTGTTCTTTAGTCTCATAGAGGAATTATGCACTATTAAGATTTATCCAGGTTCTGAAGCTAGTTTTGTAAAACTTGACTGTAACATAAGAGGTGGGAAAAATAACCGGATTGATAAAAAAAAAAATATTGATGAATTACAGCATTCTAAATATTGTCACCTTCTATATACTCCCCCTCCTTATCTCTACACCGCTCCATATGTATCTTCCATTGATTGAAACAGTGCTGGAAGTCTTCTTGCTTGAGGCTCTTCAACAGGCTTTTCATTTCTGTCTTCACTTCATCTATTGAAGAAAAATGTGTTTCCTTCAGATCACTTTTGATTTTCAGGAACAAGTAAAAATCACAGGGAGCTATTTTGGGCGAATAAGGAGGATGATGGAGAACAGGAATGTTTTTGTCAGTCAAAAACCGCTTTACAGAAAGAGTAGTACGATCATTTCGAACAATCTTATTCACCGTTTTGATGTTTTCATCCGTCCAAGATGAGCATGAGCAACCTGGGCATTGAACATCTTCCACATTTTCTTGTCCTTCCTTGAAGCATTTGTGCCACTCAAAAACTTGTGTGCAAGACAAACTGTTATCACCGTACACTGTTTTTATCATTTCACAAGTTTCTGTGGATGTTTTGTTTGAAATTTGATGTTGATTCGCCGTTCGATTTTTTTCACCCGACATTATAGCAGCAACTCATGTAGCGATTGTTGTGCAAATACTGACTGGGCTTTTCACAGGATATACCTAGCTGGTCAGCGGTTTGAGAGGGTGTGTAGGAGGAGATATACTTCTATGATTCACGTCTGGCCAACCTCCAGACGGTTTTCCAGGAAAGCCCTAAGCCCAGTTCGGTTATTTTTGTGTTTTACCTCGTATCTGTTACTATTTATTTGTTAACCTTGTCACATTGTGATCATAAGGTTGAAACAGATGCACAGATTATTGGTCACCAAATCCACGAGTCACATGTCAAAACTGTTGATTTGATGTTCATTTATACATTCATCCCAGACATTATTAAAAGCAGAATTCGACAATCATAATATAGCATATTTAAGAAATTAAACATCCATATTTGAAAACACTTTATTATTTAATTAGCAAAAGCAATGACAAATGCAGATATTTAACAGTGCAAGATTATTGAAGAGATTAATGCAAAGTGTATTTACATGATTTTTTTCTTTGCATTTGGTAGTTAGTTGCATTCATTTATCATTGTGACAGAGAATAGAAAGTACTGAATGTCCAGTAGAACATGCAAGAAAGAATATCACTATACTCCATATACATGGCAGTAACAATCCTATAAAGCTGAAAACATCCGGGCACATTTATCACTTCTTTGTACCACATAATCATTGAGCAATGCCTTATTTCAAGATTTGTTTGTGATTTCCTACCTTAGAGTGTTTTCAAGTGACTTTGTTGTGTACCATTGTACACATTACCCTGACACAGGTTATTGGCAGTTTGGACTAGAACATGTGTTTTTCCTTCACAAAGGACAGTACCAAAGATCTGTGATAAAATTAATTATTTGAAAGCTTATTTTGTCACCAGCCTACAAAAGGCAGACAATCTGGTGCAAAAGGGAGTTCAGAGAGTTTTAAGGCTTAGGTTTCACATTTCGACTAGTGCATTTTTGGCCACAGTTGTAAGCTGCTCAGGGAGATCCATTTTCTCTCAATTAACAAAGCAGGTGTCTAGGGCAAGTGATAACATGCCACAGTTATGAAAAAATTACCATAAAATGAAAAATACCAAAATTATCTGTTAAGCATTAATGACATATTATGTTCTTTGCCAAGCTTCCTTTTGTAATTTAGCCAAGAATGTGACGAAATTTTTCATTTTTTTTTCACTCTTCCACATAGTACATTTTCAGCTCTTAGTTCATAGATTTCAGATATTACACATCAGTCTTACCTTTGCTACAATCCTTCTATGAACTTACTTTATTACATCTGTTTCTTTTAATGTAAAACAAGTGCAGTATTCTTACATCATTTGGTTTTGACAGGCATTTGTCAACATGTTAGCACAAAGTGTAAGACAAAATTGCATTCAATACTTTTGCACTCGCGTGATAGGACTTTTTATTACTGTCATCTGTAGTATAAACAAAGTTACTTACCTTTAAGTGTCTCATAACATTTTAATGAAAATATGTACTTCATAGCAGTTGTAAATTCCACACACGTCACAGGAGGAGTGGAACTATGTTTGCTTCCAATGTAGGTCTCATTATCAGGAGCCTGGTGAGAAGAAAAGGAACTCATGAAAAAAGTCTATGAACTTGAATGCATTTAAATGTTGTTTTTGTTAAATTCTACAGAAAGAACAGTTTTAGCATAACAAACAATTCTCCATATAAAGTACATCACATATGTGTCATATATATATACAGTGGACCCCTACACTTTCTACACACTTTTTTGTGTTGTAAATTTTTTGCCATTTGTGCCCATCAATCTGCACACAATAAACAATAATGACAAAGTGAAAATGTGTTTTCAGAAAGTCTTGAAAATCTTTTAACAATCAAAAACTAAAATCTATCACTCATATAAAAATTCAGTCCCTTTATTCATTACTTTGTAGAACACCTTGACAGAAATTACATCTTTGTGTTTGTAAGTCTGTATAAGCTTTGCACACCTAGATGTTTTCAGTTTATCCCATTCTTCCTAGCAGATCCTCTACAACTTCTGTTGGATTGGATGGGAAGCTTCTGTAGTCTTTTCAATTGTTTGCTGGCCTTACACTGACCAGCAAACACCTGGCCACACAGTGATAAGTACTGCCATTGAATGTTCAGTGTGCAGTTCAAATTGTGCCATGTGTGTAATCTGTGCATTAATATCATATTATAGTGGCTTGTACTTTATCAATTCAGAAGCATTCAATTGTAAACTGAAGGAGTTGCAGTTTCGTTTAGATAATTCATAATAACTGTATTTTCCTGTGAGTGGTTACAAAGCTCCCACTTTTTTTAACGACTGTATATAGTTATATTTTGCCAGATGATGACAATGTCAGAGGGCATCACAATCATCTGATGCCATTTGAGACAGACCAGGCACCAGCATCCCATGGTTTGGTTCATTTTATGTGACATGAAAGGTAGATTCACTAGTCATGAGTAAAATGTGTTTCACTGCTCATCAGCACAACAAGGACTGATTACTTAGATAAGAAGTAGTAGGGTGATGTACCGTGTTAGCCATTACAGATGCAATGAGATGTGAAGTAAAATGACACCTTTTATTGGCTAACTAAATGGATTACAATATGCAAGCTTTAGAGACAGCTCAGGTCCCTTCTTCAGGCAACTTGACTAATGCTTGCCTGAAGAAGGGGTCTGAGTTGCCTTGAAAGCCTGCATATTGTAATTTGATTAGTTAGCCAATAAAAGGTGTCATTTTGTGTCACATTTCATTAGTTAGTTAATATTTGCTTAGAGAAGTCTGGATGCATATAGGAACATTTAGGTTTAGCTCCATCAGAATTTATATATACCAAAAACACCACTGATTATAACATAACATAATGTTATCAGACCTGCTTAATCCAGCTCAGGGTCACATCTGGCAGATCATAATAATATATTTTATTTATAAGATTTTTTAAGCAGGAAAAGAAGCCAAGTTAGAGACAAATATAATTCAAACTGAAATATACACATCAAAATAACATTTACAGGTCATATAAAAAAAATGTAAACAACAGCCATACCACATACACTTCAGAACTGGTAATCCATCTGATACTAAGCAGGTTTGGGCCTGGCCAGTACTTGGATGGGAGATCATCTAGCAAAACCTTGGGTTGCTGCTGGAAGAGTTGATGGAGTGGCCAACAGGTACCCTCTAGTTTGTGTGTGGATGCCAATGCTCCAGTACAGTGATGGGGATACTTTGCTGTAAAAACTTCCACTGTCTTTTGGATGAGACATAAAACTGACTCTCTGTAGTCATAAAAGATCCCTGGGCATCCAGAGTAAAAAAGCAGTGAGAATCCTGATCCCCTGGCTAAATTGTCCACCTGGCCCTCTAATCATCCCCTGTCCCTAACTGGCTAACTGTCTCTCTCACCCCTTCACCACCTAATAGCTAACATGTGGTTCAAATACCAGAGCAAAAATGGCTGCCATCGCATCCTCCAAGTGGGTGCTGCACATTGGTGGTGATTGAAGTGGCTCTCCTTTCACTATGTAAGTGCTTTGCACTATATAAATCTAAGGAATTATTATTTATTATTATTATTTTTAAGAATGTCTTTTGTGCTTGGATTACATTTATAACAGTGTTATAAACAGTGAGGGGTCTGCCGTTGTTGAAGACAAACAATACAGAAAAAACAACTTACTCACTTTAATTCCTATCATTTAGACAGGTCTTATCATGTAACTCTCCTTAGTCTTTCTTTATTTGGTTAGTTAGTAAGATTAGTGATGAACAATTCTCTTTTTAGCTTCATTCTTTAGGCAGTTTTATAACTGTCATATTCTCTGTGGAGATTTCCCTGTTTTATTCTTTTTTAATCTACTGTTGTTGGCCCGGATCTACTTCTGGCTCTCTGCCTTTTCCACACAGATGAATGACCATCATCTAAAACTCACCCCCTACAAGTCAGATATCTTGTACCTACCTGCTGCTTATCTCTTTCTTTATTATTTTTTATTATATGATGTAATCCCCCTGACCATCAACTACTGTCAAAACCCTCAGTATGAACATGAATAGATGTAATTGAAAATAACAGTCATTTTAAACATTCAGCTTCAATATTATTGTTGCAGCCCTGTGTAATATTAGGCCATGTATAGCACAGTAGCCAGGATTTACTGTGTGAATTGAGAACACCAGCCTCAAAGAGAATAACCATATAATCATCAGGGTCATCAGGCATTATCGATAAATAAAGCTGTGTGTCATCTACATAGCTGTGGCAGCTCACCTCGTGTTTTGAGATAATCTGACTAATGGAAGCATGTAGATTGAAAAAAGCAAAAGCAGTTAGAATAGTTCACACATACAATATCATGGATCTTCGAAGGACAATCACAACTAACAAAGAATATTCTACCTGTTAAATAAGACTAAAACCAATTTAAGATGCTTTTGGAGAACCTCACCCATTGTATATGGCTGTTTATAAGAATTCTGTGGTCTATGGTGTCAAATGCTGCACTGAAGTCTAAGAGAACACGAACAGATATATAACCTCTGTCTCCATTAACCCGCAAATCATTTTCTGTTTTAACCAGTGTAGTTTCTGTATTATGATTTGTTCTAAAACTTGACTGAAACTTGTGAAGAACAGAATGTTGATCAAATCATCAAATCAAATAATCATTGAGCTGCTTAAAAACAGCCTTTTTTAGAATTTAACTTAAAAAAGGCAGGTTAGAAACTTGTCTAAAATTGTCAAAGACAGAGGAGTTGAGATTACTTTTCTTGAGCACGGGTTTAACAACTGCAGTCTTTAGACAATCAGGGAAGACCCCCATATCCTATGATAAGTTCACTATGTGAAGTACATTATTAATCAGCACATCGGAAACATCTTTGAAAAAATTTGTTTGTACTGGGTCAGGAACACAGATAAAGGGTTTTAGCTGAGAAATTATTCTACATACTGTAGTTCGGGTAAATCTACTTCAGTGAAAAAATGTAACTCACTGAAATGGGCATGATGGGGATCAACAGGATTAAATATAGGCGCATGTACTATATTATTTTCAATATTTATTTTGTGTTTAAAAATATAGCGAAAGCTTCACAAGTTTCATTGCTAGTTTTTAGGATGCATTCCATTGTGTGAGCTGGGTTTAGAAGATGATCAATAGTTGAGAATAAAAGTCTTGGACTATCAGCATTATCATTTGAAATTTTGCAGAAATAGGACTGCCTCTCAAGGTAACAATAGCTTTAGACCCTGTCTGCTTGAATAAGGTAGATAATAACAATCAGACCAGAGCAGGTAACTGAGAGTGATTTATACTTATTTTAGACAGACATGACAGTCACCTTAAATATATCAATTCCTAAACCTGTTTAATCCAACTATTGGGTGGCAAGTCTGTTTTTTAAGCATTGTGCATGAGGCTGGTACCGGCCCTGGAAGGGAAAGCATTTATTTAAGGGCATATAAATACCCTAGTGCACTAGTTCTTAAACTTTATTTCCTTATGACCCAATTTTGCCTTTTTTCAGTCTTTGAGACCACTGTTTGTCCCCCTTGGAAAGTTGGCGATTTATGTAGTAGCAGAGCAATGCCTTTTTCTTAAACTGCTGGCGGCAATCCATCGCAAAACGCTTCACAAACCTTATGTGACTCTTTCCCATTGAGTACTATAGAGAATTAAGACACTACGCTATCCAAATTCAGGCAAACTGTGACCCATAGTTTAAGAACCTATGCCTTAAGCAAACTGAGAATCACCACTTCACATAATACAAAATTTATAAAATGTTGGATGAAAAGTGATTTAGATATTTAGAGAACATGGTAAGTTCATGCAGACATTTCCTTGGTTAGGATTCAAACTCAGGTCTGGTTTGCTAACTAGGGTTTCTAGAGGGGTTTCCTAAAAAATAAATAAATAAATAAAGTTACAAAAATAAGATAACATAAAACACAATAAAGTAGTTTTAAACTAAATTATTTGACTATTTATTGACAGGTACTACAAAGTGTTACTAATAAATTATTTGACTTTTATTTTGATTTTACTCTTGATTTTATTCTTTCTCATCCAAATCTTCATAGATTGTTACCATGTCACTAGAATCTGTACATTCATCTTTCAGAATATCTTTAGTATACTTGTCCTTCCTGAAGGTATCTTCTTGATTCATTTTTTGGCTCCTGTTGTACAATTGTTATTATGTTTTGTTACTCCTTGCTTTGCAAGGAGATTGTCTTTTGTAGTTTCTGCTTTTATGTTGTTTGTTTTAATACAGTTCATTTGAGATAAAAATTCTCTCTACATAAGTTGAGGAGTGGGGAAGGTGCGTTAGCCAGCCAATCAGATGGCCAGGATTTCCTTTCCCCTGCCTGCAGTCAATCACATGGCAAAGTTAGAGAGTAGGCGTGTTAAGTGCAAGTGACTGCTCGGGAAGGGAAGATGCACTAACCTTCATAGACAGAGTGGCAGAAACTCCAGTGTTTGTCTTGCCGCCGAGAATCTATAGACTGTAAACAGGTTTAGTACGTATTCGATGCTTGTAATGAACATGTTTTCAGTTTGCAGAAGCCTCAATGTCAATACACATACAATTTAATGTAATTGTGGCAGGCGGCTGGCACCCATGCCCAGCCGGGACGCCCCTGCAGGGGGAGCAGGGATGGGAGACTCAATACCTCCCCCTGGACGCTAGATGGCAGCCTCCCTGGGTTTCAGCGTTGTCTCTGACTCCCGCAGGGCTTTATGGGGGTTGGAGTTTGATGCAGCCCTGTTGGGTTCCGCAGGCGCCGCTAGGGGGTGCTGCAGTGGGAGCTGCTGGGCCCTTCTGGGCAGTTATTTAGCCACATCCGGAAGGGCAGCCGGGTGTCGCCAATCAAGCACCTGGAGCACTTCCGGGTGCCTGATAAATGGAGCCAGCGACCACCACTCAGGAGCCGGGAGGAGTAGTGGAAGAAGAACTGTGTGCTTTATTTGGGTTGGTGTATTAATTGCTGTGCTTGGGACTGTGCTGTGTCTTTGAGGGTTACGGTGAAGACGGACCCCACAGGTGAAGAAAAATAAATAGTTTGTTTATTTTAAGTGTGCCTCTGTGTCCAGTCTGTGTTGGGTCGGGCGCCTATATAGCACCTTTTTACAGTAATAAATAGAAAAGCTTAGCTTTCATTAAATTTGAAAACACCACGGATTTATAAAACCCAGCACTAGCAACCCTGCTGCTTACTATTGCCCCACCATGTGCTCTCTCTCTCTCTCTTTAACAAGCAGAATTTAAGCGGGTCAGTAAATGTGTCAGAAAACCCTCCAACGAGTATTACATACCATACAAAAAGCAGGAAGAAAATCTACTGATTTTTAATTATTTACAAGCTACAAGATTTTGGTTTTATAATGTAAAAGCTTGTTATCCAGACCCATTGCTGTTGGCAGGCCTCAGAAGGCTGTGCTTGTTCAATCAGACCCTTAGGCACATCCATTAATATTTTTTTTAATGAAATAATACTCTTTCATATAAAATATTCATACTTGTAGATTCACAAAGAACTGAATAGGGGGATATTTTGATTGATAGGTGCCCTTCTAGTGAATATGATGACATATCATACTCAAACTGGTTAATTGGCATGGATAGTAACTCAGCATTAAGTTCAGCAGGAGATTGTTCATGAAATCACCAATGTGAACCATTACTAATTACAATTTAAAAAAATTATATTATATATATTGGAAAATGCAGAACATTGCCCACACTCCATAATTACACGACTAACTACTTCATATTTCACCGTAAGATCCCCATATTGGCATCAGAATTATGCTATCAAGTGGTAGGAGTGGGGTTTACATGATGAAGGTGCCAAAAAGCTAAGTCCCATCACTGCAGATGACCTGGGACACGGATAATCCTAATCAAGTACAGTCAAATTTGCGGGATACGAACACCTCTGTTCACAAACAAATCGGTTCACAGCCAAAAATTTAGTAAAATAATTGCTATGGTTAACAAACAAATTTTGGTTGATGAACAAAATCCCCACTAGCCGAGCATCGTTTCCATTCTCTCCCAGTCTTCGGTCAGGGTCAGACGTGCACGCAGTACTATACGTACTGTACTTACTGTACATTAATGAAAACCAGACGACTGGTGATAGAATTAGTAAGGCAATGGTCTGCAAGAAAGGAAGGCAATTGCAAAGTGATTTAAAGGATAAAACCCCCAGTACGAGTATAGAATTTGAAGAGTTTAAAGCAAGTAGGCAATGGTTTGAAAATTTCAATGTAGAAGTGGCATTCATAGTGTGGTAAGGTATGGTGAGACTGTGAGTTCAGACAAGACAGCTGTGGAAGCATTCGTGAAAAAGTTCGTCAAATTTGTGGATGAGGTAGGGTATCTTCCAAATTAAGTGTTTAATTGTGACGAGATAGGCTTGTTTTGGAAGAAAATGCCAAAGAGGACATCATGCGGGAAGAGAAGGCATTGCCGGGCCACAAGCTAATGAAGGACAGGCTCTCCCTTTTTTTGTGCGTGAATGTGAGCGGGGACTTCAGAGTGAAGCCGATGCTTGTCTATCACTCTGAAAACCCACGTGTTTCTTTATTTTTATTTTTGCATTATTAAGGCTTTTTTATACTGTAATTTTTTTTTCAGATGTCTTTACTATAAAAAAACAAAAAATAATGAAAAAATAAGGTTGTGGGCTTGGGAACCAATTAATTACATGTCAACACATTCTTATGGGAAAAATTGCTTTGGACTATGAACAAATTGGTTCACGAACAGACTTCAGGAACGGATTGTGATTGTGAACCGCAGACACCACTGTACACTGAATTGTACTGAAAAAATACAGAGGGAGCTTCCGACAGGGCACATTTTTACTTCACTCTCGTTCTGCGCTTTGATGCATGTTGGTATGTCTTCCAGATCTATTGTGTTGCCTCTTTTGCTTTATACATACATGCTGTAGGGCTTAATGATGCACTATTCTAATGTCTAATGTGTTATCAATAAAGTCTGCAGCATGTGATTAATATTCAAAAGCCTGTAATACATTTATTTACAAATCATCTTGATTGATTAACACGTCAGCATCTCTGCCGTTCATATTTTGACGTCAATGCTTTGTTAAAATACTGCAGTAGGTTTCATTTTATTTAATAGAAATTGATCTTGACTATTGATAGACTAAATTAGTATGGGCGACAGGTTTGATGTAATCATGTAGAAGTGTACTGTTGAGTCCGTTTCAATACCTACTGTTTGATCAGGGTCATGAAGAATCACTGTCCATATTGACAGCAACAGGCAAATAGCAAGACCCAACCCTGACAAGAAACACTAAACACCAAACTCATGTCACTAAATACAGTAACAAATTCAAGTTAAAAGCATACATGTCAACAAGTCATTGGACTCTGGGAGTAAACTGAAGTCCCCAGAGAAAACCTACACAGTAATCTATATATAAGTAATGCAAGCCATACATCAAACTGGAGTCCAGCTGGCATGAGAGTTCAGTCTTTCATTTGCATTCTTGCCCATGTTTTCACTTAAGTATGTACTGAGATGGATTTAAGCACTTGACCTTCTTCTTTCTATCATTTTTAGCTTCTGTTCTGGAGCTGTTCCCAACCTAGATTCAGCTTAATCATAATTACCACAGAAGCCATGCAATGCCATTCATGTGCTTAAATGAATTATGAACACCTCTCATTAATTCCCAGAGATACTGTATTTCTGAATCCCATTTGCCCCAAATAAAAATATACACCATATGGAGGGACAAATATAAAAAAGATGCTATTGCAGAAAAAAAAAAAAGTTTTGCATAAATTTCAAGAGTTGTATTTATAACAGGTGGCATGACAGTGACACAGTGGCAAGAGCTGCTGCTCTTAGTTCTGAGAAAACTGCATTTTATTTTTGGCCTTTTCCCAATTCCCTGTTTATATAAGTTTGCACATTCTGTTCTGAATGATTTTCTTTGATACTCCAGTTTTTTCCTATATTTCGGAGATTTATTGAAAGGGCCAAAATATAGTCTGTCCTGTTACAGACTGTGGTTCAGCATTATGTTGAATAAGCTCCAAGTCAAAGCAGTCGTAAATACAGGTATAGATGGGTATTATAACAACTCTGATTCTGCTCAAACTGGCATTAAAATCACTGCATTCCCTGTCTACACAAGTATAATCTCATTTCTCATGGCTTACTTTTTTGTGTGTTTTGTGTGTTCCATAAGTCATTTGATGAGTTTAATCCTATAACAGAATAGGAGCTAATAAACACATTTTTATCTTTTCATTTTAGGACATCTAACTCAATATCTTCTCACAAGATATTGGTAAGAATATTGTCCTAAATAAGTACAAACAAACACATTTATGGTGCATGCAGAAAATTATTCACCCCCTTGGAAGTTTTCACATTTTATTGTTATGCAACATTGAGTCACAGTGGATTTACTGTAATTTGGCTTCTTTCATAATCTTCTTCTTCTTCTTTCAGCTGCTCCCATTAGGAGTTACACTGTGGATCATCTTCTTCCATAACTTTCTGTCCTCTAAATCTTGTTCTGTTACACCCATCACCTGCATGTCCTCTCTCACCACAATGATCAACAGAAAAAGACTCATAAATATCAAAGTGAAAACATATCTCTGCAAAGTCCAAATTAATTATAAATAAAACACAAAATAATTGATCACATAAGCATTTGATCCCTTTAGTATGACATAGCTACATCATCACTGGTGAGGGCAGTTGGTTTTAGAAGTAGCAGTATTAGTTCAATGTAGGTTATCTGTCTGTAGTGAAAGGTATTCAGTTTACTGTAGCATAAATGCACTTTACAGGCGCAGTAAGTATTCATGATGATACGTCCTCTCTGGCTAATGTGAAAGAAAAGAATTTGAAACAGACACCATCCACTGGAATGCCCCAAAGTAAGCAATAAAACACAGGCAGGAGAAAGCATCAATCATTATTCTTTATCTAAATCTTGCAAGAGACATCAAGTGCATATCTTAATAGAAACATGTTACGAAGAAAAAAGTGTCCCCTGTTCTATATTTATACAATTCGTTGATTAGGTCACTGTTTAAAAAAGGAATTCATTACATAATCAGAAAACTTTTAACATGATTGGTTACACTTGGTTGCTAATGGGACGCGACAAACATTAACCTTAAATGATCACATGTTGACCCATTCACTAGGTTGATTGATAGTCCCGTTATCTTAGGGCGTACGTGATTTTTTAAATACATTATTTTATTCTTATTTTAGGAGATGTGTGAGTTTTCTGCAGCTTTATCCTGTTTTGAAGGAAAAGGACAAAGATCTAATTTTTTATGATCCAGCTGGGTACAAAAACAGGAAATTTAGTACTAAGCAAAAATTTTGAAAAATGATTATGCCATAAAATATAACATTTTCTCTTAAGGGGTTATATAAAAATATATTAAAAATATATTTTACCATAGTAAATAATAAAATAACAACATCAGCTTTTAAGCATAAATTCAGAAGGATATGTGACTCCGGCACATGTTAGGTGCACATTGGACCAGGATTCAAATTCAACTTTTACACTAATAACATCTGGGGCAACATGTTTATGACCATCTTCCTTTTTTTGTGATCTTGAAATAAATTTTATTATAATACATATGCACAGCATAGCTGCTCAGATGAACTTAAGAGCTCAGATACTGTGTCTGGGTGAAGCTTGAAGATCCTCTCCTTACAAGTTTGCTTTTGGTATTCCTTTTTTTCTCTCATGCTTTTAAATAATTACCATTAGCAACTTGCAGATTTGTGGTGTGTGTGTGACTGTGTTTTTGTGGAAGGTGTGGTACACTTGGATCCCATTAAAACCTAGTTTTGATTTTAACATGTTGCTGCCTGTAATTAATCTGAATTTTACCATCTTGAGATTTTTATTTTTGGACTGTTTGTCCTTGGTTTTATTATTGTTAATATATTTTGCCATTCTTATGGTGACACCACTACTGAATTTTTTTTGTATTTATTTTGTGATTAAATAATGTGACATGTCTTCCACGTCCATGGCCATATTGTCATTGACAATGACCACCATTGCTACTCCCATGAACTGTTGGACCTGTGATGACATCACACAGTACCTGTTTAAGATGATGGCACATAACTCTTAACAGTCATTCTGTTGGATTCAATTCTAGAGAACTGAGAAGTAATCATTAGATGCAATTCAGAATAAGTTAACCTGAGGGCTTTGTAACCTTTTTTCCATCTGGTTTTAATACTCATTTTTGATATTTTTTTTTTTGATTTTCTGACTCTAGCAAGGCTTTTTGACTATGAAGCTGCCTATCCCGTTAGTTCAATTTATCTGCTGGATACTTCCTTGAATTTCATTCTTTATGAACTACAACCTACAGTCCTCTGGAAAGGCAGCATGGGTTAGGGAAATAAACAGAGTGGGGAAATTACTGCTCTGTACTTGAATTTACTTGCTTTTTATTTCTTGAGCCTATCCCCCGATTCACTAAAGTACTTGTAACACACTCTGTTTCCTAAGTTTAATGTGGTGCCAGGAAAGCTTCTGATGCATAGTCATTGAATCACCTTCAATTTATTCTTGCAGTTTTTCTGCACTCCTTAATAATGTGGATCCTTTGGCATTTAATGCAATAATTATTGTTAAAAATTGCAATTCTTTTGCAAAATAATGCAGTACACTTTTATTGAAGTGGTGGGAATAAACTTTCATATATTACTGTTGTAATTAAGTATCACTATTTTAGTATTTTGTTTCTCTCATTTCACATGTCACTAGAATGTGTCTTCATCTCTATCTGTACAAGCAGAAATGTAACATTACAGGGCATTGTCATGTGTAGTGATGAGCAACGTAATTCACACAAAACTGAATTAGCAGCAACACTCAGTGTTTCATCTTGCAAAATAATTTGCTAAATAAATTTAGTTTCACTTTCAGAAAAATGTGTGCGTTTCACACAAGACAAAAGGTGTTTAATTCCTGTGAAGTGTTCTCATGCATACATCTTCCTGTCATTTAGTATGTGTGCATATCCTCAATTAGGATAAGGCAGTTGCTAGTTAGTGTTGGGGGGTTGGCAGTGGTGACTTTCTGTGCACCTCCTCTAGAGAAAACACAGTAATGTGCACAATCCTGCATTTTGGTGTGTCTTCATGTGGGAAATGTACACCATGTCACATTTGTTGATATGTACTCCTCCAGGTGATATGAACGTCATGATGTGATTAGGCTGGTGTGATATAACCCAGGTAAGCATGTAAGTGTGAATCAACAAGGCTTTAATAAGCAATAGTCCTTGTTACCATTGAAAAAAAAAGCTTTAAAACCCCACAGAAATTCTTGTTAATGAGTAACTCTAAATTAAAATATCACAATAGAGAAAACTAAAAAAAACAAAAATCCATTAACTAATGAACTCATCATACCTATTAATACTACACCAACCCACTCCTAACACACAGAAATAAAGTGCACAGTTAATCTTCTCATTCTTCTAATCCATTATGCCATTGATTCAAAATAACGTTTGTACGTGTTTTGCTTTAGGCTAGTGTCTCATTTCATCCTTTCTTTCAAATTGTCACAATCCTGATCTAAGTAATCTGGTTTTTGTCAAATGAATTGATAGCATATCTACTGTGAGGAATCCACAGTATTCGTTTCATCTAATAGTTTGTTTCTGAAGAGTATTAGATTGCAACTTGTTGATCTTCACACTTTGAATAATTTCAAGCTTTTCCGTACCATGTAATATGCCATGTCTCCCCTTATTCTTTCTTTGTTTCTACCTGTAAAGATCTTTCACTAATTTAGAAGATGCAAATGCATATGTCTATTAAAAGGAATAATTTAATTAGAGCTGATGGGTACTGCTTTGGCAACCAGCCTGTCAAGGCGATAAGAATATCAAAAGGTAAGGGCAGTGATGGAGTGATGGAGTCAGTGATGGAGTCAGGAGCCGAGAAGAAGAAAATGCAAATTGTAGACTTATGGAATCAATTTTACTCTATTTCAGGATTTGTATGATGAGAGATTGAGCTCATTGACATGGTGGGGATGTTATTTGTCTTGAAACATTCCTTTTTGTAACAAATGCTTGGAGGTCTTTGAGTATTACCTGTTTTTAATATAGACCAAGATCAACAATGACCTTTTGGTTGCCCTTTATCTTACTGACAGAGTGCATGATCAAAGTTTTCTTCAGTTTCAGACATGTCAACATCAGCTAGATGCTGGATGGATGTGTTGTATGTGAACCTCTGCTTAATGCTCTAAAAGCTTACAAATCCATGACACATCATTTTTAAAAGAATGGTAAGCATTTCTTTTGTGGCCTGTTTTGCATTAGCATAAAAGAAGATTGGGACTGCTTTTTGCATGCTTTGAAATGTCTTGGTGCTTTACAGTCAAAGCAGAAGGAGCTGAAAAAGCAAATTGTTTTAAAATGCCGGTTATAGCACCATCTGTTACAAACAGAAAAGCCATTCATTAAGTGGCCATTATAAGCACTAATTTTAATTATATACCTTATAATTGTGCACGATGAAGCAAAACAGTACGTCATAAGGTAGAGACTATTTCACTCAGATAAACCATTCATTTAAAGTGAACAGTATATAAGATAGAAGTGATGATCAAGGTAGCTTTCAGAAAAATTGAAAGTTTTCTTAGTTTTTACTCAAAGTTAGAATTTATTTTTTATACTTAGTTTACTTTCATATTTTTCAGAAGGTTTATTCATGGGAGTCACAGACGTTCAGAGAGAGGATACATTTTATGCACTTATTTTATATTACCATCACTTTCAAAACATTGCCAATACTATAGCTAAGTGATTGGCAATAATTACTTCTGCTGATACTTCTGCTTGGATTGCCCTGCCCAGGGTTATTTCTAGCCTTGTGCCTTATTCTCTTTGTAAAGGCTGTGTCCCCTTTCATCCTGAACTGGAGTAAGCTGGCTGGTGGATAATGGTTAGACAGGTATTCCTTAGGCAATAGTACAATTATAAAGAAACATATACACATTGTAAGCAAGGTTAGAAAAACAGCACACAAGTCAAAATAAAACTTGAAACTTCTCTGCACTAATTTGAATTCCAGTACTCTCACCTGGACTGACGTAGAAGGTGGTACTGCACAACTCCGAGTGAACTGACAAAAAAAATCCTCTGAGGAATTGATTACCCTCAAGAAATGTCCAAATCAGCAGCTAGCTCAGGATGAACATCAAGCAAAACTGAACTGGAAGATTTCCTTCAGAGACTGCACATGCTTCTACAGCTGCTTGACAGCTTCAAGAACACTAAGTATGTGTTGGAAATTATACCTAAAGTGCCATTGGAGGTGGTGTAAAGTTATTTGCCAAGACTAATCTTAGATATATGCTCAAGGGCTGATCCTGACTTGCTCCAGTATAGTAAATCAAATGTGAATATAGAGTGAAGGGGTCCCTGACACATGTGAGGAGAACTGAGAAGCCATATTTCTTACAGATGAATAGATTATAATGAAAGGATTTTCAAAGCCTAAACCTGAAATGGTGGGTAAAGGAGTTGGAGTATAGTGTGAAAGAAAAGGCCTTAGTACTAATACAAGAATCCAAGTAACTGACTCCACAAAGGATAGTTGTAGAAAGGCAGTAGAGATGGGTCCAGGACTCTCTAGATACCTTATAGTAATTTGGGATGTCACTGTAACAGACAGGGCTCACACAACCAGATGATATTGATAGGTGACCAGAATTACATACATAGGTCACATGTTAAATGGTCTCCCTCTATGTCTGCTTCATTAATCAGTGGCAAGAAGGGAGGAGGTGGGAAACCCAAAGAAATGGCACAGGAAGCGCTGTGGTTCATAGAGTTCCCCCATTCTAAAATTGGTAGTATGAGGAACTAGAAATGCAAATGTTTCCCTTTTGTTCTAAGAGGTGGAAAGGGGCATATAGGAAGTATGTTGTTTTGAATGAAGTTTGGGCATAAATGATGATACTGTCCCCTTCAGAAGGTTAAAATGGTCTGGGATTAAAGCACTGACCCTAGGCCCAAAATACCTGCTAACATTTTCATATGGCATCTAATTTTTTCCACTGTGATAACAAATGCAAGTGTTCAAAGAAAGCGTAAAACATTGTAACTTCTGATAAAATGTATATACTTAATATGAGCAGAATATACATTTCAAAACTTTTTCCAAAATAACCATAGCTAGTGACCTAGTGCCCGAAAAATTCCTTATTGTTATAATTGAATTTTTATATAATTTTTTGTGTGCTTTTCTTCATCATTTCAGGAAATTAGACATTTACTGTATTTAATTTTTTTTACTCACTGATCTTAATTTTGAATCTAGTTTGCTATTATTTTGTGTGCTCTTATTGCTGTTAAATTTTTTTGAGCTAGTATGGCCACAAATATGCTTCTTCACAGCCAGTGCTAATACATGCTCTTGTTGTTAGGGTAGTGTCCACTGTTGCCAGAGGTCCCCTGTTGTGCCCTCCAAGGTTGTGATCCATGGGAAACAACACAACAGGTTAAAAGGTTGCCCAAGAGTATTCTTCCTAATTCAATTTGGCAAACTCCAAAAACCCTTACTTGCTTTTCAAATTAATCAATTTCTTTGACTCTCCTGTTTTTTGATTTGTGCCTGATTTTTTCACTTTGATTTTTGTATCACATTTTGGTTTTTCTACTGTGTGGCTTTCCTTCTAGTATTTAACTTTTTTAGGCTTCCAGATGATGTCTCTTCTAGCATGACACCTATTACATGGAATTAAATGGGTACAATGAGGGATTAAATTAAGCAATTTTATCACCAGCAAGTAAGCGCCAACTTCTGGTCATTTTTGCTGGCCTAGAATGTAACACGGTAGCTTGCATGTGAAATACTGCTGGAAGCATTCATATCTAGCATTTTTCCAGGCTCCATCTGTACCTTCTCTGGACAGGTGTACCAGAAAAATGGAAGGACATTGGAGACCTCCCAGGGACATATTGTATGTTCTCTTAATAAACTGGGTGACTGGCTGTGGCCCCACTTCGACACACTCAGGGCTTCTTGGTATATACAGTATTGTCTGAACAGAAGACGTGATGCAGTTTTTCAGAGCCACTAAAGGAAGCAACTTGAAAAAACTGACTCAGAAGTGCTTCTAAGCTACACCATTGTTGTGTTGAAACTGTTCCTAGAACACACACTAGAACAGGAGGAAAAGGAGGAGGAAGGAGAAAAAATAAAGCTGTGCCTGAGTAACTCTATTGCTCAGAAAAACCTGTGTGAAAGTAGTATTTGAAAGAAAACAAAAGAATATTGTTGTATCAATGCACTGGATTTGTTGCATTGGATTCTACCTGTTATGTCCAATGTGTCATAAACATGTTGCCAGACAGAATTACTGAGAGACTCATCCATTTTATGAACATGATCTATAGAACACTATGCACTCTCTGTAACTTTTTTAGTGTAGCAAGGGTTGTACAAAACTTAGTATTGTTCTTTCTAAGCTTCAAAATAGGGACTAACTTCTGGTCTGGTGACTTCTGTTTGTAGCTTATACTCTTGTCATATCAAAAACCTTCTTATTAGGCTAATCATAGACACTAAATGGGCCTGATGTCAGTGAGTGTGTCCTGTTATGGTGGATCTGATGCTGTTCCAATAACCCACTGATATCAGATTGAAAAATCTGCAAGGCAGAAGGATGGCGGCGCGCATGGATGCAGCAGCCCGGAGCTCCATTTAGATGTTGCTTTTTTCTTTATTTTATCATTGCTATTTTACTTTTAAGCACAGTGAGCAACTGTACTCAGTCTAGTACAGGTCACATAACATACAGCTTGCAAGAAATACTGGATATTGGAATGTAGTGAAAAGTCAAGCAAAATGACGCCTTTTATTGGCTAACTGGCCTGAAGAAGGGGCCTGAGTTGCCTCGAAAGCTTGCATATTATAATCTTTTTAGTTAGCCAATAAAAGGTGTCATTTTGATTGACTTTTCACTACATTAATAATGGCTAACACGGTACAACACCCTAGTACTATGGATATTGGAATGAAAGGCTTTATTCCACCACCACCTCCCAATATCCTGGACTAGCTTCTCAGCACAACGGTGCCCACCTGGATTACCACTCCAGCAAGGAGGAAGTGCAGACGCAAAAAGAAGAGGAAGCTGAAGCGGGAAAAAAAAAAGCTGGCATTCATGCCAGACTAAAGAGAGCGAAAGTGGGAGCGAATGTGCAAGTGAGTCGGGCCAGGAGTACTCACTGATTCCAGAAATTTTATTGAAACTGAAAATGGGCTTACCTACTGCGCTGTCAACTACTCCTCATGAGCTAGCAACACTGAGTCCTACTGGGCTTGCTACTTCACTTGCGGAGCACGGGAAAGACCAAAACTATCTGTCCAAGCTGAAGGTAACAATCGCTGCAATGCCCACTGCCCTCGGGGAGCTCAAGAAAAATATAAAGAAAGATATAAATTATATAAATAACATAAAAGGACATACACAAGACAAACGAGAAGCTGCTTCAGGATATTTAAGACCAAGAGAAACATTTAAGTAATCGCTTTGAGGCAACAACAACAACAACAACAACATTTATTTATATAGCACATTTTCATACAAACAGTAGCTCAAAGTGCTTTACATAATAAAGAATAGAAAAATAAAAGACACAATAAGAAAACAAAATAAATCAGCATTAATTAACATCGAATAAGAGTAAGGTCCAATGGCCAGGGGGGACAGAAAAAACAAAAAAAAAACTCCAGACGGCTGGAGAAAAAAAAATAAAATCTGTAGGGATTCCAGACCATGAGACCGCCCAGTCCCCTCTGGGCAACCTTTAAAGCTATGCTAGAAATAATTGAGGAAAAAATCAAGGACAAAATACAGGAAAATGTGTCTAAGTTTGAGAATAAACTTTGAGCACTTGGTTCTCAGTTTGAAGATGTTAAGCAAATGTTCACGACTTGTATTGAAATAATTGAACTGGCATCTACCGCTGACAGAAAAGCAACTGCTGCAAATACTGAATGCAAAGTGCTTGGAGACAGACTAGCTGCACTGGAAGATGGATACAGAAGCAATAATATCTGCTAAAGGAAGTTACAGTCTTGTTCTTCACCACTGCTCATATCCCTCCACAAGCTAATGTCTAGCTGGCATTGACTAAACTGCACAATGCTATGAATGGTCTGCAAAATATTCATACAGACAATGTGTTTATCTTAGTGGGTGATTTTAATCACACCAACCTTAAAACTGTGCTCCCCAAATTTTATCAGTTTGTTGAGCTCCCAACAAGAGAAAATAATACATTGGATCTCATATACAGTTGTTCTTGAAAGTTTGTGAACCCTTTAGAATTTTCTATATTTATGCATAAATATGACCTAAAACATCATCAGAGTTTCACTCAAGCCCTAAAAGTAGATAAAAAGAAACCAGTTAAACAAATGAGACAAAAATATTACACTTGGTCATTTATTTATTGAGGAAAATGATCGAATATTACATATTTGTGAATGGTAAAAGTATGTGAACCTCTAGGATTAGCAGTTAGTTTGAAGGTGAAATTAGAGTCAGGTGTTTTCAATCAATGGGATGACAATCAGGTGTGAGTGGGCACCCTGTGTTATTTAAAGAACAGGGATCTATCAAAGTCTGCTCTTCACAACACGTTTGTGGAAGTGTATCATGGCATGAACAAAGGAAATTTCTGAGGACCTCAGAAAAAGAGTTGATGATGCTCATCAGGCTGGAAAAGGTTACAAAACCATCTCTAAAGAGTTTGGACTCCACCAATCCACAGTCAGACAGATTGTGTACAAATGGAGGAAATT
>JANRMT010062819.1:43811722-43876423 GCA_026402145.1 Polypterus bichir lapradei | reverse complement strand
AAAAGTTCCCCTTTGCTTGGAATTGAAAGTGTGATTAAATGCGTTATTTTTTGTTATGGAGTACATGCATCGAAGCTTCTCAGCTGTGCTTGTGCTAAGAAAAGGAAAGATATTAAAAATAACGTAACATGATTCTGCATTAACCGCATATTTTTTCATACGTCCTAAACCAAGGAGATGCGAGGTTAAAATGAATCAGGAAGCACACGTACATACTCTCTCGGGAACTGAACCTCAGATGTTGGCACTAGAGGCAAAGCCTCTACAATTGCGCCACGGCATGTGGCTTGTCTAGCTGAGAGTATGTAGATCGGGGTATATATATATATTCGCAGCGGAGATGTAGTGTGTTAAAGAAGTTATGAAAAAGAAAAGGGAACATTTTAAAAATAACGTAACATGATTGTCAATATACAGTAATTGTTTTGTGAGTGTTGCTGTCATCAAGGATTTGATTATCATTATTTCTTTCAATCAGGTTCGTATTTGTAGGATGTGTTGCTTTCAAGTTACATTCCGTGTTTGTCAATCGTTGTAAAGATAACAGGTTTCATTCATCGATTCGTTTCTTACTGCATCAATAAACAGCTCATCTTCCTCTTTATCTGAGACGTGACACACTGCATGGACGGGTTTTTTTTTACACTTTCTTCCTTTAGCGGGACATTCACTTTTTCCACCGTGTGCTTTGTTTCCGCAGTAGCTGCACTTATGAATATGCTTGTATGTAGCAGACGCTTCATATTTTTTTCCTGCCTTCTCAATTGTGTAATTCGGTTTTTGTTCAGCACTCTTTGGAACTGTTGCTTTTTGTCTGTGCACTGCGTCAGTTCACGTGAGCCGCTCGGTGTTCTTGCATCAAAGGTTCCCAGCTGTGCTGGTGCCATCTCGTGTGATGTCCACGGCTGTATGTAATGTCAGCTAAGACCCGGCACTAAAAACTTTCTCTCGCAGTTTTGCTGAGTTTGTGCCTAACACCACCCTGACCATCTCATCTTCCTCTGCATAAGCACAGTCCTTCACCCGTGAATATTTAGCGGCAGTGTTTCTATTGGATTGCCGCTGACGGACGGGCAGGCACTAAATTACAAATGCCAGCGGCAGCCTGTCTATGAACTTAATTTAAACTTTAGGTTTCCACCGTGCTTTGTTTCCGAAGTAGCAGCACTCATGAATATGGTTGTATATGTCACTCGCTCGCCTCTTATTGTTTCGCTGCCTTCTTAATTTATTTAATGCATGTTTTCTTCAGCGCTTTTTGGAGCTCTTCCTGGTTTTCTACGTACTGCGTTGACAGTCAGTTCACGTGATTACGTGGGAGGCGTGATGATGTCACACGAAACTCCGCCCCCCCACTGCTTTCGCGCTCAACTCCATTACAGTAAATAGAGAAAAACAGCTTCCAGTTATGACCATTACGCGTAGAAGTTTGAAATGAAACCTGCCCAACTTTTGTAAGTAAGCTGTAAGGAATGAGCCTGCCAAATTTCAGCCTTCTACCTACACGGGAACTTGGAGAATTAGTGATGAGTCAGTGAGTGAGTGAGTGAGTGAGTCAGTCAGTCAGTCAGTCAGTCAGTGAGGGCTTTGCCTTTTATTAGTATAGATGAACAAGGTCTCCGGAAAATGCGCATATTCATTCGAAAAATGCTTTGCTAAATGTCACCAATGAACACTAAGGGTGAAAATGCAGATTCCACTTCTTAAACTCAAATGTCATTTTTATTTTAATATTTATTATTATGGTATTAATGTACATGCTTTGTGCAGCACTCAGAATGGGCCTATCCATGCAAATGCAGGGATGGGCAGGTCACATAAATAGCACCACTAACCAATTGTTTGGAATGAAAACTAAGAAGGGGGCGGTGCTCCTGACAGGAATAAAGAGACAGGATCATGATTGGCATGTATTGTGAGGTGTGAAATGGAAGGACAAAGTTTAGGGAAGCTCAAAAAAGACACAAAGTTCAAAGGTTAGTACTCACTGTAAAGCTCCAGTGATGGTGTCTGGTGCTGTGGTTGTGAGTGTAGACATTTGTTCAGTAGAAGCAAAAAAGGGAGGAAGAGAAAAGTAGATTCAGAAACAATAATACTTGGCTAATGGTAAAAATAAAAATCAAAATCTACAAACATTATATAAAGAAAAGTTCTTACTTACACAGCACTTCTGATACATCTGATTAACAGCACTACAACTAACACCCACTCTCTTATCAAACATACTAGGCAAAGCTACAAAATACAGCTAGTTTACAAATAAGAAGTCTTATTCTTTGAAACAGATATTTACCAGAGGTTTACTCTGTATAACTATTTGTAACTTTGAGATAATACTCAAGAGATGGGTCTGTTTGAAAACCATACCATTTATCTGTTCTTTGATTAGTGTAATGAAAATGCTTTATAGCTGTGCAATGTAAATGAACCCAACTTGTAAAAGAGGCTTCTTGGTTGAGACAAGTGAGTCAGCGATGCTGCACTAAACAAGACTACAAAGTGGCACCTTTTTAAAGTAACACAAGAACATTCATCTTTGGATTCATTTTTAATAGCGGCTCATGACTATTCTTTATTTACAGAACATTTCCCCTAACATAACCAATCATGGAATCCCAATAGGTTTATTTTCTCCATGAATCCTCTTCACTTCTTTTAACTGAAGTTTTTGTCTACACTGTTCATAGGTTAAGAGATCACAGTTACTATGTGAGTGGGACCCTGTATTACCATTAAGTAATGAAATGTATGATATCATTGTGCCCAATGTTCCTCAAAAGGAGTCTCAAGAAAATTATTAGCTCCTGAAAATCTCCTCAGAATGGCAGTTTCACTCAGACTAACGTTTCTTTACTAAGCTGTTTTTGGAGCCAAATCCTTCTTATATACATCTCATATTGCATTTTTAGTACAATATGTTTGTACTTATTCTGTTTGTTTGGCAACAGCAATGTGTTATTTGTGCTCACTAGTGATGAGCGAACCTAGCTAAATTGTTTTTTTTCTTAAGTTCAGTGAAATTGGGGAAATGTTAGGGGTTTTTGCAGAATTCAGTCAAATGCATTGAAGTCAGTGAGGAGGAAGAAATTGAACTTGAGTGGATTATGAAGGTGCGATAGTCTTTTAAGAGTTTCTGAAGTCTACGGATGAGTTTTCAAATTATTCTGGACCGACAATTGTGTCCAAAAATGTGACCTGAGTTGTGAGGCTGCAGTGCCAACTACTGCGCCACCAGGCACCCCTAGAGATAAAATCGATAGAATTTAATTTCAGAAGAGGAAAAGTTCATGAGGGCAGGAAGTATGAATTCACTAAGCTATACCCTCGACAGATTTGTTAGCAGGTACTCACCTCTCTCAAACTCAAACATTCAGTTTTTTGGGTTTTCCCTTATAGACTTGCTTGCTCACTGCTGCTGCTACCAAACAGGCACAACAATAAAGCATGTGCACTCTTCACTCCTTCCTGATTGATCAACTGAACAGCACCCTGGGTAATACTATTAAAGGGTTAGGTATACATATTCAACACAGCTCACATATATGTCTAGACAAAACACACAACCTTTAAGATGCAAATGCACCGACACATTTCCAATTTTCCTTCGATTGCATCTTTAGTGTTTACAAATTATTGTAAGTTTTCCAGTCATTTTTAGTGTACTATTATTTTATTATGTTATTTTCATAGAAACATACCATAGAGCAATGGATACATACCATTTTCAAAATTTCCAGTTTTGAAGGCCCAGAATCACAACTACATCCGTTGAAAATCCAGATTTCAACACATTACTCTATATTTACCTTGTCACCAGGATATTGCAATGTTTTCATGCTGCCACCTTGTAGCTGCTTCCCAAATAACAATGAGCAATACTTAAGAAAATATAAAGATGCAATTATGCATTATAAAATATTTCATAATGATACAGTACAAAAGAACACATCATGGCCAGGATTTGAACCCAAAACTGTTCTTTTCAGGGCAATTATGCTAACCATTACACACCTTTCTAATTATTCTAAGTCAAACAATGTCCTCCTTCAGCCTCCAAAACAGAGTAAAAGTGAGTTTTAGAACTCAACCCACTAATGAGGCACAGTTCCATTATTTCCTTTAACCTCTATCTCTTGCTCCTTGTTCAAACAATACAGTCTGATATACAGTATCAACTGAGAAAGAACTGTAGACCAGTCTTACTGGTGGTGTAGTGATTAGCATGCATGCCTCTCAACCAATATGTTACACTTCAATTCCCATTTATCACCTATAATTTTTCCTTTAATGATCAACTATTATTTCCATATACCTGTCATTATTGCTTGCACAACTTGTCAGCTTACATCTCTCATAGTTCATGAGTGCAAAAAGACATTTTTTCATACTGCCACTGTGATCATTGGCCAGCTTGTCATCCCGGCCAATACCCCCAGGCCGCCAGATGGAGCCTTCCCTGCAGTATGGAGGTGCCCCGAAGACCAGCAGGGAGTCATGGACTATGTAGTTTTTATACAAGACCCTGCTGGATACCACAGGGGCCGCAAGAGGGAGCTGCAGGGAGGACCAAAGACTTATTTGTGCCCTATGGCCCGGAAGTTCGTCAAAGGAAGAGCGACGGGCTTCCGGGGTGAAGAAAAAGACTTTTTACCTGACCCGGAAGTGATACAAGATCACATGGACTGGGGATTGGGAACACTTCCAGGTCAGGGAATATAAAAGGATTGTGGGAGCTCCCAGACGGCGAGCTGAGCTGGGTGGTAGGAGGGCAATGCGTCTGGGAGTGTGGAGGATTGTTTATTGTTTGTATTATTGTGATTATATGAGTATAGTGGAGGAGAGGGTGCTTTGTGCACTGTGGCGATTTAATAAAGTCAAATATTGGACTTTTACCTGGTGTCTGGAGTCGTGGACAGGGGTTCAAGGGAGCGATAGCGCCCCCTATCTGTCACAGTGGCGTAGCCGGCAGGATACTGTAGCGTCATTTGCAGATGACCTGTAATTACATTTTCTGTGGGCAGAGAACCCTGAGAAGACAACGGCGTCAGGACTCACCACGGCATCACCAGAACCCGAAAATTCCAAGTCCGGAATGGGGAAGAGGAAGGACAAGAAGAGCGACAATGCCAGCGGGAGAGCCTTGTGTGCAATGGCCGACGCTTGGGAGGAATCACGGAGCGGCCTTACAAGTCCGGAGAAACCTCCAGGAACCAACAATCGCTCTGAGGTATGTGCCGGGAACGTTACTGAAAATCTGTTTGTAATAACTCACTTTGTTCTGTGCATGTACCTCGGAGATGATCACCTGGCGGCTCCGCGGGGAAAAGAAGACTGCCCCGAAGACGATGGCGCGCTCCTGTCGGAACCTGAGCACAGGGGGAAAGACTTCCGCATGACGGCAGCCGATGAGGGACACAACAGCAATCCCGGTGCTTTCTGGGAAGGAGGAGATCCGCGTCCCACTGTTTGTGCCTTTGTACCCGAAGAAAAGGACTTGGACATTCCGAAGGGGAAGGGGGAGGCGAGCGATGCACCACTCACCCCGCGAGACGGTAAGGAGGACCGGGAAATAGCTGATCGGGCTGTTAAAAAATTAATAAAAACAGACCGCAGTTCGCTGGAGAAGGCAACCCGGTCCTCAGCCTCAGAGAACTCCAAATCCCAGAAGCCTCCGCGAGACCCGACAGAGCACGTGCCAGAAGCGGGCGTGCTCATTGGCTCCCGGCCGGCAGGTAAGGCAAATGAGGAAGTGAGTCTTCTGCCGGCCGAAATAAATAATCTTATTGATTTACGGGAACTCGAAAGGCTAATTGAGCCCGTAGTAAGTTTCTTACAGATCCTGACGACCATTGAAAAGATTGTCTGGGAGTTGGGAGCTGCAGCCAAAGCGCTGTTGGAGAAGGTGAGGAGTTACGTGCGGCGATTTGGAGAAGAGCTTCCCATAAGTCATGATGCGGCGGTACAGGTGAGTCAAGCCGGTACCGTAAAGAAAGTAATAGGGACGCAGTGTAATCCAGGCCCGCTTCTAATAATTAGCGGGTGCCAATACACGGCGTGCCCTACAAGAGAGGCCGGTTCTTTAACCGAGTGGTCGAGGGAAGGGCTAATCGATCCGGGGCAGCTAGACAGTGCTGACTCCGGGAGCGAGGCAGCCCTAAAGACGCCACCACCAGTAGTTTATTAAACAAAAGAGGTGCAGACAGTAAAAGGGCTCTCTTTATTTAATAGAGAGACCCAGACTGTGGACAAACCCCAGATTAAACAGGAGATCTCTAAAATACAACAGAGGTCTCCTGACAAAGTGGAAAAGGGCCATAAAAGCACAAAGGCGGCCGGGGAATTCTCCTCAGTGGAGAAAGGGATAGAGCCAGAGGTACCTAGGTGCTTCAAGTCTCGCCGAGAGAGACTACCAAGGGGACCGCGGCTGTGCTATGAATGCCGCAGACCGGGCCACGAGTGGAGAGGTTGTCCTAGGAGGACAGGGGACCAAAATATTTATTCTTATACTGTTCCTCCTAGGTTTGCACGGGAGTGTCGACTGCATCGCTGGGACCCAGTCTTTGGATCATCTTAGGGGGAGATGTCCCTCGGGGGACAAGACATGAAAAACCCTGGTTTTCCGCTGGGGGAGGAGTATTGTGATCATTGGCCAGCTTGTCATCCCGGCCAATACCCCCAGGCCGCCAGATGGAGCCCTCCCTGCAGTATGGAGGTGCCCCGAAGACCAGCAGGGAGTCATGGACTATGTAGTTTTTATACAAGACCCTGCTGAATACCACAGGGGCCACAAGAGGGAGCTACAGGGAGGACCAAAGGCTTATTTATTAAACTGACAGAGGTTTACATTTTAAATTTAGCTTTGCAAACACTGAAAAATGAAAATACTGGACTATTACAAATGGGCCTTCTTCAGGGACCAACTAATAGGTTACCACCTAAAGATGTTCTGCAGCAATTAAAGTAAATTAAGCCTTTCAAATTGAAGCAAATAATTTGCACAGATGTTTCATCTTCTGTTGATTACTTCAAAAACTTCCATCTCTCTTAAAGCAGAGTTGGAACAGACTGCATTATTACACCTTCTGACATAATGCTTGGACAATATTACATTGGCAGTAGTGTATATGCACACTCTGAAGGAATCTGTTATGTATAGTGCAGCAGTGGTAGCTTTGTGTTCACATTATTGTACATATTTGGCCATGTACATTGTAGGGCTGGTGGTCTGTTGCCAATTTTATGTGTTTGCTTTTTTTTTCAGTCTAATGCTTCTTACCGCAAATATGATATCATTATCACATTGAATGGCAGTGGTAGAGAATTGTGTAGAAAAGCTCTTCCATTTTTTGTTCTGTGGAGCTCTGTGCTATGTTGCTGATTTCCAAATGTAGGTGTTATCTAATATAGCATTAACAAAAGGTGATATGAGAGTTCATCATACTTTGTACTTAGTGATTGAAGTCTGTGCAATCAGAAAACATTGCACTAATGCAATATTATTTGAAAACGAACAGCTTCAGATTGGGTGTATATTTATGCATGAGCTGTTAGTTAGGGTCAGATCTGGGGGGGGAGGGAGGGGAGAGAATGAATGTGACTGAGAGAATAAGACTGAAAAAAGCTCATTTTTACAAGTACCATAAATTTACTGATTGGTACTATTCAGGTCATAAAATGATTTCTTCAAAATGTCACATATATTTGTTTCTTTCTTTTTTTCCCAGTGCTGCATTGACAGAAGTCGTGAGCTTATTCAGTGCGAACACGAGCACGCAGGTGGCCGGTTGCTGTGTGCTACAACATGCTTGACCTGGCAGCGATCAACGCACATGTGCTGTTCAAGGAATGCATGGGGTTCACTGAAAAAAGAAGAGCATTCTTGACTCACCTTGCAGAGGAACTTTGTCATCGCTTCTTATAAGAAAAGGTGATGGAAAAAGAAAAAGAGGATGTAACATTGACAAGCTTCTGTTCCAAGACTGCCGCTTTCCCCAGGAAAGCAGACTCGGTCAGTGTCAGGCTCCCCTTCAGTGTAATAATAACCACAGCATAAAGAGAAGTGTGTACATTGCAACAGGTACACATGTCGTAAATGTAGGAAGGATGGTCCTTGGGTGTGTGTGAATTGTTAACATTTGAATCTGATGATTGTACATAGTGTGGAGCTGACCTATCTGTACCATTCTTTCCTCTGCATGTCTTGGAGTACAAAAGAAACACTAACATGCATCAAAATGTGGAGATTGGGCAAGATCGGAAAAAAAAAAACAAAAAAAATGTGGTCACTGATTACAAGCGCAAGAAGGCATGCGAATGAATTTGAATAATATGAATAATGTTGCATCAATGCCACAATGCAATGTTTTCTGAAATGTGCAATACAGGTCATAAAATGAATTATTCCAAATATCATATATACCTATGTCTCTGTTTTCTTGTCAGTGTGGCTTTGACATTATGGACCATAAATACATAATAATTCAGTGTGATCAGGAACACTCAATAAAACTGAATAAAAAAATTCAAGTGACGGTGAGATACGAAGAAGGCAGATTCACCAGCATTTGTGTGTCAGCTTTTATTCCTCCAGATCATAGAATTTTCATTTCCATTGTCTTAAAACACCACTCACATCTACAGTTATTCCCAGTTTCAAATAAAAATCTGGGGTCTGTGGTGTTGGTGGTTGGTGTTCGGGCTGTGGTTGGGTTATATCGTGATCGTTACTTAGAGAATAAAAGTAATAAAAAAAAAACGCTTTTACAAGTACTATACATTTACACCAGCTGTTACAGACGCAAATCAAATGTATGTGTTTATTGTATAAAATTAACAATAACAGCAGCTCACTACTCAAAATGGTAAATTTGGGAGGCAGCCAGGATTGATCTCTTATCGCTGCACCACGGAAACTGTCGTTTTATACTTGCGCCTTTTGTGAAAGTGTATATTTGATATTTGGACTTCAGGCTTCACACATTATACATTTCATGTCTAAATTTTGTCATGAATTACTAAAACATGAAAAACATGTGTTTACATCGATTGTTATAGATACGGAACACACATGAAATGTGTGTATTCCAAAGAAGGATATGTTATTTTCCCTCTACAATTCCAGAACTTCACTCCAAGATAATCACTGAGCACTGAGAACCTTCATTGCGAATTGAGCTGTAGCTGTGGGTGAGGGGATGGGATAGCAGGCTGCTTGTGTTGATCGACACATTTACAAGACAAAAGACCCTGACGGAGAGGTGCGAAGGGATTTAAGGTGGGCTGGGACTACGAGTTTTTTTGTAGGCTTTGGTAATTCTAGTGTTAACAGATATTGTATTACACAGTTACATGTGCCCATCATGATTTTCTTTTGTTCCATATGTTAAACCAGGATCAAATGCTTTTATTTGCATTGATTTATGTCCTTTGGCATCATGCATCTTCGGTATATTTATTTGCATTGTAAGCTTTGGTTCCTGCTCTTCAACTTCAACTCATATAAAGATAAGTCAGACAATGCAGGGTGAAGAAATATGAGCATTAATATGGGTCATAAAAAAATGTTTTCTTTTGAGCAAATAAACAAAATGTTCCATTTTAACTTTCAGTCAATGATGAACTACAAAAAAATAGAATTCCTAAAAATGTTCTTAAAAATTATTGGCTACACACAATAATACTAAATGTCTTCCTGGAATACCTTACTTTATTCTAATGTTAGAAAACACATGCAGAAATAAATAAGATTATTCTGGCAACAACATTCTTTCCTCAATTTATTCCTATTTTGGAATCAACTCCCATTAGAAACCTATTTAAAATTAAAAGTGTATTCTTTTTAAGCTTTAGTTAAGTTTATACTGACAGTTGTTGGCCTATTTCATGCTTTCAATTTTTTTGTTTAATGTTTTTGTTTGTCACCTCCTCACATGCTGTTGTTTTGCTTCACCCTTCTGGGGCACAGTATGAGCAAATCAGCCCTCTACCCTGAAGCAAGATGAAACATTCCCTTGCTTACCTTACAACAGAAGCTAAACTGTGAGAAGATGTGGTTTGTAGTGGATGTTAACTAGCAATATTTTCATTGCACTAAAAGCACAAGCATACTAAAGTTGGTTTACTGGGATGAATTCTTTTTACATTAAAAGATTTACACTAGCTGAATGTTTTGAAGGGTATAAAAGTACTAGATATCTTTCAACATGAATTGCTGTTATGAATGTTTGGAAAAAACTGATTAATAATACAATACAATTTATTTTTGTATAGCCCAAAATCACAAAAGTGCCACAATGAGCTTTAATAGGCCCTGCCTTTTGACCGTCCCCCAGCCTTGACTCTCAAAGAAGACAAGGAAAAACTCTCAAAAATACACTTTTAGGGAAAAAAATGGAAGAAACCTTGGGAAAGGCAATTCAAAAAGAAACCCCTTTTCAGGTAGGTTAGGTGTGCAGTGGGTGTCAAAAAAGGGGGTAAATACAATACAATGCACAGAACAGAACACAAGTAATCTTCAATACAATATAATTGTCAGAAAGTCCTTTGTCAGGTTAAATTGCGACCTCTAATGGCAGAATATTAGAAACACTTGTAGAACTTTTCTTACATATTTCTGGGTGAAAGTTCAGGCTTCGCACATCATTCGTTCCTATGTTTATTTGCTGCACCTTGTGAGAATAGTTTGTCCTTTTCTCCTGTCACTTGAGCCATTAATGCTGTGCGTCCTTGCGGAAAAGTAATTCTATTATAGATAATTTGATATAAAGAGGTTCAAATGTTTGTTAAACTTACACGTGGAGAGTATTTAAAATGTGTACTTGTATGTAATGTTGTGACTTAGTGTACGTATTTAATTTTGTTTACAGACCACAGCAATAGGAATTAAAGAACTTTCTGAGTTCAGATTGCGTTTGAAGTTAATCCTTACTTCGATATTTGGAAAGGGGAGTTTACAAAAGCAAAGTTGTAACACTGTGGAGTTAATAGCGGCACCGCCTGTGGACAGACATCTGATAGTGTCTACTGTTGTTTGGACTTATCTCACCCTCATTTTTTACACCAGCCTGTGTACTGAGGCCAGCTCTCATTTTTAATAATAGTGCAATAGAAATATTACAAGTACAGAGCAGTATTCAACAGTAGATGATATTACATAATATGATTTGGATTTGTTCAGAGTCCTGGAAACCTCGGCCATCAAGCTGCCTCCCCCTATTGGCCATTCCACAGCTGAGACAGCGCTGGGCCACTCAATCCGATGAAAGGACCCCTCTACCCGATGACTCCTGTGATCCTTAATCAGAGATGACTTTACCTTAGGCAGGCACAACAACTTTGCAGGTGGTCAGTGGTACAAGTGCCACATTTGAGTAATTAGAAAAACAGAAAAGGTGAGGGTTAGTAACAAATTATAACTGTATTATAATTATATCATATTACTTATGTTTTAGTGCTAATGACTAACAACAGAGATGCAGTCTGTACAGTTAATCAGCAGCTCCAGTCAGGATATGCTAAACTGAAGTACTGAGTCTTCAGCTGGGATTTGAAAGCTGAGACTGAAGGGGCATCTCTTATAGTAGCAGGCAGACCATTCCACAGTTTAGTTGCCCTGTAACTAAAAGCTCGACCTCCCACTGTTATTTTATTAATCCTTGGAATCATAAGCAGACTGGCATCTTGAGATCTTAATGTGCGCTCTGGTTTGTAAGTCATGATAAGTTCAGACCAGTAGACCTGACCTTGGCCATTTAAGGCTTTATATGTTAAAAGGAGGATTTTGAAATCTGCCCTAAACTTAACTTGAAGCCAGTGTAAGGATTTAAGAACTGGAGTTATGTGTTCATATTTTCTTGTTTTTGTTATAATTCTTGCAGCAGCATTTTGGATTAACTGGAAGCTGTATAAAGAACAGTTTGAACATCCAGTGAACACAGCATTGCAGTAGTCAATCCTACTAGAAATAAATGTATGAATTAATTTCTCAGAATCCTGCTTATTTAGAAAATGCCTTAATTTCCCAACATTTTTAGATGGAAGAAACATGATTTAGACAACTTTGTAATATGTGCTTTAAATGACATGCTAGAGTCAAAGATAACTCCTAGATTGTGGGCTGATTCAGTAAAATTAATGGTGATTCCAACTGAGTTAAATGATCATAAAATACTGTTGTAATCAGCATCATTCCCTCCAATAATTAACATTTCTGTTTTATCTGTATTTAAAGATAGGTAGTTCTCATCTATCCACTACTTTATTTCACTAACACAACTGATTAAAGACAACACTGGAGAAAATTCATTTGATCTAAATCAAAGGTATAACTGGGTGTCATCTGCATACAAGTGAAAATTAACATTATGTTTTCTAAAAATAGATACCAGTGGAAGCATGTAAAGTGAAAACAGTAAAGGTCCCAGTACTGAGCCCTGTGGGACACCATGTCTCACTTATGTGTATAATTCTCTCAAGGTAATATTATAATGTGATGTTAGCTGATCTAAATTGCTTTCCATGTTTACATTTGATGTTAACTGATCTAAATGGTTTCCTACAATTGCACTTGACTTACTCAAAGTATCTATAAATTGTGAAGCAGAATTACAGTCTAGATGTCACATTGTCTTTGTTTAAATCTGTGAGTGTATTGGTAAGGACAAAAACAAATCAAACTTAATTAACTAGTGATTGGTTATAACTTCCTTTAATGGAGTAATAGTTACATTTTGAATTTCAACTTTGTAAGTTATAATTAAATCTAATGTGTGGTTATGATTATGAGTTGGACCTTCGACAAACTGACAAAATCCTAACAAATTTAACAAATGAGTAAAACATTTGTTAAAAGTGTTAGTTTTCACAACAATGTCTACATTAAAATCCCCCATCAATACTACATGATCATACCTTATAGCCAAATCAGATAAAAGGTTGCCAAATTCAGTCATGAACAATGAATATGGCCCTGGTGGTCTTTAGACTACCACTACAATTGTGTTGGAATCTGTTTTAATATTTAAAATGAATGCCTCAAAGGATGTGAAGTCACCTAAATTTTTAAAAGAGATTTGAATTTTGTCACAATGAATTATTCCAAAGCCACCACCTCGACCAGGATCTCTAGACTTATGAAGGAATGTGTATCCATCTGGTGACACCTCAGCTAGGGGAACAGTGTCAGATTTACTAAACCAGGTTTCAGTGAGAAGACACAGATCAGATTTTGTACTTAATATAATATCATTTACCAAAACAGCTTTACTGTCAAGAGAGTGAATGTTCAATAAGCAGCATTTAAAACTACATACTTCTTTCTGAACTGCTGATATATTTTTAGTTTTAATTTGAACTAAGTTTCTATTACTAGTTCCCCTGGAGGAGGGTCTGGTTGTAACTGTTGGTCTAATTATACACCTTATGTTTTGGTTATCAAATAATTTAAGGTATGCATCATGACTAAATTTACTGGATGCCCCATAACAGGGATTATGGGTAACAATTTCAGGAAAGTAACAGGTGGGATAAACAACAGACTGTGATTTAAGATCACAAGACTGCAGACTGGATGGTGCTCTAATCAGTCAGCCAGGCAGTTTTGCTGACATATTTTGGGATAATACAAAAGATCCTGTCCAGTTAGGATAAAAACCTTGTCTTTTGAAAAATCCAGACCTTTCCCAAAAATCATCCCAGTTGTTTACAGAGGTTATGCTTTCATTTGCACACCAGGTTTCTAGCCAGCAGTGAAGAGAGCGCAATCTGCTATAAATCACATTCCCTCTATATAATCTCTATATAATACCTCAGATTGCTGTAAATAAATATCATTAGTGCCAACATGCAGCAATAAGGTAGATACTTCATTGTTGGCGACACGATCCAATGCAGCCACTATATCAGAAATTTTCGCCCCTGAAAGGCAATTAACATTAACTTCTAGTTCAACATAGTTTGGAATTCTAACATTCCTCACTATGGAGTTGCCAATTATGAGCACTTTGTTGTTCTCAGTATCTGCAGGTGTGCTGCAGAGTGCTGAGAATCTGTTCTGGGTCTGAATTGGTGACCTGGGTGCTGCTGGACTAAATTTTGGCTTTTTAGACCCTGTCTTACTGTAACCCACTTGCCCCGTGGCTGAATTAGTGGTGCTGATTTCGGCCATGCACTGACTACATTGGGACCTGGAGAGACTGAAGCCGAATCAGAAGTAGTCGAATTGTCTAAACAAACCAAGTCAATCCAATTTTCAGTTTGCCTAATTCCTATCAGATTCCTAACACAGTTCTCCAATTCGCGTATTTTCCTGACTAACTGTAAATTAATTGAACACTTTCGGCAGGTGAAGCATTCTATATTGTCGGCCGGAAAACCTGAACTGTACATTCTGCAGTACATACAACATATAAAGTGCCCTTGACGGGCAGAGAACAGGTGGAACTTACTTTTAGCACTGATACCATCTTTTCTGTTTCTCCAGTAACTTCGGTTCTTTTGGCGCTTTCTGCGTTCAACTGAATCACTAAGAGACCGTTGGCTTTAAGTTTCCAACACCCGCTGGGCAATCAACTTCGATTTCTCACTGCCGGTTATTTCTCCTGGTTGGCAGTCAACTATGCTCTAGTTGAACTTACCTGTTTTTTTGCGAAGGGCTATGTGCCTGTGGGAGATGCCAATGCTCTGTGCACGCCGCTGCTCTATATAATAATAATAATCTTTAAGCAATTCTATACCTCAACTAAACAAGTTAATTGTTTTATTTCTTTGAGCTGAGGTATGCCCAGACCCAAAACAGTATAAACAAAGGAATCAGTAGCAGCTGATACCCAGCCCCTACAGAAAGCAAAAATGTAGATTGTGTTTCCTATTATAAGTCAGTAAGATTTTATTCTTTACACTACATAGATCTTACAGTTAACCATTCATTCTCTATAACCACCACAAGGTGCAGCATGGGCAGATAGTTGCAGAACATAATGGATAATGAGATGAAAAAACATTGTCAAAAATAAAAAGTCGTTAACAATTACATCAAACTATTGTGCATCAATGACTAATCAAAAAATAAAATTCAAACTCGAAATATCTAAGCCTAAATTCTCATAACCAGGTGACTAAAGCAAATGTGAGCACAGGATATGCTCATCCCAATGGACTTCTAAGAAAGAAAAAGCACCAGGAAATGAAGTGCAGAGTGGAATATACAAAATATAAGTTGGTAAAGCAGTAACAAGTAGTACAGAGAGCCAATTGTCAGAGCACAAAATACAAAACAAAGCTTGAAGTTAGTGAGTTCAAATACTGCTACTGGCACTGTGCAGCCATAAGCAAGTCACTTCACCTTCCTATGCTCCAAATGGAAAAACAAAAGAAATGTAACCAATGGTAAGTCTCAAAAATTGTAAGTCACCTTGGATAAAGGCATCAGCAAATAATCCATCCATCCATTTTCCAACCCGCTGAATCCAAACACAGGGTCACGGGGGTCTGATGGAGCCAATCCCAGCCAACACAGGGCACAAGGCAGGAACCAATCCTGGGCAGGGTGCCAACCCACCGCAGCAGCAAATAATAAGTAATGATAATAAACTGATAATAACTAAGCACTACTAAAAACAGCTTGAGATGACATCCCCAATCTTAGATGATGTACAGTTATTCTTGCTTTCAGTGGGTGTTCTTGAAAAAGCTTTGATCCTATACTAAAGACGGGGTTAGGTTCCAGCAGGACTCAACTTCAGGAGGAGGACTGACAGGGGGAGATGGGGTCAGGCAGATGCACTAGCCTTCTGCTTTTAACAATCTCAAAACTTATTGATCCTTATGCAGGTTCATCTATTGAAACCGTGTTATAACTTTTACTTCCTCTATAGTCAAACCATCTAATTGATAGTAATGACAGGTGGTGTGCACAAATGTCAAATAAATAAATAAAACAAAATAAATTAATACAAATATAATCAAATAAATAAATTACTTGATCAGTACAATTTTATGACTTGCATACTGGCAGGAGGTAGCATGGTGGCGCTGTGGTAGTGCTGCTGCCTCGCAGTAAGGAGACCTGGGTTCACTTCCCGGGTCCTCCCTGCGTGGAGCTTGCATGTTCTCCTCATGTCTGCATGGGTTTCCTCCAGGTGCTCCAGTTTCCTCCCACAGTCCAAAGACATGCAGGTTAAGTTCAGTGGCGATTCTAAATTGTCCCTAGTGTGTGCTTGGTGTGTGGGTGTGTCCTGTGGTGGGCTGGCTTGTTCCTGCCTTGCGCCCTGTGTTGGCTGGGATTGACTCCAGCAGACCTCCAGTTGGAAAATGACTGACTTACTGGCAGTTCCTCATACATGGTAACAATTCTAACCCCCCAGTCCACATCAGGAATGGGGTTAAACAGTTTATGCACATCTTTCAGCGTCACATGTTGATCCATTCTGTGCAGTATGCGAGCAGCCCCAGACATCTAAAATAGCTGTATAAATTTGTTATTGCTTTTGTAATGTCACCATAACACCATTTTGTATTTTCTGAAGATGCATTCTTTTCTTCTCCCTAGTAAACATTCACACACATCTCACTTTACTTAACTCTTTATCTGGTTTCCTGGTTGAGTGTTGCAGTGACAGCAGGGTCAATTGGAAACATGGGGTATCTTCCATAATTGTCTCCAGGTACTGAACATTTCCAGGTGCTCCCAGGTCAGGTGAAAGATATAATTCCTCAGTTAGGGTTAGGATCAGCTCCTGGATCTCACAGTAGGCTATACCTGTTCACTGGTTTTGGAGGTAGCTATGGCCATCCTTACTACATGACCAAACCATCTCAGCTGGCTTTTCTCAATCTCTTGTATTGTGTAGTATCTCACATTGTCATAGAAAGGAAGCCTAGCAAATCCTGCTCATTAAACTCAGTTCAGTTACTTGTACCTATGATATGGTTGTTACTACCCAGGGTTAGGGGTAGGGTTGAAGAAGGATCCTCTCCTCATTTCGTAAGCAGCTCGACAATTAAAATAATCTATTTATTTATTTGAATGTTATAAAAGAAATTGTATAACTGAACTAAACAAACAACATAATAAAATCTGCATAGAATGGCACCATCATCCAGGGCTGATTACTGTTGCTGGTATGGGCCCTGGAACCTTGCAAATCTGTACTAGAACAAGTATCTTAAGAAACATGTATAGGTGAAAGACAATAAGAGAACCCCTTGCATTAGAAGTGAATACATCTATAGTCTGAAATTCACTTAATCAATTACAGTGTTGTGCAGTCCCAGGGACAGTCCTAGCAGCATCAATCTAATTCACATAGCCACATTCAAATACCGACAAATTAATGTAACTTGTATGACTTTGGATGTTGCAGGACAACTTGTGCAGACATAAGGAGAATGTGTAAGGCATAAGCAGGTAATGCTTGGGCTAATATTCGAATATTTTTTATTTGCTCCGTCTTTTATAGCCATGTGGTGCTCGCTATTTAGGCTTTACTGTCAGTCCAAGATCTCTGCATATCTTTTCCCTTATGCTTCTCCAGAAAATGACTGTGGCTGTAATCTCCATTCAAGTGAATCTTTCACATTAGGTTGCCAAAATCTTTAATCCAAGCATCTTTGTATTTTGGATAGTTACAAAAGTTTTAAGTCATAATCTGTGTATTACTTATTATAAGCAACAAGTCATTTGTTTAAAATCAGTATTACCAAGATTATTTCCAAATCTTTTCAAAATTTGAATTTAAGTTTAAGGTGTGTAGTTCCTGTATTTCTATTTCAACTTTAAACAATTAAAAACATTTGAGAAATGAGAAATGTACACTTTTTACATTTATGATTTTGTTCCCAGAAAAACAAATGTGTCATAGGTTATATCACATATCTAAAAAAAAACAAAAACAAAATTAAAATACATTTTTGTATAAATAACACTTGAGAAATTCAAAAATGTTTATGGATAAATATCAGTATTCTTAAATGTGTAATTTGAATTTAATTTGTCTCTTTTATGTTAGTTATCAATCAAATTAAATATGTCTTGGTAGCTTTACAATATTCCCTGCATTAAAATGTATTCCTTATTTCATAATGCCTCGTTACATTACTTAAGATGGAAAGCAGGCATCAAGATACATTAATGACTTGAATTATTCTTTTAAATGCGATGTATTTAGAGCAGTGGTTCTTAATCTGTGGGGCGGGCCCCCTAGGGGGGTGCGAAGTAACAAAAAGGGGGGCGCGAAGATGTGAAAAAAGAAAACAAGAATCAAAAATATGAAAAAAACAACTGTTGAAACTAAAACAAATTAACTTAAACTACATTCTGATACTAGAACAAAAAATATAGAGTTAGATAAATGTCGATAAAAGTTAAGTAGGTATAATAAAATATGCATCTACATTTCAAAAAAATGTTAGTGGGGGTGCGATTAAAACTGTTATGAAAACTCGGGTCACAAATACTTAAAGGTTGAGAAACGCTGATTTAGAGCATAGTGGTAATTGCAGTAAATAAAAGACTATTTCTGCTTAGGCTGGTAGACAGCTTTTTTAAATTGACTCACAAAAAGGTAGCAATGAGCAAAAAACTAATATGAAAGAATTGGAATATGGTCAGTCACTGATGCAGTTCAACTGATGACCCTCTGTCCACATTGGGGTTTCAGTGAGGAAACCCAAAAAAAGAATATTCTGCAGTTAAGATACTTGAAATGGAAGTAGTGGTCATTGCAGTAGCCATCCAACAAAAACATAATTGAAACCTAAAAATTATGATTTTGTTAAATCTGTGCTCTTCCAGAAGCGTAATAATAAAATTGAGATCACACTTAATGTTATCTATAAATTAATTTGGTTTTAAGAGTGAAAACAAAAAAACAGATTTTATGGGTCATATTATGCAAAACATTGTGCTAAAACACCTGATACACTCAGTTTTTGCAGATAACCTCAATTGTCACAGGAACAAAAGTAACAAAACTTTTAAGATATCTATAATCTGTTCTTACTTTAATTTCACAGCTTTTTTCTTCCATTCTCTTCCTCCCCAGTGATCAGTCTTCATTTCCAAGCTCCTGCTTTAGACTAATGCTTGTTCTGGTTTAACCAGAGACATTGCCTGTGGTCATTGGGATGGAACGTTTTAGCAGTTCCTATGCACTTGGCTGGGATATTGCAATACCCTTCTTGTCATTTGCTGTTTTCAAGCAAATGAATCTTTCTGAGAAACACACACTAGGTGAATTATGGGCTAGTGGAGAGTGCAGCACCATAAAATCCCAGCAACTTTCTTGACTCTGCAGTGAGACAAACTCTAACTAGGTGCACTGATGCAATTGTCTGAAAAACTATGATTTACCACTCTGGACTGTCATAGCATCTTACTGGTAGGGGTAGAGCTTTTGTAGAACACATTTTGTAATTTAAATGACGCACATTGCACATCAAAGCACACTTCATCGGAAACTCAAACACAACATAACACAGATTAACTCTGCCCAAAGTTGCTTGTTTCATGACTGATTCATTTAAACAGTTGACCACTGCACTTGTAATGTAACTTGAAATAGAATTCCTGTGATGTGTTTTAGGAAAGGTAGTATACTACAGTAAATATGTTTTAAAAATGCAAATCTTTATTTTTGTAGTTATTTAGTATTATGTAACACTGATGGACAAGTTTTAGTTTCTACAGTAAGCATATTTTTTGTACTTTTACAATGAATACCATATTGTTAAATTTAGTATGAAAAGTTAATCACAAAATTAAAAAACAGATTTTGACTCTCTGTTCATTCATTTTTTTGTACTCCACCAGCAATGAGCACAAAGCAAAGGAACACTTTGGGAGGGGCGGCATGGTGGTGCAGTGGTAGCGCTGCTGCCTCGCATTTAGGAGACCCTGGGTCCTCCCTGCGTGGAGTTTGCATATTCTCCCTGTGTCTGTGTGGGTTTCCTCCGGGTACTCCAGTTTTCTCCCACACTCCAAAGACATGCAGGTTAGGTGCATTAGCGGTTCTAAATTGTGCTTGGTGTGTGTGTGTGTGTGTGCCCTACGGCGGGCTGGTGCCCTGCCTGGGGTTTGTTTCCTGCCTTGCGTCCTGTGTTGGCTGGGATTGGCTCCAGCAGACCCCCGTGACCCTGTAGTTAGGATATAGTAAGTTGGATAATGGATGGATGGATGGACACTTCGGGAGATGCCAGTCTACCATACTACACACCCACACTTACACTGTGGCAGATTAAAGATGCCTATTAAAATAACAACACAATGTTGAACTGAGGGAGGAAACTGTGTCTCCAGAGAAAGCATGCAAACTGCACACAGAGATCCATATGCTATTTATGCATTTACTAGCTGTGCTACCTATTTAAGACAGGCTGAAATCTAAGTATGTAGTGCACCATGCAGTGCATATGTCTCTGTTATATGCCAATTGTTATGGGATTTGTAAAAGCAGTGTTAATGTTTCAGATGTGCCATCTATTTGAATTACAAATACAAAATTACAAATAATCAAATATTACTAAAATTGTGTGATGTGCCTTCTTTTGGAATAACAGAGACATAACAACCATACAGACACACACACACACTTATCCTTTTATTAAGGTGGACTACCGAAAATAACTGGCATTGCCTGGGTATATTTGTATAATGGTTTAAGGTAAAAAATTAATTGCTGTATCTATGTGTTTTTTAAATGTTGACCCTTTTGTGATTGCTAGCTGAAATGCTTGTGTACCATCTGTTATCTACACTACCTCTCTGATAACTATCAATTTCTCTGCTCTCATAAATCAAGAATTTAAACTTTTTGTGCATGATTGGATTCCATAATTGTCGTAACTCCTTAGTGAGTTAGAGCCATGAACACTACTTTTTTGAATTTCCTGGGTTACTGTGGTTTTACAAATAGATGTTTAATGTCACATTAATAACCTGGATGGTTTGTTGGTTTCAATCAGCGATACAGTAATCATTGACCTCCCATTATGACTTTTCAGAGAAATTCTTAAAACTCCATGAGGCCTATAAAATTGCATGAACAATAATCCTGGGTTTGCTTCCTGGGTCCTCCCTGCGTGGAGTTTGCATGTTGTCCCCGTGTCTGTTTGGGTTTCCTCCGGGTGCTCCGGTTTCTTCCCACAGTCCAAAGACATGCAGGTTAGGTGCATTGGCGATCCTAAATTGTCCTTAGTGTGTGCTTGGTGTGTGGGTGTGTGTGTACCCTGCAGTGGGCTGGTGCCCTGCCCGGGGATTTGTTCCTGCCTTGCGCCCTGTGCTGGCTGGGATTGGCTCCAGCAGACCCCCATGACCTTTTGTTAGGATATAGCGGGTTGGACAATGACTGACTGACTGACTGAACAATAATGTAAATATGAAAGCAGACACAGCCATTTTTGTGTGAGGCATGATTTTTATGTTGGTCCACCATCACACCACACCCACACTCGAACTGCCAAAATTCTATTGAATCAGCAATGCAAAATGTAGCCATCACAAAAACATATGCCAAATTCACTACCATCTGCTAAACCGTTTTCATGTGGTAACATGAGTTTTGTTTTACACCCACTCATTACAACCCCATTTCTCCATGGATCTTTTGAAAGGCCTTAAAATCTAGATTTTTAGTTATATCAACAGTAATATGCATGCATGCACAATTTCATGAACTTGGACTCGGACCATTTTGGAATGACGCATTTTTTTGCTAAATTTGCAATTTCCCCTTTCAATTAAATTTTTGAAACATCATATATTCTGGATTTAAGTTGGGCTAATGGCAATCATTGGTTTGACCATTTTTTGAGTGATTGGCAAACAAGCAAGCAAGCAGACAAGATGTGATCTGAGTGCTAAGTGAGGCAAAATGAATAACTAGACAAAACGTTTGCATAAATAACAAATTCACACATAATTCACACAACCTCCTACCATGAGACTGTACTATATAAAGCAGTTTCATAAAGGTAAATGGTGGTCTTGCTTTTTCAATTTTAAGACATATTTTTTTCAAGTTTCAGTTCTGAAAAACACAGAAACTCAACACCTCATTATAATATGTATTTATGGTCACCAAATTAACTAAGGACATATACTGTGTCCTCAAGTTGAAAACTTTAATACTGTGTGACATATTGTAAGTGATTTTTTGTAGTATTCCAGCCTCCCTAAATAGCTGGAGTAAAGTGTCCATTGCAATAGATCTTCTAATAAAATTATAAGTTGGAAAGGCCCTTCTCTCGATGAATACATCTAGTATTTGTTTACTCTTTACTTTTCCAACACCGGAAGTAGTACAGGCTCTGGCTTAAAAAGAGCCCCCCACCTAAACTGGGGGAGTCGGTGTTGGGAGGCAAGGGACCATACTTGCGTGGATGAAGAGGAGATGGGAGGGGCAGAAGAAAAAGAAAGGATTCACCGTCTCCGTACTTGGATGAAATAAAATCTTTATATTTGAACCATGACTGTGTTTATGTCAGTTATGTCCAGGGTTTGGGCTCATTGATGCCCCCTATCTTTGACATGGGTCAGCTTGACCTTTTTTTCTGTTCATTATGCAAGGTCAGCAGCAGAACAAATTTGACAGAGGGTCACTGTATTTTGAGATTTCACAGGTGGTGAACCAGGTGAGGGTAGGGAAGACTGCAGGGATCTGTAGTATTAGGAGTGAACTTCTCCAGGCTGGTGGTAAGACCGTCCTCCTGACATTGCATGCAATCTTTGCTTTCATTTGGGAGACTGTGCAGAGGGGAGGCAGAACATCTACATTTTTCCCAGTTGATTCTGGGGTTCATCAGGGGTGTGTTCTTGCTTCTAGTCTGTTAAACGCTTGCATGGACTGGGTTTTGGGCAAAGTCGTGGGATCCAGTGGTTGAGGGGCATCTGTTGGTGAAGAGAGATTCAATGATCTTCAATTTGCCAACGAAGCTGTGATATTCACAGAGTCAATGGAGGCTCTGATCGTGGCTCTCAAGAGACTGAGTAAGGAGTTTGGGTGTTTGAGCTTGCTAGGGTCCTGGATAAAAACCAAGATCCAGGCCTTTAATGACCACTTGGGCACAGTCATCAGTAGTGTGTCTGTCTGTGGAGAGAATGTTGACCTTATCAAGAGGTTTACTTACCTTGGCAGTGACGTTCATGTCTCTGGTGACTCTTCCCATGAAGTCATTAGATGGATTGGGAGAGCATGGGGGGTCATGAGGTTGCTGGAAAAGGGTGTGTGGTGCTCCCAATATCTATGCAAAAAGATAAAGGTCCAAGTCTTTAGAGTCCTGGTGCTTCCTGTCTTGCTATATGGTTGCAGGACGTGGATGCTATCCAGTGACCTGAGACAAAGACTAGACTTCTTCGGTACTGTGTTTCATTCAGAGAATCTTTGGGTACCGTTGGTTTAATTTGTGTCAAATAAGCAGTTGTTCATGGAATCCCAAATGAGGCACATTACTTGCATTGTGAGGGAGCATCAGTTACGTCACTACAGCCATGTGGCACGATCCCCAGAGGGTCAAATGGCTCGCAGGATCCTCATTGTTGAGGATTCGAGTGGCTGGACCAGGCCAAGGGGATGCCCATATAATACCTGGCTGTGACAGATAGATGGTTATTTCCGGAGGGTGGGACTGGTCTGCATGTCTGCCTGGGGGTTTGCCAACCAAGGTCCTGAGCTGTTTCGTCGTGTGGTGGGTGCGGCAACACACTGTACCAGTGTATGCACCCCAACCTGACCTGATCTGATGGTATTTTCATAGGGGGGTGTGTTATACATTATTACAATAAAAATAAAGCCCAGAGTATTTTTGAGGTATCCCAAAGGTTGCCAGTTCAAATCCCCATCACTGCCAAAAGATATCATACTCTGCTGGGCCCTTGAGCAAGGCCCTTAACCTTCCATTGCTCCAGGGGCGCTGTGCAATGGCTGACCCTGCGCTCTGACCCCAAGGGGTATGCGAAAACTAACAAATTCCTAATACGAGAAATTGTATAAGGCAAAATAAAGAACAAATAAAGAAATAAAGAACAAAAATATGTCTCACAGTGTATAAGGAAAAGGGATGACAGCAATATGCAATGCTGTAGGTTCACACAGCAATAAGACAAATTCAGATTATATCGATCAAACACGTGGCACTGGAACATATACAGTAAACCAACACAAAACACTCAGTATACAGCACGGTGTAAAGGCAGGTCATAAAATAAAACAAACTGAAAAAAATAATCTAAAATGTAAAAAAAAACAAAAAAAAAAAAAACTTCAGGCTGCTTCTACGTACTGCTATAAGAAGCCATTAAATACTTAGCTATCTAAAGTAAAACCGCACCAAGGCTGATGCATGAAATTACTGAATATAAAGGCAATTGTTAAACTACTGAACTATTTGAAGAGGTGAGCATGAAAAAATTTTTAAAAATAATAAATAAATCCTCACAAAATTGAGGCTTGCAAAATAAGTGTGTGAAATTAATTAGATTTCCACATTTAAGGTAAGGTAAATCACATAATTATTTCTCCATGTCATAACAAGCAAATATGTATAATTTCAATTATGATGTATACACTTCTTGTGAATATTGGTTTCACCACTTAATCATGTACAAGAAAAACATAACAAACTTAAATAAGAAACACTGTTGCACAAATAACAAGAAAACAATAGTCAGAATGTCTTCCACATTGTGGTTTATGTTTTTGTTAGTGTTATCAGACTGTGCATTGTTGCTAAAGCTATTAGAAGCAGCAACATTAACCATTTACTCACTATCTGCAAGGTCAGCCTTATTAGTCTCAACAGCAGTATTAACAGTATTTTATTTTAATGTTTATTTTCTATTAAACCTGTAGTGTCAGTATAGGTAATATTTTCATCAACTTTGCCTTTTTCTCTTTATGTTTTTCTTTTTGCTGCATCACTAGGCTCTCACTCTGAATGACTATGCATTTTTTCTTTTGTGGCACGATAACACATCAAATGTACAATCTCATAAAAGTGCCCTATAAAACACCTGCTCTGTTCGTGCCCTACCTAGTCATATTTTTGATTCAGGTTTGATTAGACAGGTTTATAATCGTGAGGATGGAAGCAGGGTAGGGAAAGGTGCTGCAGATCATGTTACCATGATAGCCTGTCAGTCAAAACTTGGACTTTTTCTATTATCGCGTTTTATTATTTTTTTTTCTTTCTCAAATATGCAAAGGTCCCTTTGCAAGCATGGCCCAGGTGTGTGGACCCAAGTCACCCTAATGGTTCCTGGCCATAATTATATTGTACAGTTGGTGATGAAATTTGGACTTATTTTTTTGTATTAGCAAATGTATTGTGCTTTGACAAACAACAAAGCCAGAAAACTATTGCATCTTTTAACACATATAATATATGGAAATCTCTTTCTCATTTTAGTACTTTTAACTGACTATGGAGGGCTAAACTAACACATAATACAGACAGACCATAGTTCACAATTATTCATTCAGTACAATATCATAATGTATGGAAGCTCTGAACCGCACAGTGAAAAAATTATTGGATAACCCTTATCTTGTACGTATGTGAAACGATCTTGGAAAATATGTAATTCAGAACTTTAATACATATGCAAATTTCTGGGTCAGAAAAAAATAGTTCTACCCAGTTGAATTATTTTCAGAACTCATTTCAGTTTCCTTCAGTTGCATCAGCTAGGTACAAACAATTAGAAAATTTACATTTACATATCAACCTAAAAAATAAATGCTTACCATTACAAGTTACAAATGTATGAAGAAAAAGTGGTGTTTGGTGTTGCATCATTAAAAGAATGATTTTAAAGGGGCAGAAATTAAATGAAGTTGCTTTGGTTCTGTTCTGAGCACCAAGAAATTCAAAGACACTGTATAGTAACAAATACTAAACGTCATGTTAATGCTGGGGTGGGCAAAAGAAGCTTTACAGTTGTGAGTAAGTGAATCACAGAGTTTATTCTTGAATTAAGTGCACTGTGCTATTCTTTTGAGTTAATAAAGATAATAAAGCTATTTAGTTTATAAAGCTATTGTAATAATTATAACCCATATATCTTTTTCAGTACGAAAAACTGTAAACCTACTTTTGCCCACCCCTTTGTTAATGCCTGGTTGGAACTACTATAGGTGTTGATCTTGTCATCAGTTACACATATTCAAGTAAAATCGTTAAAGTTGAAACTGAAGAAGAGATCTGTGTAAACATCAGTTGAATGAAGCTCAGCCTTGCACAGTCAAGCATCCTCGTTATTTAGAGGTATGAGGGGCCAAACAGGCCATTAATCATATATTTTTCTGTTTAATCTATTAGTTTACATGTGAACACTATTAGTTTATGAATATTTACTAATGGTTTATGTACATACTTAATTGGTTTGCATGTATAGTATACAGGTGTATGGTTGATAACCAATACTTCCACAACTAAGTAGCTCAACAATGGAAGCAGGATGGGTCCAATGAGAGCAAACTGAAGGTACCCTGAGGCATCTTGACTGGTCTCCAGCACTGCTACTTTGCCAATGTAAATATCAATCATTGAACCTAGCCTAGAATGGTGCTATATTATAAATAAATAAATAAAATCTGTGTTTACACAGTTAAATGACATTTTCTTAAAATGCAATTAATATTTGGATTGCTTTTTGCAACTCAAAAGGTTATGTAAACTTTCTTTCTGAATTTACACAAAACTGAATTTACAGTTTGACAAAACCACCCCTGCCTGAAGCAGGTGCAATTAACTTGAAACTCATGTGAATTTTCATTAGTTTTAAAAAAAAAAGTTTAATTACATTACTGTATCAGATAAGTTTAGGCATGATACATTTAAGGTATTTTTAGAAATAGTTTGTTTGGAGTGTTTTTTTTTAACTCCAGAGCAATTTCTCCCACCATCCACTTTGTTTAACTTGATATAACTATTGCAATTGAACTCTTTAGGAATGATGGTTTTGCCATCAGCAGTTTGAGGTATAAACGTCATCTGACATAGAACTGGTGTAACTACAGGAAATTATGTGTTTATGGGTTAAATGAGTGCGTGCTGTGTTAGTCATACTTTGTTATTGCTGACGGTAATTAAGCAATCTCTGTATAAAAATAGACCCCGAGATACTTGAACTCCTTCACTTGGGGCAGGATCTCGCTCCCAACCCTGAGAGGGCACTCCACCTTTTTCCGGCTGAGGACCATGGTCTCGGATTTGGAGGTGCTGATTCCCATCCCAGCCGCTTCACATTCAGCTGCGAACCGATCCAGAGAGAGCTGAAGATCACGGCCTGATGAAGCAAACAGGACAAAATCATCTGCAAAAAGCAGTGACCCAATCCTGAGTCCACCAAACCGGACCCCCTCGACGCCCTGACTGCGTCTAATTCTGACCATAAAAGTTAGGAACAGAATCGGTGACAAAAGGCAGCCCTGGCGGGGTCCAACTCTCACTGGAAACGGGTTCGACTTACTGTCGGCAATGCGGACCAAGCTCTGACACCGGTTGTATACAGGGACTGAACAGCCCTTATCAGGGAGTCCGGTACCCCATACTCCCGGAGCATCCCCCCACAGCATTCCCCGAGGGACACGGTCGAACGCCTTTTCCAAGTCCACAAAACACATGTAGATTGTTTGGGCAAACTCCCATGCACTCTCCAGGACCCTGCTAAGAGCTGGTTCACTGTTCTGCGACCAGGACGAAAACCACACTGTTCCTCCTGAATCCGAGGTTCAACTGGAGGAGTTCAAGTATCTCGCGGTCTTGTTCACGAGTGAGAGAAGAATGGAGCGTGAGATCAACAGGCGGATCGGTGTGGCGCCCGCAGTGATGCGGGCTGTGCATCGGTCTGTCGTGGTGAAAAAGGAGCTGAGCAGTAAGGCAGATTTATTTATTTACATATCTACCAGTCGATCTGCGTTCCTACCCTCACCTATGGTCATGAGCTATGTGGTAGTGACCGAAAGAACGAGATCGCAAATACAAGCGGCTGAAACGCGTTTCCTCCGCAGAGTGTCTGGACTTTCCCTTAAAGACAGGGTGAGAAGCTCGGTCATCCGGGAGGGGCTCAGAGTAGAGCCGCTGCTCCTCCGCATCGAGAGGAGTCAGATGAGGTGGCTCGGGCATCTGATCAGAATGCCTCCTAGACGCCTCCCTGGTGAGGTGTTCCGGGCACGTCTAACCTGGAGATGGCCCCGGGGAAGACCCAGGACACGCTGGAGTGACTATGTCTCCCGGCTGGCCTGGGAACGCCTCGGGATTCTCCCGGAAGAGCTAGAAGAAGTGACCGAGGAGAGGGAAGTCTGGGCATCTCTGCTCAAGCTTCTGCCCCCACGACCCGATCTCGGATATGCAGAAGAGGATGAATGGATGGATGGATGTATAAAAATAAATGCACACATACATACAAATGTAACACAATTCACAGAAAACAGCCTGCACTAGTACCAGTCAATCAGGGTATGTCAGCACCTGATTTATGCTCTGTGTCTCTTCTCTGTCTTTCATGATCATATGGCAGCTGGTCATGTAAACAAGATGTAAATTCACTTGTGATCAATGGCAACATTTATTAAGCACCCCAGAATTACTCCTAGGAATTGCACTAAACGTCTGACTAGGATATGAATATGAGAAGTACTTAGTGTCCTACATTTACTGCCCATTGAAGAGTAGAAGTTCAGTATTGAGAGTGAATGACTTCACAATTTTAGCTGCAAAACGGCACACATTAAGGTGTTTTGTAGTTTTCTAGGAAATCATGATGATACTTTGTAGTTTTCCAATACCAACGCTAAGGTTTCACTACAAAGATAATGACAACAACAACATAATAATTATTATATTCAAAGGGACATGATTACATTTACATAAAAGGTTTATGCCACTCTCATGAAGTACTCTAGAGTAATGCATTGAAGCACTTCATTCACATCCTCATCAAGGATAATACAGTAACAAGTACTGAGAAGAAAGACTGAGATACAAACATAGAATGAAGATAAAGCCCAATAACAGACATGTTTATTTAACAACGAATGTTCCACAGTCTTACTTTCAGGAAAGTCCCTTTCCCGCTGTTATGGCCACCGGAAACACATTGTAAAGAATCAATTAAGTATACTGAATCTAACCACAGCTGTTTCTTGTGTTGTTACTGATGTCCTGTTCGTTTTTCCAGTTCCTGATTGTCTTTACATGATGTGTCTTCATTTCTCCGTGATCCCCCCTTATCTTCTTCTGCAAGGCTCCATTTATCCAGGCCCCAGGATTCTCCTCCTGATTTCTTGATCCTTCCTAGACTTGTAAAGTGTAACGCAAATATTCCAGAGGTTTTTGTCCTGTAAAAGTCAGCATATCGATGTGTTCGCTGTCAATCACTAGTCCAGCCCCATCTGTCTTCAGGGTAATATGCCATTTATACAATACAGTTTTCATCCATGGCCACCTGGGTGTTGACACTATGGTATTGTGATTCACACATGCATGCTCACCCACACTTGTGACAGTGATGATGTGCACGCTGTCAATCACTCCACTCCAGGAAAACCAGGGATTTGCAGGTATATAGTGTGCTTTATCATTACAGTAAGTGGAATGGTGAGGGAATGTATTAATTTGCACATTACCTTAATCGTTGTATGTTCGTTCAGAGTTTGGTGCCACCTTCGAAAATTGGTTGGTTCAAGCATACCTAACTCATCGCTATTGCAAAGCTACATTTTCCCTGCCAAAAAACGTAACCATAGTGACATTTTCATTTTAAAGGACAGCGATCAAGAGACGTAGTCGATTTGTTATGAATATTATTCCATCTCTGTCAAATTAGTATTTTTTCACGAGGTCGTTGTTGTCCAGCATTTCCAAAACATTCCTCGTGTCCCGGTATGCGCGTTCGAATCCGTGCCTGAAGGCCATCTTTGACAGCTCTAGCGAGTTAAGACAGCTGATTATCTCTCCCTTAAATCCAATCCATGTTAAGTTAGGAATGGTTTCCTAAATTAGGAAAATTGGTAAAATAGTTTTACTCCAACTCTGAGATTTTTGAGCCAGTTAGGACCAATTTGCTAATCTGAGATGCTTGATAAATATCGATACAGGTCGATCACTCAACAGATATGGTAAGAAACCAAATGCAGCGCCCTATGCAATAAACGAGCAAGCCGCCTGCGTCTGGGCTTTCTGTCAATGCGATCGCTCGTCGGGTACGATGTGGACACCTGCGGACACAGTGCACTAAATGCTGATCATGTTCATTTTAGAAAGTTCGATTACTACATATTTACAGGAGTGTATGACTTGTAAAAGATTAGTAATTTGAAACCCACCGTTGTCGTGGGTTAGTTCTTTTTCAAACAATTGAACCGAATTATATACAATATAATCTGTATCTATGCTTTAAATGTTAAATCAAACTATTATATATATGTAAAGACAATAGACATGTTATTTCAGAGTAAATACGCAACATCATGCTGAGGAATAAAACTCGAATCTGGGAAGAAATTGTTTCGGCCGAGTAAAATAAGTGTACGCCACGCCCATTGGACGCTTGACGTTCACTCGAAATTTATGACGTTTGAAACGCAGTGAAACGAACAGGGAATTGAAACAAGACAACTAATCAACTCCTGATTCGGCACAGAGCAAATGGATTAGGAGTATGAAAACTCCTTAAACTTCAACAAATTATTTATAATTAGACTATTGGGATCAGCCAAGAACCACTGCTAATTTAACCAGTAACACTGTGGTATATACTATTTGGGGATTATCGGTTTTGCACTGTTGTAGAATAAGGATGAAAATATGGATTGCAAATTCTTTTTCACCTCATTGGAACATACTTGACTTTTTTTGAACAAGACCAGCAAGAAAATCTGTAAAGTAAATGGCAGGTAATCACGTTTATGTTATGCACAAAATATTTAATCCATTAATGTTTAAACAACAATAAAGTGCATTAAACCTGTGCTGGGATTGAAAAATCACGAGACGGAGCATCTTGTTTAATCTGTCAAGTTTATTCAAAGGTCAAGACTCCGTGTGCCATTAAAACGTGTCATGTTTGCCATTTAAAGGTTTACTTCCCTAGTGGTAGACATTCAAATAAAAAAAATCCATTACATAATGTCCACTTGGCATTACATTTTAACTCCATATCCAGTACGTATACGGATAACATTTTAGTGTGCTTTCTCTTAAAGCATTAAAAGATCATCCAATGTCACACTCTGCTACGTTAACTTTGACTTACGATGTTCATCTATAGGATCCCACTATCTTTTAAGTCTTTTACACAGTAAGGAAAATGACTATATAATTCAACATATATAGAAACTTCATACACCCCAGTATTATTTACGCAGTAAATGTTTTAACCCTAATTATAATAATCTAAAAGGTTAACACTACATGAACGTCAAAATTAGCAGTCGTCTATGGTGACTCCGCTGCAAACCTGAGTGGCTGTTAAATAAATATTTTTCCTTCAGGCTGAGAAGGCCATACCACGCACTTTTACAAGGGGTGCTAGTTAGAGACGTGGCGTCAGACGTCTTCTAGTACCACAACGTGTGCGTGTTTAGTTATGCAGGCGCTCTCAGGTTTGCCACAATTCGGTGGTCTCCATAGCTCCTTCCTCTGCCGCGGATCCTTTCAAGCAGCAGCCGCACGGAGTGGTCGGGTTTGTGGGCGTGCTGATACGCACACGGTTAGAGGACACAGGACAAAGTGAACGTTGTGAACTCCTATCAAACTTTAATAGGAGTTGTGACTAAGTTTTCAAGGCTGCATTGTCTTAATGAAGGCACCGCTGTCAGACGGATGAATGACCCTGTCTGTGAGTACTAAACGGTACTTTTTTAGCTTCAAGAAATGCGAGGCATTGGCTTTGGTAGAGTAGTCCTAGGGTGTGGGTATTCATGCTAAGATGGACTGGTGCTCTGACCAGTGATCGTTCCTGCCTTGGGCCTGGTACTTAACGGGATAGACTCCAGCAGCCTCGCATCCCTGCCTGATAAGCAGGTCAGAAGAAGGGATGGATGTTCTGTTAGGTTATCTAGCAGGCATATTTCATTTCTTCCTGTCTTTTAACATTTCAGTGAGGAGACGTTTTGGACTTAATGTATGTACTGCGAAATGTGAATTCTATATTAACACACATCTACTATACTGAGACGTTTACACAGTGTTCTGAAGCCTATATAAAATAGTGTATACGTAAAATTCATTCAGTTCAGTCCAGGGCGCCCTTGGCAGCTGCAGGTTTTTGTTCCATCCAATTTCACCTTGAGCAAGCCATTTTTGCTTTTAATTGATCTTTTTAATTAGGTGACTTTTTATTTATTTTGCATTAAAAAAATGTACTGGTGTTACAGTTGCATTTATATGAAATTATTTGACACAATTTTAGCTGTGTCATTTTTTTTTTTTTCATTCACTATTTTTCTGAGGAGTTTTCTCTATTAATTATATCTGAATACTGGCAGTTAATGACAGGCATAGCAGTCACCAGGGCAAGTGACCATAACTAGTAAATAAGTTATTTCAGTGTTACCCACTTGAGTGCTTGTTAGTTAATAATGGTGCAAATAACCAAAAACTTTGTAATAAAAATACTACCAAAAAGCCAAAAAGAATTTGATTACATCCAAATGTCTACTTCATTCAGTAAATACATTAACACTTTTTCAATTTCTAAATTGATACAAAAAAGAGAAACTGGGAAGTAATATCCTGCTTAATTAATGTAGGAGACTAATTACAAGAAGAGATTGGTTGGAATGAAAACCTGCAGTTTTAAAGGGGGTCTCTGGGACTTGAGAACCACTGCTGTTATGGAAATCTCACTTGCCATATTATGTTAATGACCTTTTCAATTTGAAAGCCCCTCTGCATTTGATTATAACCAAATCTTTTCAAACGGAATTGCCAAATTTTAGAATAAATGTTTTGTTGCAGCTTAACGGATTTGGGCCTGATACCACAGTATGGATGGAATTCATAATTTTTCCCCAAAGTAGTTAATGTAGGGCTGCATTATGGTGTATCTGCAGAGAACAACAACAGAAAAAGGTTAAAGGTTATTTCTATGTTGTAAAGCAAAGGAGGGTAAAGACAGGGCTCCGATCCAAATCTTGTGCTTCAGGACCTTTATTTCATCACAAGCATATGACTCTCCCTCCTTTTTTTTTTGCTGGGATAGATATTCATGTTACAAGTGTGTGACTTTTACATATAATATAACATTAGCAAGATGGGAGAAGAGAAACACCCTCAAGTGGTACTATTTTGTGATGCAGTTTACACACAAGACAAGCAGCAAGAGAAATTTGCACTTGAGGGAGTCTGCCTCTGAGATCCAGGGAGTAAGGGCCACAGTGATGTGCAGAGACCCTTTGGTGGGCAGTGGCTCAAAAGAAGAGAAGGGACAGTTTATGGGACTGAATTTGTTATTTTATAATCCTGGACAGAAGTCAGTCACCACTTTTATTTCTGTGGTTTTTATCTTCACGGAACAGTTGGGTTTAATTTCACAGACAGTGTCATATTCAAACTCTTGGCATAAAGCATTTGTCCATGATGATTGTTAAAATTATCTGACAATATACTACACCAACTATACTGTCCACATGCTTTATTTTGCTAATATACCACATTTTAACAAGACTAAAGAGTTCACGTTTGATTGCATAAAGTACCAAATCACAATAAACAATAAGAGTTCACATTATAGCACAGCAAATCAAAGATTTATTTACTTCTGTAAATTGACTGTTGAGGCTGAAATATGCAAGAAACCAATAGTTCTGATCAACTGGTACCATAGATCACCATTAAATTTTCAGCAAGTAACATTTTTATAATCCAGACCCTTGTAGTAAAATGTAAAAAGCTTTTGTGTTGTGGCTTTTCAGATTCAGAGATGCACAAATAACAGCCAGAAAAATAATTGTCAACACACTTTTTTCCTGAACTTGAAGAAACACCTTTATTAAGTCTTTATTAAGCACACAGAAAGCGTGACAAATTTTCTCAGTTGTTTGACTCAGTTGAGGGTTCCTTAGAATTAAAATAATTCAATGGCATATTACTTAGTGCTATTGATATATGGAGAGGCAGAACCAGCAACGCCCTGCGCCATCTGTAAAAGAGAAAAGCTGGATGGGTGGTGAAACAACTGCATAGTGAAGTAATCCACTTTAAAGGTTTCTTTTGTTATGAGATATGAGACTTGTGCCCACATGTAGCTATTCCCACCCTTCTAAAACTGATGTACGTCTGAATGTGTGGTTTCTCTTTAATTGTATCAGCTCTAAAACACAAAAGGGCAGCTCGATCACTTGCAAATATATTCTGCATGAATTTAGATTTTTATCAAAATGGTTTCGATCATTAACAAAAAATAATGCCCTTTTGATTTCTAGATGTTGTCAGCATTTGGGTTTTATAGCAGTGACTTCCTTTTGGGCCCCACATTTTGAAATCTTGCAATGATTTCATCTTTGTTGATAGTGATATCTTTCTCTATGGACAGTATTAGAAAACTGGAGAATCATTCTTGTGTTCATAGATTTCAGCAGTTGCTGTTGATATAGGCAATATGGCATCAGTTTTCAGCAACTGAAATCCCATTGACCATACTCAGGATAGGTTTACAACAACTATTTGGGGAGACATAAACAAAGTAAAATTTTTCCAGCTCTGTCAGTACCCCTGACCTGGCTGAGCTTGAATTGTAGTGACAAGATCAGTCTGCTTCTCTTCCTTTTTGAGCAAGCGAACACACACACACAGGGACACACTGTTGCTGACATCTACACTTTTACAATGTCTTGCTTGGTTGCAATGCATTTGAATTGATGGGCAGAAAATTCTGTGAATTGTGAAAAAGTTATTTTTTTATAAATCTGTTTGAAAGTATGAAATGCCCGATAACTGTAACAAGCCAGAGAGAACAGATAATGTTATAAATAAAGATCATATGATTGGCTTGTGTGCAGACATCACAGCTACCTTCCATGTTAATGCAATAGGGACCAACACAAACATCATGCATTTTTTATGTAATTAATAGCAATAATTACCCTAGACAAAACTTTATTTTCATATGAGATAGAAAACAGTAGCCTATGTAGCTCTAAGAAGGAACATTGCTTATTGTTACTTTTTTATCTTTTTTTTAATAACGAAAAGTGTGCATGTGTGGCTGGAAATGATCAGTTGGGTCCTAACAAGAGAAGAGGACACTTCAGCAAATAAGGTTAAAGGGAGAAAGGACTTCAGGCACTGCAGCCACCATTTTCAGCTTGTCCCTGAGGAATGAACTCATCTCAGATTTGTGAAAAGGTGGACATGCATGCTCATAAGTTGTTTAGGCACGCAGTGAGCTTTTCTATGTCCAATGTGCAACTGGCAGAGATCATCATGTATACAGTTCAATATTGTGTACACAGAAGTAAAACAAGAGGTATTGTAATGGCAGATGATTTATGATGATGATGATATTAGTTATCTGGTAACATGTAAAGCCTGACTACAAAGTAGTGGAGACTTAGCTTTGATGGTTCCAAAGTTTTTTGCAGGTTTTGTTAAAATGGTACATTTCTTTTCATGGTAATTGAAAATGCTTTTTTTAATGTTTTCAAACACTGAATATGTTATTAAATTGAATTAAGAGATTTAAATTTAGATATCTCTGTGTTTTGCTTCAGAAAAAAATACTGCATTCTTTATCTTTATCCCTTCTATGCTTATCAAGCCATTAAAACTTTTATTTTTTCAGAAAAGAAAATGTTAAATCTTTGTTGCCTCTATCCGGGTGCATCTGATCCAAGTTATTGGCTGTGCCTTGGTACAAAAAAAAAAAACAAACAAACTGCCAAATGAGAAGAAGCAAATCTCTTGACCCCTCCTGAGGTCCTAGCAGTTTAAACGGTGTTATATTAGATAACATTCTTGTGAGAATAAGCTGGCTTTTGGTTAGCCTTTTCTCACACTGTAATATTAGTCCTGATAGTTTCCAATATTTTGCATTTTAGGTGTACTGAAGAAATGTACAGACCAGGGGACAAGTTCTAGCAGAGCAAATACTCTTGGGCCAGGTTGAGTCAGAACAGGCACCAACTACCTATCCCCGCTATCCACAGTCCACCAGCCTTGCACAGCATGATCACCCATTTTTATAGGCACACTCCATCATTTGTGGCCGGGCATGTTCACTTAGTCACTCACTCACTCACCTCATACACGTATTAAGTCAATTCAAACCTGACAAATTCAAATATCTAAGCCACATTAGGATGTATTAAGCATGTGCTGCACTTGATTCATTTTGGTGTTATTAGTTGAAATGAGCAGGCTCATTATGATTTTATGATTTTACCCAGTCATGTCAGTGTGACTGGTTATCCAGGAAGGAACATTCAAAATCGGGGTGGAAGTGGGGCCATTTCTGTTGAAACAGAGAAGTTGCATCTACCCAAGTGACTCTTTAAATTCATTTTAGCCCAGTAAACAATGCAGTTTCTACAAATACTCTGCACTAAAATTTGGTATTATAACTTCAGTCTGATTCCTTATTTAATTAATTCCAATTTCATTGTGTTAATTACCAACTCTGGCTCAAAAAAATAGAATATGATCAAATGTCAAATTTCTGCCAAAATTCACCTTCCTTAACAGATTCAACATGTTAAAACAGTGGTGAAGAAAGGAATGACACAAAAACATGGACTCTTTTCTTTTAAACCTATTTCTCCAGAACAAAAGGCTCCCTCCTGCATGATTCCTTACATTTGTTTATAAAAGTTAATGCAATGTCAATGTTCCATACAAGAAATATCCACAAAAAAAAAGTAAAATCCACTTACTAAATAAATGATATAGACTCTAAATGAAAAAAGAAAATCATCAGTAAGGTCTGATTCACAAACCCTAAGGAATTACCTTAAAACAGTGTTCCACAACTAATAAAGCCGCTATTTTTTATTCATTCTTAGAAATTTGATGTAGACACATTTCTAGACTACTTTGAGTGTAAGGTCCAATAAACATATCTAGTTCTGTTTTGACACTCATTTGGCAGTTTGTGTGTGGAGACCATTTGAACTGAAAAACTTTTTTTTTGCATTCTCGTTTGCACTACTCTTTTCAGCAGTGCAAGTAAAATGCTATGAAAGCTGTGCAATGTTTCTTTTGGGCAGCAGGGCTTTTGTATATTGCTGATGTTCTCCTGCATTTTGAGTTTTTTCATTTTCAGCAGTCTGTGTCCTCCTTTTTTTTCTGATCACATACACAGGTTTTCTTAACTGTTTTTAAAGTACTTCACCAATGTGTGTCACGATAAAACTCACAATCTCAGGAAGAAAGTTGCTGGTCTGTCATTTGTAAAGACTAAGATAAAGTGTATAGGATCCTGGTCAGTTGTCATTGTGTTACTCATGCCTGCAAAGTTTAATGGGTCTGAAGTATAAACTCACTGTAAACTTACCAAATTTAAACCTTGGTTTAAAATTATTTTGCACTTTGAGGTCCTGTGCTTTGGTGATTTAGTTTTATACCTCAGATTGATTTCAATATGTATAGAAAACTGTAATAATGCAAAGTCATTATGATCTATATTTAGGTATGGTGTCCCTCAGGGCTATTTTCAATTTTCATGCTACCACTGGTAGATATAGGTAGAAAATATTCTGTTCACTTGCAGGTATATATGCAGATGATGCCTAGCTGCTTCTTTCCTTTAGGTCAATTGAATTTTCTTCTATTGTGTCCTTAATTAGTTTTATGAATGGTGTAAAGATATAATAACTGATTGTCAGCAGAACAGTGAAAACTGCTAAATGGAGGAAATGACACAGACAAAATCAAGAACGGTTAATTCTGAAATGCTGATTTTAGATCGTCTGTATCAGCACACAAGTTATGTAGTGACATCAGTCTAGATTTTTCTCATACAGATTACTAAACATTCAGAACCTATTTTTTTCTAGTTAAATATAGGAAATTAAGGTGTTTATTATGCAGCCTACAGAAAAAATATGCATGTATTTATAACCATTTCTATCAAAACTAACTACTCCAATGCTTAATTCTCTAGTAGCTCAAATCTTTCTGTTTGTAGTTTCCAGCTCTATGTGCTGACCCTATAACAGAACTTCTTAATTTGTATATTAGTGTTCATGCCGATCTCAAGGTGCTGGTTTTGTAATTGTTCCAATAATAAATAAAAGTACATTTGGAGATGAAGCTTTAAACTACAAGGCCATAAAGCTGTAGGTGATTTGCCTGCTAATGTAAATGAGCTTCTTGATGTCATCCCGGAAATACATTAGCTTTTGGTTTGATAGTTTTTTAAACAGAAATTTTTAATATTTAAACTGGTTTTGTACTGTTTTAAATATGGTGCTATATGGTGTTTTCTATATATGTGTGTGACATATAAATAATTTAATTTGGTCTCCTGGTTTCGCTTGAATAGCATATTAAATGGAACATGTAGTGCTGTTGTCAAGCTTTTGAATGGAATTTGTCCTGCATCGTACTGTTTTGTCATGAGTTTATCAGATTACGTTAAAAATGGAATCGCCAACCAGTGTCAAAACTAATTGTCTTTTTTCAGGATTTTATTTCCAGGATTTTAAGATGATAGATTGAACAACAAATTTCAATATTGCATATTTGCATATTAGCCATTTTTTCTGTAATTCCAAAATATTCTGTGTTTTCAGCGTGACAATTCAGTTGTTGGAAAGCACAAAACACCAAATACTGTATAGTAATCCATGCTTATCTAACTATATTATGTCATGATCCCTTATCCTTTTTAGACTTTTTATTTTTATTGCTTTTTTACATTTTATATCATTTTGTTAGCCACAGATGCATAAATTGGTTTTGTGTCTGATGTTCTGTTATGTAAGAGGAAAGGGTTAAAGTTTTGTAAATGTAACAAAAAAATAAGAGATCCTCTTTGAAAAAAGAAATAAAATATTGTTGTGGTTACAATTAAAGGTTTATGATGCAACTCTCATGATTATGATTTCTGTTTTAGTCCAGTTACAGAAATTTACCTTACCAATTAATCTCTGCCTGTGTTATGGTTTAGATTGTGTACAAGCATCTACCACTCAAGTAAATAACTAGCAAAAGTACCAGTAATTTCTTTTGAGTTAAGAAGAACTCATTTTCATTGGTTTTTCTCATTGGTCACATAAATTCACAACATTTTAAATAGATGATTTGAAAACTCTTTAAAAGGAGTTCTGAATTTCAAAGAGTTATGAAATGAGAGTAGATCCAGGTTAGTGGCAATTAAACCACAGAAGGTGTTTGTTTGAATTGGGAGACTTACAACAGCCTAAAGGGACGACTGTGGCAATAGTAATATTAAGTGAAGCTACACAATCAGAGCAATACTTTGGAGAGCAAAATTGTTGTAGTGTATTTGTAAGTCAGTATTGACTGATATTTAATTAAAAACAGAGACCTTTATCAGTAACTAAAAATAACATTTGTAGTCTTAAGGGCTTCAGAGTTTAAGTGGCAATATTAGACATTAATTACTCGGACATTGTCAGTTAATAGAGCTTTGTATATGAAATTATAGGGCTGTCTTTGATGCACCAGCAAGAAATCAGTGGCTATATATCGCGGTTGGCCAACTGCAATCCTGGAGAGATCAATTTAATTAGGATTCGGGAGGGAGGTAGGTGGAAAATAGCCTACAATGCATCCTCTGGTCATTATGAATATTTAGTTGCTGTATGTCATATTGAAAACACTGTCATTATTACAATCTATTTAAAATTACATTTTTGGAATGTATTCAGAGTGCTTTGACTTACATTGATGGCATTCTCATTTTTTGATGCAACTTCCCACAACATATTATATTAGTAAAGCTATTAGAGGCTTCACAAAAATATCTTACAAATAACTGTGAAACTTGAAGAAAAATGTTTTAGTTATAAAACATTCAAATTGTAGACTGTAATTGAGAAAAACAGCATCAGTACAAATCCAGTTAGGTGAAATCAGTTTTTAAAGAGCCAAGGCACACCTCCGTTAAACAACCTCAATTGGGTTATTGGATTTACCAACTATTTCAGAAATCTGAAACTTATTTTTCTCAACTGTCTCATCGCTAACCAAGAAACGTAATACATCTTTGCCATTTCAGTTGAGGAAGAATGTGTTTTATTGAATAAAAAAAATAGTAACAGTAAGGTGCTATATTGGTGTCTGACCCAACACAGACAGATGCAAGAGGCACACTGATAAAACAAATAAATGTTTTATTGCAATTTCTTCACCTGTGGACAACGCCTTCCCCGTCCCCACAGGCACAACACAATCCCACAGTTCATTTGCACAGGGGTTGATTTGCTGCTCGCTTCTTCTTTTCTTTCATCTGCATCTTTTTGCGTTAAAACTGATTAAGTTTGTGTTGCAATTACTTAGTACGTTTTCCTTAATTTTTCACTTAAGCTGACACTTGAGTCTTCAATCTGCCTCAAGAATGATTTAAGATATGAAAAGGTAGGGAAAGTGATGGTGAATGTGGTAGGGATGAGAACGGCGCCCATACGCATGCACCACACAATCGCTGCCGAGAGTTGATTCTAAAATAAAATAAAAAGAGGAATAATCTTGCAGGTCAGTCATCACCCCGAAAGCAGATAGTAGATGTCATGTAGTATGTGTGTACCAAATTTCACGTCAATAGGTCAAACGGTTTGCAAGCTACAGGTGATTTAAAATCCTGGACAGACAAACAGACCGCCATGGTAGCGTATTATATAAGAAGATTTTTTTCTTAGCTTATCTTACATCTTTTTCTTGTTTTTCTTTATTTGTTTTTACTGTACTTTTTAACTGCTTGTAACCTTATTTTTCTCATCCCTACTCCACTTTGATATAGGCCGTGTACCTCATAAAGAGGTGTGAAAATGATTAACAGGAATGAAACTTATACAAGGCTGTCCATTATACTGGCGTTTTTTTATGTTTGGAGCAATTTTTGGTCTGGAAGGCTACATAGATTTAACATAAGCAATATACTGTTTTTGTTAAATGGTTATATATTTATTGACAAGATCTCCTTTTATCGTTTTTTTTTTTCTCCCTTAACATCTCATGAAATGCATTTGACCTACTATGGTGATGATGAGAAAATAAAATTCTGTCTGTAGAGAAGTAGGCTTTGCTTCATTAGTGCTTTATTCTCAGGAGGACAGTTAATGCTGTGTTTATTTTGTTTGCGCCAAGTTTTCTTATAAAAGTGCACTTCTTTGAGAGAGAGCTGTGGCTATTCACAAAAATGTTGTTGAAATATAATCTGAGTCATAAAATTGGTGGAAGGGCAGTACTATGGGAGAACAAAAAAGATGCAGGTTTTCCCAGAAAAATCATTTCAAAGTCCAACATCCATTAAGCAAGGTGAAGAAAATACAGTGCAGCTCCACTCAACTCATCTGGGGCAGCCTGTTTATGATGTGTACCCAGACACATGTAAACCTTTTCTGATAATGAGTTATTTTACTAATTTTGCTTCATTTTTTTTTTTTTAGCTTAAGTCACTGAATTCCTCAGAAATAAAAATGGGTTTTCATTCTGCATTTGTTAAATGTGTTTAGATGTCTCACTATTTTATGTTGAGTATTAGTAAGTTTGGTCTTGCTAAAGACATTTTAACAGTTTTTCAATATGCAGAAAGAATTTCTTTTATATCTAATAGTGAGTTAAATAATCTTTGCTTTCACAAATAGTTAAAATTAAAATATCATCAGTACTATTTTTAAATATTGGGCAATGTTTTAAAGCCAGACACATTTGAATTGTTTATTAACTCAGTGTGGTGGCAAATAGGGTCCTAGCCGCCATGCTGCACTGATGATTAAGTTATGACTATGGCAGTTTCAGTGAAGCAGATCTTTTATTGATCAAACTCTTATTAATACATTCTATCACCAGAGGTCAAATACTGTAGCTCTCAATTGTATTTTTTTGTTTTTGTTGTGTTGTTTTGTTATTTTCAACAGAGTCAGAGTGCTTCAAAATGCAATCCTTGGGTAGAAAGATGTTCCTGGCCTTGGTAAAATAAATACTGTAAATTGTTTTTGTGACCTTGCACTGAATAGCCCTGGTCAGACATGCTAACAAGTTTGTAGTTCTTGTTGTTCTCACTTTTAAAGTTTATTATTTAAATACACAGATTCTTATAAACAAAGGTAAATGAAACACCTTTTTATGCTCATCAGTATTTGCACATTACTTACTGCATGCTTTTAAAATAAATAAAAGTGAAGATTTTAAAAAGGAAACCACGAAGTGCAAATATATGAAGTAAGAGAGTAGTAATCATCAATAAGGAAAACCAAAGAGTTTCTAAGTTCATTTATATTTAAGGGATCATGTTTTTGAACCGTAGCTTGGGAACTCTTAAAAATAAAAAGATGAACTATATATATATATATATATATATATATATATATATATATATATATATATACACACTAGGTGGCTTCGCCCCCTGCTCGCTTCGCTTGCCAACCCCTGTGTTTGGTTAATCGGATATACAATTTTATTTATTTTTTCTTTGGAATTGTTTCAATTTCATTATTTGCACTTTTACTTTAAAGCTTCATTAAAAATAATATTTTTTGGAGACACTTTGTGACAATGCAAGTATAACTGCCCGTGAGTGAATATTGTTTGTTCCTCTAATAAATAATCCGACTTTTTCTAATGTTTGTCCCTGTGATTTATTGATTGTCATAACAAAAGCTATTCTCACAGTAAACTGTAAACATTTTAATACGAATGGCATTTCACGCTCTCCTTCGGTGTGTAATGATATTTGCGGAAAATATACATTGCCTTTCTCTTTGCCTGTTAAAATTTGCATCGCTTCTTCGTGATCATCAATATACACCTGACCGAATTGTGTATTCTTTGAAATTCAACTTGTCGTTGCTTTAACTGTTGCGGGACCACAGATTCTCATAGCGTATGGTCTATTATTGTGTAAATCCACGTTTTATGCATAAGAATGATGCGAATGCGAAAAGACTCTACTCTTTGTCTTTTATTTCTGACCTTGATTTGTCCTGCTCTTTTTTCAATTACACCTGGTTTTGGTGGTTAATCACCTTTTGTTTTACGGTAATGCAATCTTTTTTTTTTTTGGTACTGTAGCGACTGACATGATAAAGTGTCACAAAAGTTTTACTTGAACAATTGCTGACTTCGTAACCCCAAACACAACTTTCTAGCACCCTCTCCAATCCCTCATCCCAACGTCTCTCTAACCACCCCCCCCCCCCCCCCGCATCAATCAATACCCCACCATCAGTCTTCCGTGCTGTACTCCGCCCTCTGTCAATCGGACCGAACAGTCACTTAAAACCAAAAAGGCCGCAACCTAGCTGGGACGCTACAATACTTTAGAATTTTACTGGTTTCATAATCTATTAATCTATCTGCCTTTTTTCTCTCCAACGCCTTTGGGTGTCTATTCTCCATATTGTCCATATACGCTTTATATGTGTTGAGAGGATGAGTGTGCACTACGTGCTTTTACACGACTGACTCTTTTTGATGCATGTGTTCCTGTATGATGTCTATTGTAAGTAGGGCGTGTCTTGCAAGAATCTCATGTTCCACATCCCTGCGAGACGGCCCTGGGACAATCTCTTGGCACCAAGCCTCATGTTTACGGTCCTTTTGTCTCGGGGGTCTTTTAAATGTCTTCTGAGAGAAGATCACGTATCATAGCCTTGCTTTTATGTTCCAGGATTTCTTTTTATACTATATAATATAATATAATATAATATATATATATATATATATATATATATACACACACACAATACTGTGCAAAGTCTTTGGAACTTTAAACAGTTCACAAAAACATTTGTCTAAGATGGTTATTTTATGTCATCTGGATTATTGTGTCAATTAGAATGCACGATTTATTGTTCTAAACATTAATTTTGCAAAAAGCAAAGCAGTACAAGATATTACAATGCCCTTAAAGAAATAAACTAACATAGTAATAAACATCATTTTAGTTTAAAAACGTGAGATCTTTGTAGGCATATAGCCCAGTGCTTGATTAAGCAAATGTAACAAACAGAAACATTTTGTGTCAAGAAATGCTAGAGGGGCTCCTTTAAACCAATAACAATACATCTACATAATGCCCCACTGCGACAGCCAAGTCAGAAATTTTCTTTCTTTTTAATTTTCTTGCTTTATAGTTCTTCTGGTGTGTGTATGTTTGTGTGTGTGTGTGTGTGTGTGTGTGTGTGTGTGTGTGTGTGTGAGTTTTCAGATCAAAGTGTGTGTTTATATTTATTTATTTTTTTACTTATTACCTGCCTATTTATTTATTTAAAGAGTTTCTGTAAAAAGCCATTTATCACCCTGGGGACAAGTAATGTTCATCTGTCTGTCAATCTATCACAACTTGTAATGGAACTCAAAGGATGATTAGATCAAGAAGTTATTTGATATAAAACAATATTTGTGGGAAAACTGCTTTTGCATGAAGTGACATACATTTTTAACTTCTTTTTTTTTTATGCTTGAAGATGACCCGATAGAAACGTATTGTATTTTTAATTGTTTGCTTGCAAATTTATAAGTGGATGGAAACAAATGGATAAATGTAATTAGCAATCCACAAAACATTTGCTTTAAAGAATTGCAGAGATTTATAGTTTAAAATTAAGAAGCCAATAATGCATTAAGTAACCTCTGTTATCTGTAACATTTATATAAAAATATTTCAACTTCGATTCCTTTTAAAGTGGTCACATAAGATCTAAAGTAAACCATGACATACTCAGTCAGATATACTTTAAATGTCTTATGTTGTATTCTTCTGTCTGAGTTCCAAAATCATTTTTTTTTATTTATCTTTATTATCTTCTAGATTAGATCTGGAGTTCATAAACATCTTTTGTTTGAAGTCCTCATTTTGTAAAAATGAGTTTCAAGCACGTTTTTCTGTCAATTTTAACCTTTGGAATAGTGGGCCTGCTTTGTTGCATTTACATACAAATAAAACACAATGGCACTCCTTATGGTAAGTAAACGTTTGTTTTTCTTGTGCATAATGCAGTCATTTGCTGCTTGAAAGCCACCAACTCAAGTCATTGTTGAATATTTTGTTCACAATATTGCACATATTCTGTTGTGATCTTTTACATCACCATCTTCCATATGCATGAATACTTTCTGTGCTATAAGTGTTTGTCTTACCAATACGCCTTTAGCCGTTTAACATTTTTGTTTACATTATGGTGCCCTGGCTGAGATTGGTTATTTTTTTTAATCAAATTTTTATTGATCAAAATATTACACATCTGTTTTGAAAAGCAATGGGAGCTTGTTTATCAATCCAATGATTACCTAGGAAAGGATTATTTCCGTAAGCAGTTTAACATTTTATTTTACTGAGTTTAAAGCTACCTTTTATATACACCAGTAATTTTTTTTCAATAAATATTTTGCCAGTTTACAGCTGATTTGCCTTTTTTTAAATTCTTTTACAATTTTTAAAATTTGATTTCAATGTGTCAATTCTGCATATTTATTTACAGTGCATCCGGAAATCAATCACAGCGCATCACTTTTTCCACATTTTGTTACGTTACAGCCTTATTCCAAAATGGATTAAATTCATTTTTTTCCTCAGAATTCTATGCACAACATCCCATAATGACAATGTGAAAAAAGTTTATTTGAGGTTTTTGCAAATTTATTAAAAATAAAAAAACTGAGAAATCACATGTACATAAGTATTCACAACCATTGCTCAATACTTTGTCGATGCACCTTTGGCAGCAATTACAGCCTCAAGTCTTTTTGAATATGATGCCACAAGCTTGGCACACCTATCCTTTGCCAGTTTCACCCATTCCTCTTTGCAGCACCTCTCACGCTCCATCAGGTTGGATGGGAAGCGTCGGTGCACAGCCATTTTAAGATCTCTCCAGAGATGTTCAATCGGATTCAAGTCTGGGCTCTGGCTGGGCCACTCAAGGACATTCACAGAGTTGTCCTGAAGCCACTCCTTTGATATCTTTCCAGATCATGTCCAATCAACTGAATTTACCACAGGTGGACTCCAATTAAGCTGCAGAAACATCTCAAGGATGATCAGGGGAAACAGGATGCACCTGAGCTCAATTTTGAGCTTCATTGCAAAGGCTGTGAATACTTATGTATATGTGCTTTCTCAATTTTTTTATTTTTAATAATTAATTTGCAAAAACCTCAAGTAAACTTTTTTCACGTTGTCATTATGGGGTGTTGTGAGTAGAATTCTGAGGAAAAAAAATGAATTTAATCCATTTTGGAATAAGGCTGTAACATAACAAAATGTGGAAAAAGTGATGCGCTGTGAATACTTTCCGGAGGCACCGTATATCTGAAATCTTAAGTTATTAACGTTGCTTCATTTGCCATAATTAAACAAGAAAGTAATATTGTACGACTGGAAAGGGTCAAGAAATGCAAATTTTACACAGACTTACATTAAATATTTACTTTAATGAAATATGTGTGCTTGCTTTGTATTGCTGTATTTGCCAGTTTCCATCCTGATGCATCTGGCATCATGCTTTTTATATTTAAAATGGCACATTGTCTGTTTGAAAAGCATTAATATGAGCAATGTTACATCCTAGCTGTCTGCTTAGTGTTTTTTTTTCCCAGACATTTTCAGAAACATGAGTTCTAGCTGATGGATAATCAAATTTGTAGTATCAATAATCTGCACTTGCCCCACACTTTCTGCCAACCAGCAATAAAACAATTTTATGATATCCAAATGAGTTTGTTGATTTACTGTAGAGACCTTACACACTGTTAGCATTTATAAAAAGGCTATGCATGTTTAAAAAGTTTAATGCTGAAAATCTGAGACAGTTCTTTTTTCCTTTTCAAAGTATTTATTTAGTGATGTTACACACACCACCTCACCGCTGCTTACTTTTCCATTTCCTCTTTATAAACCATAATCTTCAGAATGTTGTGGTAAAACACATTGAATGCTTTGTGATATTTCAGTCTAGTGACATTCATAAAAGTTGCCTCCTAGTAATATAAAATAATTTAGAAGTCTATATTAAAAAATATAATTTTATATAAAAATATATATATAAATTAATAATATATGATGCATGAATATACAAACTGGTTTGTGCTGGGCCCAAGTCCAGATAAAAGGGGGAGGGTGACGTCACGAAGGGTAAAATTTTGCCAGATCAATATGCAGACAACAATACAGATTTCCATACTGGATTTGTCATGGCCTGGGTTATCAATGGCTGCCACCAGTACTGTTAGCCAACAGGGTGCAGGGGGAAATTGGGCTACTGTTGGCTGAAGGAGAAGAAGAGGGGGAAGGCATGTCCAGAGGAAGGTTAGGAGAGAGGAAGTGTGGGTAAGAACTTCGAATATTGGAGTATGACTGGTAATGGGAGAGAGTTAGCCAATACGATGGAGAGAAGGAAGGATGATACATTGTGCGTGCAAGAGACCAAATGGAAGGGGAGTAAGGCCAGGTGTATTGGAGGCAGGTTCACATTGTACTACCATTGTGTGGATGGGAGGAGAAATGTGGTAGGGGTTATCCTGAAGGAACCATATGTCCAAAGTGTTTTGGAGGTGAAAAGAGTGTTTATGATTATGAACCTGGAAATTGAAGTTGTGATGATGAATGTTGTAAGTGCATATGCAAGGGTGTGCGATGGATGAGAGAGAAGTTTTTTGAGTAAGTTGGATGAAGTGGTGGAGAGTATATCCAATGGGGAAAGAGTGGTGATTGGAGCGGATTTCAGTGGACATGTTGGTGAAGGAAACAGAGGGAATGAGGAGGTGATAGATGGGTATGGAGAGGAATAAACAAGGTCAGATGGTAGTGGATTTTGTGAAAAGGATGGACAAGGCTGTGGTGAATATGAATTTTAAGATGTGGGTGGAAAAAAGGATGACCTACAAGAGTGGAGAAAGATGTACACAGGTGGATTATATCCTATGCAGGAGGGTCAGTCAGAAGGAGACTGGAGACTGCAAAGTGGTGGTGGCAGTGGAAAGCATAGTTAGGCTGCATAATGGTGGTCTGTAGGATGATGTTGGAGATCAAGAAGACAAGGATAGTGTCGTTTCCAAAATGCATGACACTTGTTTAAATATTCTGCTGATGTCAGGTACTAAATTGTGTGGCTAGAACGCAGGCATGGTATTCTTCTGCTGAATCTACCATGAAGGTCATATTTATTCAGATGTTGCTTCTCAGTAGAACAGTGCACCAGCACTCCAGAGTCTGCTAAATCTTTCTAAAAGTCTCTTGCCACCAAATGTGGCCTTTTATTTGCCTTTCTAGCAATCCAATGAGTAGTTCTTCCAGACTTCAACTTGACCTCCACCATTCCTGTTAATTGCCATTTCTTAATAATATTATGAATTGAGGAAATGGCTACCTAAGAATGCTTTGCTATTTTCTTGTAGCCTTGGTACAAGTTACCTGAGGCCTCAGATATCTTGAGGTGCCCAAACCTTTCCATGGTGCCCCTTTTTTTCACTGTACAATTATACAAAACAAAAATAATACACTAATCTTGCATAAAATGCTGAATAGAAATGTGTCATCTTTAACTTTATGCTTTTTGGTAATCAGTTCATCTTCTGCCCACTTAAGTATTCACAGTAATACATTTTAAGAAAAGTTCCCAATCTTGTGCATGCCACTGTAAATAATTCAAATCAATAGTTCAGAGTACAGGGAGTGTGAAAGAGAGGTGAGGAAGAGAGTACAGGGAGTGTGAAAGAGAGGTAAAGGAAGAGAGTACAGGGAGTGTGAAATTGAGATGAAGAAGAGAGTGCAGGAAGAGTAGAGTGGGAGGGGGAGTGTCAGGAATGATTTATTCAGCAAGAGTGAAAGGAAAGGTCTACAAGATGGCAGTGAGACCAGCTATGTTCTATGGGTTGGAGACAGTGGCACTGACAAAAAGACAGAAGACAAAGCTGGATTAGGCAGAGTTAAAGGTGTTAAGATTTGCATTGGATGTGACGAGGATGGACAGGATAAGGAATGAATGAGTACATTGGAAGGGCAGCTCAGGGAGGATGGTTTAGAGACAAAGCCAGAGAGGTGAGATTGCATTCATTTGGACATGTGCAGAGGAGAGATGCTGCTTATCTTGGGAGAAGGATGCTAGGGATGGCGCTGCCAGGCAAGAGTAAAAGAGGAAGGCCTATGAGAATGTTTATGGATGTGGTGAGAGAGGACATGCGGGTGATAGGAGTAACGGAGCAAGATGCAGAGGACAGGACAATATGTAAATGGATGATCCAGTGTGGTGACCCCTAATGGGAGCAGCTGGAAGAAGATGAATTATTAAATTAATAATATATAAATGAATACATAATTAAAAAAATTATCAAAATGCCATAATGATTAACATTAAAACTGAGGTTTGTTAGTTCATATGAAGCGATGGGGAAATGGGTAGCTCTATATCTTGGCAATAACTTGGTAACTGCCGAATTCATATCTGCATGACTGTTTGCTAAAGTAATTTAAAGGCTAATGAGATTATACACAGGATTGTAAAAGCTGTTTATTACGAATAAATGCACATTATTCTGAACTTTTTACCAAGACACATTTTTTGCATTATGCTGCAAAACAGACTAAATCGTGAGCAGAAAAGAGCAGCCAAGTACATTTCTCAAGTGAAAGGCATGTACTAGAGCAGAGGTCACTAACAGGCGGACCGCAGTCCGGGTCCGGACCCAGAAGCTGTCTCATACGGACCCAGACTTACAGCCAAAACAGAAGGTTATGATTTAAAACCTGACGGGGCGCTTCTATTTTAGCCGGCGCAGCTTTTGTAGTCCTTTACGGTAATGTTTTAGTGGATGAGGAAATGCACAGACCAATTTTATGTGCAGGTCTGAGGAAAGTAGCCTTGAACATCTTGACCATGTTTGGCTCCACACACAACTGTGAGGCAGCTTTCTCATCAATGAACATAATCAAAACTAAATATCGTTCCAGGCTCACCAATGAACACCTCCACATGACTATGAGAATGGCTCTAACTCCATTCAAGCCCAGGTTTAAAATCCTGGCAGGACAAGCTAGAGCTCAATTCTCTCACTCAGCAAACAAGTGGGGCGATGAATATAAGAGGGGAAGAAAGTGAGCATTTAAAACTGTTTAATTGTTAAGATGTGTTGATTTATTATCTGTAAAATTGGTTGAAACTGTTGAGTTAAGATGTGAAACAGAAAAGGGGAAATTCAAGCTTTTTCTCCATTTATTTTATTTTTCAGAAGTTAAGCACTTTATTTAAACATGTACAATTTTCACATTTTATTTATTTTGTCTTATTTTGAAATGCAGCCCTACTTTTATTCATTAAATTTAAGAACTTTATATACTGTGACGGAACATTATACATATCTGCAGTCATATACACATGTTCAGTTCTGTGTTATGTGACAATAAATATTGTCAAAAAGTTTTTGAATTGTACTGAACTCATTTGATTTGAAAGTCTGGTATTGATTACATGCAGAGGCTAATCCAACTACTAGGCTACTTATATATGATACTAAATAGTTAGACAACATGATCTTCTGGATCATTTCTTCAAGAAATTTTCTCTAATTGGACCTCTTTAGATTTTAGTTGAATACCCCTGTACTAGAGTATGCAGAGCCATTCCTCCCTTTATTGGCATTTACCCTCTCCTCCTTTTATTGTTTTCCTTTTGTATTGAATTCTCTCTCTCTCTCTCTCTCTCTCTCTCTCTCTCTCTCTCTCTCTCTCCCCCCCTTCTTTTTGATTCTGATGGTTTGTGGTTTATGCTGCATGCTAGTGGTTGAAGCTGTAATTGGCCTAAAGCATTTCTGTACTCCTGACTGCTTAAGCTCTATCTGTGAGCTTACGTGGTTTTGGGCAAACTGGACAAATCTTTTTAGTTTATAATTTGCAGATTCTCATATGTTTTGATTTTATGTTGAGTGCTTGTGGGCCTTATTTTTTACAGTTGTATATTGTTAAATGCATGATCTTATTCTGTTGTCGTAATGCATTCTTTTATTTTGTATGTTAATAATTAATGACCTTCTGATGTATTTATTTTCTGCTCTTCTACTGTTTTTGAAATGTACATAAAGGCTCTTTATTTTGTTAATTTCATATTTTGGTTAACATGTTTATTTAATAATGGTATGGGTTGTGTAAGTCTGTCACACTGGGGCTAGCACCTTGATCTTGGCCTTAATCAAAAGCTTATGACATGATACGCTCTGGTGAAGCAAAAAATGTGGGTAACTTCCATATTTCCAGTTATCAGGGATCGCTTCTTTCATGCATCAAACTGATTGAGAACATGATATGGCAGAAAGAAAAAAAGAGTAGCGATATCTGCTTCGTGTGAGGCAAGTTACAGAAGCTGAAACATATTAGAAAGAAGAACAATGATGGCTATCATTCATAATCTAGTGTAAGTATTCTGCTTATTGATAATCAACCAGGATGAAAAACTCGTTATACATTCTGGAAAGTCAAAAAATTTGGTTGCATTGAGGACCAGGGGTCTGCTTCCTAATTATTATTTTTACTGCTTTAATTTGATAATGGAAAATGACCAAACTTCTTTTCCTCATCGAGTCCTAGCATACTGTTTGTCCAGAAATAAAAAAAGCCAATGTTGTCAAACCAAACTGGGGGAACAGAAAATTGATGACAGAATTTGTTCTATGCACGAACAAGGCAAGGTTTGTTTAATTTAACAGTATAGACAGCTTTTTTGAGGCTCTGGAAATTGAACATTTTTTTTTCTTAACCAGAGAAGACTATGCGAATATCCAGTAGAAGTCCAAATGTATAAATAAAGCTCCTTGGTGATCACTGTTATGAACTGGGGTATTTTTTTATTTGGCTCAAGTTTTGTGCCACACTTTCTTTCTTTTTTTTCCTTTTTAATTTTGCAAAATATGGAATACAGTTATTTTATGTATGTGAATTTTTAAGACCATCTTATTGCCCTAACATTTTTGCTGTTTTGTGAGCATGTCCATTTTTGGTGGTTCTTGTGTACTTTTTTTTAGCCACATTGCTACCGAATGACAACACCACTGTGTCCAGTATTTTGATACCAAAAATAGAAACCTTTCACCATATTAGTTATTATATCCATTGATTTAAAGAGTTAGAATTTCTTATTTGCTCAACTCAATTTTTGCATTTTATATTCAGCTTAATTTTTTGGAGTTTTCTTTGTGATATTTGTCTTGCCTATCTTCTGGTCCTGTTGTTTTTACTCTGCACAGTCAAGACAGGTTTAGGCAATCCATGATTATGTGTGCACTTGTGATATTGAAGGAACCTCATAAAACAATTGTCAAATATTCATCATGATTCAAAAAACACAGAGGAGAGTGCAGCCTCTACAAATTGTGTGCCTGTTACTTTAGTTTGGAATAGTTTTATTTAATTGCTGTGAAATATAAGAATATGTTACTAAGACAAGGGTAGTCCATTTTGAAGGGCTGAATGAGATGTAATACTTCATCTTTTGATAACACAAATAGGATATGTGACCACTATTAAGAAACTGAGAAAGGCTGTGTGCTAATCTATAGCAAACTAATTACATTGATTTGTGAGTAAATTTGGCAATGTATGGCTTCAACTTTTTTCATATAAAGTTGGTTTTGCTAATCTTTAGCTAGCAGGAAAAGCCATGGGTCTTGTGCCATCCTTTAATAATAGTTTTTGCTGGTGATGTAAAAAATAACTTGAATTGTTTGCCATTGTTATCTTATCCCTCGAATTTTCAAGGTAAAAGCATGCCATGGATGATCGTACAGGGCTGTTGAAAGAAAAGTTGCATTGCATGCATTGATTCAAACCACAAACATCTACAGTATATGCAATTTATGAGTATGGGTACCAGACCATACTTGTAAGTTTTTATAATGTTTGTATTATACTGGCAGGTTCTCAATTATAAAATATTTTGTCTTTTTAATATTTCTCCAGTGAAAGAGAAAATATGGAATATTATAATAAGAAGAAAGAGGCTGAATGAAATGATCAAGTTTTGCTATTGAATCTATTTGAAATAGTTTTCGTTATTATTATGTACATACACATTTTGTCATGATATATATCAAAAATGAAAAGGGGCTTTCTTTCTAATCATTATTTGGGTTGGTAATAATTAAAAGCTCTATGTAGTACACAAGCTCGCATTTCAGTAAGATTCTTAAGAAAAAGGGGCACATGGCAGTTGATCCAAAAAGTGTGGCATTTTTGCTTGTACATTATATTACTATAAAGATCTCTGTGCTACTTAGTCATTTATTGACTCAGGATTAATATATGGCAAGAAGTTTTTGGAACCCTGGCCATCACACCTGAGCTTGTTGGAAATCCAGTTCCCCCCTACATATAGAAAAGTTTCCATCCTTCTCTGAAGGCTTTCTGAAATATTTTGGAGCGTTTCTTTGGGAACTTGTGCCCATTCAACCAAAAGGGCATTTGTGAGGTAAGGTACAGGGATTGGACAAAAATACTTTGCATTCAATTCACAGTCTAATGCATCTCAAAGGAGTTCATTAAGCGTCCTTGACTGTAACCAAGTATCCTAACCCAAACCCTGAAATACCACCCAAGACTATTATTCCTCCTCTACCAAACTTTACAGTACACTCTGTGGTCGTATTTTTTCTGGCACCTGCCAATCCCAAATTCATCCTTCAGACTGCCAAATCCAGAAAAAAATGTTTTCAGTGCTCCAGAGTCCAATGTGCTTTACACCAGTCCAGCCGACACTTTGCATCAAGCCTGGTAATCTCAGGCTTGTGTACAGCTTCTTGGCGATGAATACCCATTTCATGAATCTCAAGTTCTTGTGATGGTGTTGTTTCCAGAACCAGTTTGGAACTCTGTTGTGAGCGATAAAACAGAAGGTACAGTACATGCTTCAACATTTGCCGGCCCTGCTCTTTGAATTTGTGTGATCTATCATTTTGTGAGTGAGCTGCTGTTGCTCCTAGACACTTCCACTTGCCAGTAATAACACTTACAGTCCAAGGAGCAGATCTAGCAGAGCAGAAATGTCATGTACTGACTAGTGGCAAAAGTGGCATCCCGTGAAAATGCCATGTTTAAAGTCACCCTTAAGTTTCACCCATTGTACTTATAGAGACTGCATGACTATATGCTTGATTTTATTCACCTGTTATCAATGAAATACCACAACTGAATAATTTGGAGGCATGCCCACACACTTTTGGTTGTATAGTGTACTTTGTATAATGAGTGATTTTAACTTTAGGGATCACGCCTTGGTAACCTTTATTGTTGTATCTTTTCCTGTTGCCTGTCATTGACAGAAAAAGAGTAATGAGGATGAATGACTTAATAATTGATAGTGATATATTTTAAATTTTTGTTGTTTTAGTTGAAAGTAAAGCTTTAATATTTTGTGAAGAATATACCAGGAATTTAAATAATAATGTAATTAAGAATGCATCAATATTAGATATGTAAACACATTTTGTAACCTTCCACTGAGGATCTGTTAGGAGTTTCAAGCCACAACTCTATGCTAAGATTCATCTTCAGCCCAGTTAAAGAGCAGTCTAAGAGTTGGATCGATTAACAACGATGACTTGCTGAAACCTGTTGAAGTAAGCTCAGCATGACAAATCAATCAAGGCTTACTTGCTAAACTAGGTTCAAGGAATGCCCCCATTTCTGTTCCAAAGTCAGAGAAAAATACAAGACAATTGATTACTATATTACTATTATCAGCAATAATATTCTTTCAAGAACAAAATTCACACAATTTTAGTTTTCAGATTTTCTGATGAAAGTAAAAGGATAAAGTTGTGTCCCATAATAGTCAGTAGAGGATTTTCTTAAATCGGGTTTCTCATTTTTATATTTAAATATTCATTAAATAATGATGTAAATGCCTATGTTTGTAAAGTTTTTCATGACACATATACATACTTTTTAAGAACTTTGTTTTGTTTTTGTGTAGGTGTAAGAAAACCTTACAACACTTGGTCTTGAGCTCAGAATTATTGAAACGAGTACCAATGTACTAACATATTAAATGTTTTGTTTGGTAATTTAGTGCAACTTTCATTCACCTTAATTAAAATGCTCTGGAAGTTCATTTCATTAAGTAATGTTTGCTTTTTTTAATAGATATATGCATTACAATAGATGAATTTCAACAGTCAAGCTAATTAGTAACAAAAACCCCATTATATTATACTTATTCATATTGACTAAAACAACAGGAGATAAACAAAGATTTTGGCAGAAACCCAGCACATTTACTGTGGAATAACATTAATAATTTCTTGCCAGATTCTAACAGAACTCTGTACAGTTGATTCCAAGTAAAAAAAAAATAATATATAATTACTTTTCAGTATGTATTGCTTCCCACTTAATTATGGAGAGTGTATTAGAATTTTTCTGTTTGAGCAAGATGATTAAGTTTTAAAATGTATGATAAACTGGTTTCCCACAATACTTCCAACTCTATTGTAAGAGGATTTGGAATGTTTGTGAATTCAGCACTGTCTGCTAAATTAGATGTTTTTGGTTAAATGTATTTGCTTATATTTTAGGATAGTCCAAAGCAAATGACCTACTGAGGTCAAAGCCATTTGGAGCTACATCTAATCCATGTTACTGAATGTTTTAAGTCATGTTAATCTGGAAAGGTGGGTCCAGTGTTCAAATTCAAGATGAATTGCAGTGAGTTTTGCACAAATTATTTAAGAATGGATTTTGTGAACAATCAATGTAGACAGGTCTATATCCCAGCATTACTAAAGAGCAATTTAGTATTAAATACTTTGACAATAGTTAATAAAATCCATGAATACTTTTATATATCCTCCTCATTACTAACTCAGGTATACTCCAGTGTGGACTTTGATGGAGAATTAAGGAAGTTAGACAGATTCTTTTTTAACAAATTTCCTGACTTGTAAACAGAATAATAGTTGTGTTGAATGAATTCCATATCTACAACAGATTGATCAAAGTGTGCAAACACATTGTCTATGTAAACATCTCTGAAAGTTCCAGTAAACACAATCAGTTTACTAGTAAATTGCTGAAAATGATTAATTACTGGAGCACAGAGTAGGTCATATAAAGATGTATTTTTTACATAATTTTCTTTCCAGGATCAACCAAATAGGTGTGTTCCTGGTATCTTCCTTCTTTTATCTCAAATTATTAATATCCGCAGCCTAGTAGTACAGTTGGAAGTCCATTAACTCCATGCCACCCTCTGTTTTTGATCTTTGCATTGCCATCCTTTTAATGTGTTCCCTTTTCTCCTACCATATAAAAAGTTTATTAAGCCAAGCTTTTTAAAGAGAGATTAGTCAGTAAATATGGGAATACTCTGAAAAAGAAATGAGTTTCGGAAAGATATTCATTTTAACAATGTGAATTCTACATACTGCAAAGCACTAGACATTTGATCATCTATTTGCATCTTGTATAATGCTTTCCATCAAGCTGCAGGAACTGATTTTAAAATGATCTTTAAATTTCCTTGTAACTATAATCCCCAAATACCTAAACTATTCTAAGAAATTTAGAAGAAAGGGCTCTAATATACGGTAGTGTGGCATGCTAGTGAGTTAACAGCAAAATGCACACCTTTATACAAATTAATTTAAAACCCAGAGATCTTGTAAAATTAATCTAAATTTGGTTCAGTAATGAACACAACCATATCATCTGCATAAAGGAATATTTTTTGTTAAATATTGGTTACCTCTTAACAGTCACATTTTATTCGTGATGTAGTCTGTTCATCTGTGAAAAACATCATAGTGGTTTGAATGGTTATAATTCCAGACATGTCTCCCACACATTACTGCTATTAAACCATGGTTTCTTGATTTATGTGTGAAAGAAAGAAACTTATTCTGAGTGCAAAGAAAATTGAAAGCATTAAATATACATAAGCAAAGAAAGTACTGCAGCAAATAAAATTACTATTTCCGAAACGTCTGTGAAGTACATAAAGGTCTAGCATTCACCTCAAGAATGGAAAATAGAACTGCATTTTATTTGCAATTACAATTCATGGTGGACATTTTTCTTATTTGGTGGCTTCTTGCTTTTCTGTTTTCTGATTTTTAGTAACATGCATCTAATTATGAACTGCTGCAGGCACTTTTCTACCAGTGTGTGTGTGTGTGTGTGTGCATATTTTTTTTTTGTTTTGTAAACCATTAGTGAGATGGAAAATTATATTTGCATTAAGAAATTAAATCATAGAAGCCCATCATTAATTGGTACATGATAATGTGAAAATGCAGTTTTGCTATGAAACCTATTTTTATTCTCATGTAGCAGATAGAAGCAAATATAAGAATCGCTGTCTAAAACTGTTTGTTTTATGACAAGCTAATTTATTTGAGTACTGTACAAAAATGGCAAACATGAGAAATTTTTGTTGTATATGGCCTACATATATCAGTTGAATTACTTTAATAAAACGCAAATGCACGTGCACCACATATTAAGAAAAATAGTAAAGGTCCATATTTGTTTGAATGTCTCAGGCTGGTTGTGTTAAGGACGTATTGCAGAAGTTTGACAAGCTATAATATTCAAATTTAAACTCAAAGACAAGTGAGAACAGATAAAGTAATGTAAATTGTTAGAAAACAGACTGTAGATCAAAATGAAAAGCATTCACAGGCCACACATGAAAAACCAGAAATAGTGGTCAAAATTCAAGAAGAAAAAGTACACATAGCAAATTTAGTCCCTTAAAACTTTTCTGGGTTAGAGAACACAAAGCATTACTTTAAATATTTCTGCTTCTCTACATTGTCAAATTGCCTAATAAGTTACTGTGCCAGGCAAGTTCAAGTGAACAGCTCTGTATAAGCAGGTTTGGAAATAGATGGATGGCTAATTCAAGGGATGCCAGACCAAAGCAAGTTGTACATGGAGGTTATGACCAATGTCGTACTGCTTAAGGTATGTGTGAAAAAAATAAACAAATTGCAAACGTTGTGCCATGATCTAAAAATGGGGTATATATTTATGAATATACTCTGAACTATCTGTTCCCATTTATAAAGCTTACTTTTAAAAAAGATTTTTATTCTTTGCCAAATAACAGCAAAAAAATGTAACACTTCTGTTTAATATCAGAAATCTTTAAAAGGATTATAGCTTATCTTATCAAAATTGTATGCTTAACTCCCTTCAGAAAGAGAGAATACTATTTCCTTGTACTGAAAAAATAATTTCCAGAACTAATAAATTATCCTAGTGTTAGACTGGACATAAACTATAAGCTACTAATAATATTATGGTCCTAATGAATATGCACCATCGAATTACTTTTTCGATTTTGCTGATTTCCCGCATACAGGTTAATCTCCTGGAAACTTTTTGTTTACGCAGACAATATTGTGCTTTTGAACATTTCCATGAGGTCTTTCCCAATTTTCACTAACTAATGCACATTTTTCACACCACTTAGTTTTGGTTCCCCTTCTGATCACCAATCTTGTAATTCTTGTGTTCAGAATGTACTCTAGTTTCCCCCTGCCAAATTTTCAAGTTGGATCAATATGAAGCAAGGTCAGTGAGAGCGCCTTGTTACTGGCTGTTGCACTGTTCATGTCTGCTTCCAACAGTGGTACAATAAACTCAGGCTTCCTGGAATTCTGTTAAGTGGTCTCTGTGCCAGGTCATACCCGACCCTCAGATGGGTGGTTGACCCATTAGTAGTTCATTAAACTGAGGATGGACACAATAGTAAATGAGGGAGGTAAAATATAGATCTTTTGTTTGAAAGGTTCAAAAAGGTTATGTTTATTGTGCAAATTGGCAAATGAATAAATGAAACTGGTCCATACATATTCAAATCAGCTCAGAGAATAAATCTGGTAAAATCTTGGAAAGCAGTAAAGCAAATCATTAAATGTATTCCTTTTAAATTAGTTTTTATTTTTCATTTTAAGAAAATAACATTGCAGGCAATCAAGCAGGTCTTATTCAATAAACGACTTCAAAGTCAAACTAAGAACAAAAAAAATCAAAGTTAAAGAAATCTGGAACAAAAAAGTATATGAATGCTTATTCTGAAATTTTATTAATTAAATCTTGCCATATTTTACAAAGTACACTGCAATGCTCACAGGTTTGATCTTGCCATGGATACATTTTGGACAATTTTAAATGAGATAAATGTGTTTGATGAAAGATTAAGCTGAATGATTGATTGCCTTATGCATGTAGAGCTAGAGTTTGTTCTCTGCAGAGCCAATCTCCACTTTTTCTGTAAATTATTTTATTTAGATAAACTAAGGGGGCTTTGCCCCCTGCTCGGTTTGCTTGCCAACCCCTCGGCCTGTGCTACGCGCCATCCACTTCGCCTCTCTGCCGCTCGAATATGTGGATTTCACTTTCACCAAATAATAAATCTTTTAATTCTTGCAGATATGCCTCTTCACTGGGAAGAAGCACTACTTTTCCCTGATGGCAACACAATTTACAAGTATCCGACTTAAAGTTTAAATCGGAACAATATATTCCATCTCGCTGTTCCGTTATTTCACCAAGTAATAATTTCAGTTGGTTTGCGCTAATGCGATTTTTACTATCATTTTTTGAGACGTTCATATTTTAGTACTTTCATTGACTCTAACCTGCTCTGCATGTGTATCACGCCAACATTTTGGAACCTCTTTACAACGTTCTACTTTGTCATATACTCTGTGTCTTTTATTTCTAGCCCTGGGTGTGATTAAATCTCTTGGCAAAAAGTCTTGTCTCGCGGGACTTGAAAGTATCTCTCTGAAAAAGTCATGACTCATTTCAAGATTTTTTTTATATAGTAGAGAGACTTCACTGAGAGAGACATAACTGATTAGAGACTGAACTGTAAATGACGTGCTGAAAACATCCTTGTGAAAAGAAGAGAAGCTACCAAGAGTTTTACGTTCTGGGGTGTGAGAGTTAATTAAAAAAATACATTTTGCTCCTAAAAACATTGTGTTTGTTTGCAGCTAAGGAACTGTGTAATAATTTTTAAAGCTATTTTCTCTCTTTAGAAGTTATTTTTGGGTTTTTCTTTTCACCTGCACTGGAGCAAAAGCAACTGATTGTTTGGGTGGGTTAGGAATAGCTTTACTTGTTAATTGTTACTTGTACGTGTTCTTGTTATTTGTATTCATACTTATCAGCGAGGCAGGTCAGTAAGCAGCAGTAGCTGACACAGAGTCAAAGTAAATAACAAGCGTCATAGCAACAGAAAGTAACAAAAGCAATGATTCCTTAGTGAGGGAAAAAAGGCAATGACTGACTTCAAAGCGGTAAAGAGAAGGAAGGGCTCCATGGTATGTAGGCAGGCGGCAACTGCTCAAGAAATAAACTAGTAGCGGATATTCAGTAAGCGAGTTTTTCATAGTAAGAAGGAAAGAGTGTATTAAAAATATGTACTAGGTTGAACAGTTCTCAGGAAAGTAGGGCAGTTAAGAGGGCAAAAGCATAAGGGTTAATTAATATGAAGGAATACAAATGATGTGAGTGGAAAGCTTTTATTAAGTATGGAAAAAGAGGGATGCAAATTTAGGAGAACATACAGAAAAAAGTAAAGTTAACCTCATAGAAAGACAAACAGCAGGCAATTGAGGGGGAGAATATTACAGGAACTTAATTTGCCAAAAGAAGTAAAATAACTAGCTGTTTATTTATTTTTTGGCCTACATTTTTTAGTTTTACCATTTAAGTGAAATCATTTATTAAAAAACAAGTTTTATCAGTTGTAGTAATACAAAGTCAAATTTTAATAACTGCAATGCAAGTCCTGTTGGATGCTGAACTTTATGGGGATGGCTTGGAAGAGCCAGTCTTCTATGAGTGCTGTACCTGCATGAAATGCATCTGATCCAGGACCTCCAGCTCAGGGTTTCTGAACTGGAGAAGTTGGCTGGCCTGTGTAGTAGTAGAGAATTGGTGGACCAGGCCAGGGTGTACTTTACATACTGTAGTGTGCACTCCTAGGTGACATGGAAGGAAACCAGACAGGTAGAGAGAGGTAGGTCACAGTATGTGCAAGGTAAAGGGTGTTCACTGTCCGGGGGCATCAGCTCCAGAATCAGAAGTGTCAAATTGTTTTCAGGTTCTTGTGGAGTGGGACTGTGTCTCTGAAGATTCTGAGGTGGTAGGCAGGAATGAGACGACCCTCAAAACCAGTTCCCAAAAAGACAGGGGGTGGTGATAGTTGGGGACTCGATCATTAAGGGGATTGAAGCACAGGTTTTCTCCAGAGACCGAGTCTCGCACAGTATGTTGCCTTCCTGGTGCATAGGTGGCAGACCTTGGCTGGGGCAGGAGTGGATCCAGTTATCATTGTCCATTTTGGAACAAATGACATACATAAGGATAGTCTGTCAGTTCTACTATCCAAAATTTAAAGAGTATGGTTCAAGGTTCAGGACCAGAACTGACAAGGTAGTCTTCTGTGATGTCCTGCCTGTGGCACATGCTAGTCCAGGTAAGAATAAGGGGATTAGAAGGCTTAACGTGTGTCTTAAATCTTGGTGTAAGTTAAAAGGTAGGTTTATGGGGCATTGGGACTCCTTTTAGAACAGATGGGACCTGTTCTGCCACGATGGGTTACATCTGAACCAGAGGGAAACCAATGTGTTGGGGTGAAGTATGAGTAGGTTAGTCTTGGATTGTTTAACACTAAAATCACCAGAGCCTACGAAAAAAAAAAAAACGCTTTGCGCCTCTCCGTCAGCGGCTTTTGTCCTTTAAATGTGTTGATAAGCAGCAAACAGCAAGCAGCCTGCTATTACATCCCCCCCACCTCGCACAGTTTTCTCAGCTCAAGTCTGTTTACCTGTGTGTCAGTTGCTTAGAGTTGTATAGAGTGAGAAGTCAAGCAAAATGACACCTTTTATAAATACTATATCATTTGGAACACTTCCGTTTAATGTGTGTTCCGTGTCTACAACAATCTATGTAAACACATTGTTAAAACAGAAATGTTTTTCATGTTTTAGTAATAATTGTCAAAATGTAGACTTGAAATGTATAATGTTTGAAGCCTGAATTCCAAATATCAAAGAAACACTTTCACAAAAGGTACAAATATAACGGAACCAATGCGCTTCCCCCCCCCCTCCCCCAAGACTATAACTGAAGAAAAAGAAATCAAGTTAGTGTTGCTTGTCATCCTAGCTTCTTTGGTAGTACAGCGGTTAGAGTTGCTGACTCGTATTCAAAAGATCCTAGGTTTGAGTCTTAACATCTCCAAAAGTAAACGTTTTGAGTAGTGAGCTGTTCTTATTCTTACTATTATACGATAAAAGCATGCATGTGATTTGAGTCTGTAACAGACGGAGTAAATGTATGGTACTTGTAAAGTTTAGCATTTTTTTATTCAGTTTTATTCTCTCTGTTGCGTTCACGCTCGCCCTGATCTGACACAGCTGTTTTCAAATAAAGATGTGCTATAACAGAGGTGAACACAGATCTGAGAAAGAGAACAGAAGCCCTCCTCGGAAGCAACATCCACTCACATATAAGAACAATGCGAGCTGCACCAGGCGTAAAGGCAAAAGATGGCACCGTTTCAATAAAGGACGAGGTTGGCGTCATTCTGCCAATCACCTTACATAAAAGCCAAATCGACCTGCTTTCTTTTTGCTTCGGTTATATTTTTGAATAAAAACGCACTTATACCTTTTGTGAAAGTGTTTATTTGATATTTGGACTTCAGACTTCACACCTTATATACATGTCGTAAAGACGGTGTGTGTGGGAGCTGTTAACATTTGAATCTGATGATTGTATATAGCGCAGAACTGACCTCTCTGTACTATCATGTCATCTGCATCTCCTGAAGTTCAAAAGAAATACCAACACGCAGCACATGTGGACACTGGCGAAGATCGGGGAAAAAAAAAACAAAAAAACCAACGTTGTCACTGACTACAACGCATGAAGGTATGCAAATGATGTAGTGTTGCATTAGTGCAACAACGTTTACCGAAATTTACAATACAGGTCATAAAATGAATTATTCCAAATCTATACTAATAAAAGGCAAAGCCCTCACTGACTGACTGACTCATCACTAATTCTCCAACTTCCCGTATTGGTAGAAGGCTGAAATTTGGCAGGCTCATTCCTTACAGCTTCCTTACAAAAGTTGGGCAGGTTTCATTTCGAAATTCTACGCGTAATGGTCATAACTGGAAGCTGTTTTTCTCCATTTACTGTAATGGAGCTGAGCTCGAAAGCCGTGGGGGCGGAGTTTCGTGTGACATCATCACGCCTCCCACGTAATCGCGCAGTACGTAGAAAACCAGGAAGCGCTCCAAAAAGCGCTGAAGAAAACATGCATTATATAATTGAGAAGGCAGCGAAACAATAAGAAGCGAGTGAGTGACATATACAACCACATTTATGAGTGCTGCTACTACGGAAACAAAGCACGGTGTAAACCTAAACTTTAAATTAAGTTCATAGACAGGCTGCCGCTGGCGTTTGTAATTTAGTACCTGCCCATATAAGGCTGTCCGTCAGCGGCAATCCAATAGAAACACTGCCACTAAATATTCACGGGTGAAGGACTGTGCTTATGCAGAGGAAGATGAGATGGCCAGGGTGGTGTTTGGCACAAACTTGGCGAAACTGCGAGAGAAAGTTTTAAGTGCCGGGTCTTAGCTGACATTACATACAGCCGTGGACATAACACGAGATGGCACCAGCACAGCTGGGAACCTTCGATGCAAGAACACCAAGCGGCTCACGTGAACTGACGCAGTGCACAGACAAAAAGCAACAGTTCCAAAGAGCGCTGAACAAAAACCGAATTACATAATTGAGAAGGCAGCAAAAAAATATGAAGCGTCTGATACATACAAGCATATTCATAAGTGCAGCTACTGCAGAAACAAAGCACATGGTGCAAAAAGTGAATGTCCTGCTAAAGGAAGACAGTGTAAAAAAAAAAAACCCGTGCATGCAACGTGTCAGGTCTCAGATAAAGAGGAAGACGAGCTGTTTATTGATGCAGTAAGAAACGAATCGATAAATGAAACCTCTTATCTTTACAACGATTGACAAACACGGAATGTAACTTGAACACAACACATCGTCCAAAATACGACCCTGATTGAAACAAATAATGATAATCGAATCCTTGATGACAGCAACACTCAATAACACTCACAAAACAATTACTGTATATTGACAATCATGTTACGTTATTTTTAAAATGTTCCCTTTTCTTTTTCATAGCTTCTTTAACACACTACGTCTCCGCTGCGAATATATATATATACCCCGATCTACATACTCTCAAATAGATAAGCCACACACCGTGGCGCAATTGTAGAGGCTTCGCCTCTATCGCCTACATCTGAGATTCGATTCCCGAGAGGGGATGTACTGAGTATGTACGCGCGCTTCTCGGTTCATTTTAACCTCGCATCTCCTTGGTTTGAGTCGTATGAAAAAATATGCGGTTAACGCAGAATCATGTTACGTTATTTTTAAAATCTTTCCTTTTCTTAGCACAAGCACAGCTGAGAAGCTTCGATGCATGTACTCCATAACAAAAAATAACGCATTTAATCACA
>JANRMT010062819.1:43760007-43811322 GCA_026402145.1 Polypterus bichir lapradei | reverse complement strand
CAAACCTACATGGCCCTGTGTGAAAAAGTAATTGCCCCCTGAACCTAATAACTGGTTGGGCCACCCTTAGCAGCAATAACTGCAATCAAGCGTTTGCGATAACTTGCAATGAGTCTTTTACAGCGCTCTGGAGGAATTTTGGCCCACTCATCTTTGCAGAATTGTTGTAATTCAGCTTTATTTGAGGGTTTTCTAGCATGAACCGCCTTTTTAAGGTCATGCCATAGCATCTCAATTGGATTCAGGTCAGGACTTTGACTAGGCCACTCCAAAGTCTTCATTTTGTTTTTCTTCAGCCATTCAGAGGTGGATTTGCTGGTGTGTTTTGGGTCATTGTCCTGTTGCAGCACCCAAGATCGCTTCAGCTTGAGTTGACGAACAGATGGCCGGACATTCTCCTTCAGGATTTTTTGGTAGACAGTAGAATTCATGGTTCCATCTATCACAGCAAGCCTTCCAGGTCCTGAAGCAGCAAAACAACCCCAGACCATCACACTACCACCACCATATTTTACTGTTGGTATGATGTTCTTTTTCTGAAATGCTGTGTTCCTTTTACGCCAGATGTAACGGGACATTTGCCTTCCAAAAAGTTCAACTTTTGTCTCATCAGTCCACAAGGTATTTTCCCAAAAGTCTTGGCAATCATTGAGATGTTTCTTAGCAAAATTGAGACGAGCCCTAATGTTCTTTTTGCTTAACAGTGGTTTGCGTCTTGGAAATCTGCCATGCAGGCCGTTTTTGCCCAGTCTCTTTCTTATGGTGGAGTCGTGAACACTGACCTTAATTGAGGCAAGTGAGGCCTGCAGTTCTTTAGACGTTGTCCTGGGGTCTTTTGTGACCTCTCGGATGAGTCGTCTCTGCGCTCTTGGGGTAATTTTGGTCGGCCGGCCACTCCTGGGAAGGTTCACCACTGTTCCATGTTTTTGCCATTTGTGGATAATGGCTCTCACTGTGGTTCGCTGGAGTCCCAAAGCTTTAGAAATGGCTTTATAACCTTTACCAGACTGATAGATCTCAATTACTTCTGTTCTCATTTGTTCCTGAATTTCTTTGGATCTTGGCATGATGTCTAGCTTTTGAGGTGCTTTTGGTCTACTTCTCTGTGTCAGGCAGCTCCTATTTAAGTGATTTCTTGATTGAAACAGGTGTGGCAGTAATCAGGCCTGGGGGTGGCTACGGAAATTGAACTCAGGTGTGATACACCACAGTTAGGTTATTTTTTAACAAGGGGGCAATTACTTTTTTACACAGTTTGGAGTTTGGATTTTTTTTTCTCCCTAAATAATAAAAACCATCATTTAAAAACTGCATTTTGTGTTTACTTGTGTTATATTTGACTAATGGTTAAATGTGTTTGATGATCAGAAATATTTTGTGTGACAAACATGCAAAAGAATAAGAAATCAGGAAGGGGGCAAATAGTTTTTCACACCACTGTATATGCCAGCAACACTCATGACAATGACAAAACAATTACATTGTCAATCATGTTACGTTATTATTAAAATGTTTCCTTTTCTTTTTACTTCTCTGCTGCCAAACGCGGGTATTTTGCTATATATATATAATATATATAGAGAGAGAGAGATATGACAACAACACTCATATCAATGACAAAACAATTACATTAACAATCATGTTACGTTATTTTTAAAATATTTCCTTTTCTTTTTCATAACTTCTTTAACACACTACTTCTCCGCTGTGAAGCGCGGGTATTCTGCTAGTGTCATATATACCTAAGTCTCTCTTTTTTGTCGGTGCTTCTTTGACATCATGGATCAGAAGGTGCATACTAATTCAGCGCGAGCAGGAGCACTCAAGAATAAAACTGAATAAAAAAAATTGACATCCACAGTCAATCTCAATCACGCATACCACTCATATCCATGTCCACAGTTTTCCCAGTCTCGTTCGTGCACGCGATCTGACATGATTTTCAAATAAAGAGGGGGTGTAACAAAACAAGTTTGTTTGTGATACCACATCTTTACAGTATATGAAAGCTTGAAGCTTGAACGTAAAAGAATAAAACTGAAAAAAATCCTGCTTACTTTAACTATAAATTTACAGACGCAAATCAAATGTATGTTTTTATTGTATGATATAGATAAGAGCCGCTCACTACTCAAAATGGTAAATTTGGGAAGCAGCTGATATCAAAACCGTGACCTCTCGATTGGATGGCAGCAGTTCTTAGTATTGCATCCCGCAATAAACGTCCACTCACATATAAGAACAACGCAGCTCCACCAGGCGTAAAGGAGAAATATGGCACCGTTGGAATACAGGACAAAGTCCAGCATCATCCTGCCAATCACCTGTCCTTGAAAGAAACAGCACGGCTTACATAGCTCGCCTACGCTACATCGTCCAGATCTAAACACTAGCGTGGTGTATGTGCCCAAAAAAAGACGAACTGCATTCTCGTACTATTGTTCGTGTAGTAAAGTGTCAGCAGGTATTTTTCGTGGCATTACACGTGTAATTTGTAAGCATGCCCTTGACGATCAAACAGAGGAAGGTCTGCAGCCTACTTGTGACTTTACGCTGTAGGAAGATAAGTAAATAAATCAAGATAAGTAACATTCGATCTGGCTTTTATATAAGTAAAATATAAATGATTCTTATGTAAAGACCATCACAAAACCTAATCACAAACAGAAGTTTGCACGATACGCTGGCGAGCTCTGTAAGTGGTGCTGTTTCTTTTGAAGGACGGATGATTGGCAGAATGATGCCGGACCTCGTCCTGTATCGAAACGGTGCCATCTTTCGCCTTAGGCTTTACGCCTGGTGCAGCTACGTTGTTCTTGTATGTGAGTGGACGTTTCTTGCGGGGAGGGCTTCTGTTCTCTTTCTCAGATCTGTGTTCACCTCTGTTATAGCACGTCTTTATTTGAAAAAGCAGTGTCAGATCGGGGCGAGCGTGAACGCGACAGAGAGAATAAAAAATGCTAAACTTTACAAGTACCATACAATTACACCGTCTGTTACAGACTCAAATCAATTGTATGCTTTTATTGTATAATAGTAAGAATAAGAACAGCTCACTACTCAAAACGTTTACGTTGGGAGATGTCAAGACTCGGACCCAGGATCTTCTGAATAGGAGTCGGCAACTCTAACCGCTGTACTACCAAAGAAGTCAGAATGATGAGCAATACTAACCTGATGACTTTTTCTTCAGTTATAGTTTGGGGGGGGGGGGGAGTGCATTTGTTCTGTCATACTTGTATCTTTTGTGAAAGTGCTTATTTGATATTTGGACTTCAGTCTTCACACATTATACACTTCATGTATACATTTTATTGTTATTAATAAAACATGGAAAATGTTTGTCTTTTAGGTATGTGTTCAACATTTCCTGTCATCCTACACTTACACAGATCTTTGTTGACACGGAACACACGTGAAATGCACATATTCCGAATAACGATGTATTTTCTAGTCTAGGTACATGACTCATTGATATACAAGGCTTCTTAAACTGCATCACACTGCGCCCTCTGAGTTTTTGCTGGTACTGCATCTCGTGCATGCGTTGTGTTAATTTCTGAGGATGTGCTCAGAGGATGCGTCAAATGAAAACTGGGAACGTGTGGCAGCCATGATGCGCATTCTGAGCGTGAAGGATAAACGAGCCCTAAAAATGCTAACAGAATGTTAGGTTGTACAGCATGATGTTTAGAATACAGGTCCAATGAGGTTATGTTCAAGCATTATAATGCTCTGTTGAGGTCTCACCTGGAGTACTGTGTGTAGTTTTGGTCTCCAGGCTACAAAAGGACATAGCAGTGCTTGAAAAGGTCCAGAGAAGAGCGACTAGGCTGATTCCAGGGCTACAAGGGAGGAACTATGAAGAATGATTAAAAGACAGTGTAAGCAAAAGAAGATTAAGAGGAGACAGGTTTGAAGTGTTTACAATTATGAATGGAATTAGTGCAGTGGATCGAGACTGTTACTTAAAATGAGTTACACAACAACAACAACAACAACAACATTTATTTATATAGCACATATTCATACAAACAGTAGCTCAAAGTGCTTTACATAATAAAGAATAGAAAAATAAAAAACACAATATGAAAACAAAATAAATCAGCATTAATTAACATCGAATAAGAGTAAGGTCCAATGGCCAGGGGGGACAGAAAAAACAAAATAAAAACTCCAGAAGGCTGGAGAAAAAAAAATAAAATCTGTAGGGATTCCAGACCATGAGACCGCCCAGTCCCCTCTGGGCATGCTACCTAACATAAATGAAACAGTCCTCTTTGGATTTAGGGTTCTCACGGAAAGGCTTGATGGTGATGGTCACGTAGAATTCTGCCTTTTAGTCCATCCATCATTGTTGGAGCATCATGAAGCTTTGAGTAGGTGGAGGTGGCGCAGGCCACACAAGGACACAGTTGGAAACTTGTTAAGGATAAATTTTGCAAAAATATTAGGAAATTTTATTTACACAGAACCATAGACACATGAAAAAAGCTACCAATTAGTGTAGTAGACAGTAGGACTTTGGGTATTATCAAAACCAGACTTGATGTTATTTTGGAAGAATTAAGTGGACAGGACTTGTCAGCTTTGCTGGGCCGATTGTCCTGTTCTCATCTCAATTGTTCTAATGTTCTAATATTCTCAGGGGAATAAACTATGCGCTGCAGTTAGACGGACAGCCGAAGAGGTATGCACACTTCAATACATCAGTTGGCTCTGCAGCCACTCCAACTCTGGTACTTTCATATCCCTAAGGTATTCCCAGTTGCATTCATTGTTTCTGCTCTTTGGCTTTGCGCTACTTGTCACCTTGCTGTCACTAGCTCTTGATGGCCAGTCCCTACTGACGATCTCTTTGGTGTACTTCCATTGGGTACTTGCTTCTCACTCCCACTTGCTTCTCTCCAGCCCTTCACAATTCAAAGTTCATTAAAATTCCTTTATTGGATTGATGTCCTTTCACAGCGAGATCACACCTGTCTTACACTTGTTCATCTCGGATCCACACAACTGACCCTCCCACTGTCAGATTCCTTAAAAAAACTGACCTCGCCACTGCACCTGTTGCTGAGCTTAAAAGCATTTTTGTCCTCATTACCAGTATAGGTCTCAGCTGCTGTCCAATAATTCCTGCTCACATAGTTTAAAAGGGGATTATTCAATTAAAAAAAAGAGTGACACAGTAATCATGCTTTCAGTGCTGCGTGCACCTCTTAAAAAAAGCTGAAAAAATACTGTATTGCTAATTGAAAGCATAAGTTCAAAAAATTGCAAGATGTATGGATGAATTTTGCATTTAGGTTTGAGAATGTTATAGTGAAGATGTTCTATTACCATCACATTTGTTTAATTAATTTAACAGTGTCCTACAAAAGCTTAAGTTAGGCTGGACTCCTAAACAAGGTTTCTGTTCTGAAGTTTAATACCACATAAGTTATTTTCTTTTCTCTTGTGGTGTAGGAATTTGGTTCAGAGCCGTTCAGAATATGTTTTGTAGCTTGATATATGAGTAATGAATCTATTCTTTGCTACTTTGTAGGTCCTCTTCAAATAAAAAGTACTGATCAAATAGTTGGTCAGTGTAAAAAGATGATTACAGGAAAATTAGATACAGTTTGGAAAATATAAACCACACACCTGATTGCATGCTTACTATGAGGGGCCAAACAGGCCATAAATCATATATTTCTGTGTTTAATCTATTGGTTTACGTGTGAATACTATTGGTTTATGAATATTTACTATCGGTTTGCGTGCATACTTAATTGGTTTTTGTGCGTACAGAACTGGTTTCATTCATATGAACTATATTGGTTCGTGTCCGTATATTATCGGTTTGTGCGTGAACTATATCTGTTTGTACGTGCATACCACTGGTTTGCATAACAACTATATTGATATGCGTGTGTATATCACTGGTTCCAGTAGTTATTGGTTTGTGAGTGAACTGCATTGGTTTACGCTTGCATGTTGTCGGTTTGCGTATGAACTATATTGGCTTGTGTTCTGTGTCAGTCTAACAATGGATTTGCGTATGCACTATATTGGTTTCATGCACGTCTTATACTGGTTTCATGTGGGTAACCTGTCGATTTTGCGCTTGAACTCTATTGGTTGTATGTGTGCACTATGTCGGTTTCGCGTATGAAACATATTGGTTATGCGTGCGCACCCTATCACAACTCTGTGTATGAACTATATCGGTTCTGCGTGTGAACTATATTGGTTGTTCACGTGATCTTCAGAGGAAATGGGCGGGGCAAGAAACAGGAATTCAAGGGCCGGTAGAGTCATGGAGTGTAAAGACAAGTGGCTAGGAGACGCATCTGCGTTTAAACAACACTATATATTTTTTCCGCACAATACTTTTGCGAAAGGATTTGGTGGTAATTATTACTATTTAACAGAATCTACCCTTGAGTCTGTAATGAACACAAGGCTGAAGTTAGGTACGTATTGGGCTGTCGTCTTATTTGCTTCTGGATCATGTTTGCTCGCACCCAGCCACAGTACTTTTTCACACAGCTTTTGAAACCAGTTATTCATTCTGAAGGCAAAATATTCTACATTTACTAACGCCTTTATCCAACATACAACATTTAGATACTACTGGTTAGATTCGCCCAGTGCCCCCCCGCGCCACACAGACAGATGAAGTGACTTGTTTATGGTCACATAGTGTCATTATCAGGACTTGAACCCGCGAACTCAGTTTAAAAGTGCAGTCTTAAACACTACGCCACAATGCTTGCACATCTACAACGTGTATATTAATTGGCATAATATAAGCTTATCCAGGGCAGATTCCACTTTTAAAGTTTAGTTTAACATTTTCAACCCGTTCAAGTTTTGGTTGAAAATCTGGAATATTTATTTTTTCAAATAATGGATCAGTTTGTGGATTAATGTACACAATGTAGAATATTTTGCCTTGTTGTTAATATAGAAGAAGAAGCTGGTTTGTGAATAAGTAGCTGACTGCAAGCTTATACTGGATGTAGCTAGAAGTGAATAAAAAGGCAGCTGAATGTGCACCAAACCTTAAAAATAATTACCACCAAACCCTTTCACAAACATACTGTGACGTGCAAAAGTAGTCAATCCCCTTGAAAGTTGTCATAATTTTATGTAAGACAAAATATTTGTACACATATTTATTCATTCTGTATTTTTTCTTATGCTTCAGCGCTTTTTAGAGCTCTTCCTGGTTTTCTATGTACTGCGTTGACAGTCAGTTCACGTGATTACGTGGGAGGCGTGATGATGTCACACGAAACTCCGCCCCCCACAGCTTTCGAGCTCAACTCCATTACAGTAAATGGAGAAAAATAGCTTCCAGTTATGACCATTACACGTAGAATTTCGAAATGAAACCTGCCCAACTTTTGTAAGGAAGCTGTAAGGAATGAGCCTGCCAAATTTCAGCCTTCTACCTACACGGGAACTTGGAGAATTAGTGATGAGTCAGTCAGTGAGGGCTTTGCCTTTTATTAGTATAGATTGAAGTGGGAATACGTTGTCAGTTTCACCCTGATACTCGCACTGGGCAGAGCAAAACTCCACTGCATCTTAAAAAAACGCATCTGTGAAAGGTAAGGTGGCCCAATATGATGTAACTGACCCATGCAGGTCCTAAATGTTAAATGTTTAGCTTTTCAAAGAATTGACACGTTTAGTCAATTATTATACACGTTATAGAAGTGCAAGTATTGCGGTTAGGGCTTTGCACTTTCAACCCTTTGTTCATGGGTTCAAGTCCTGAGACTGACTCTGTGTGACCCTGAGCAAGTCACTTCACCTGTCCGTGTGGCGCGGTGTGGGGTCGCCGGGCATAATAAATCTAACTAGTAGTAACTAAATGTTATGTTGCATAAAGACGTCAATCGTAAATGTTTGAATATTTTGCCTTTAGAATAATTAATAGTTTTGCAAATACTGTGTGAACAAGTACAGCTGCAGGTTGCAAGCAAGGATGTAGATGGGACCGAATAAGAAGACGGCCGAATACATACCTAACTTCAGCCTTGCGTTCATTACAGACTCAAAGGTAGATTCTGTTAAATAGTAATAATTACCACCAAGTCCTTTCGCAAACGTATGGTGCGGAAAAAATATATAGTGCCTTTTAAACGCAGATACGTCTCCAAGACACATCTCTTTACACTCCATGACTCTACTGGCTATTGAGTTCCTGTTTCTTGCTCCGCCCATTTCCTCTGAAGATCACGTGAACAACCAATATAGTTCACACACAGAACCGATATAGTTCATACACAGAGTTGCGATAGGGTGCGCACGCATAACCAATATTTTTTATACGCAAAACCGACATACTGTAGTGCACACATACAACCAATAGAGTTCAAGCGCAAAATCGACAGGTTACCCACATGAAACCAGTATAAGACGTGCATGAAACCAATATAGTGCATATGCAAATCCATTGTTAGACCGTCGCAGAACGCAAGCCAATATAGTTCAGATGTAAACCGATAACATTCAACCGAAAATCAATGCAGTTCACTCACAAACCAATAACAAATGTACTGGAACCAGTGATATACACAAGCAAATCAATATAGTTCATATGCAAACCAGTGGTATGCACATACAAACGGATATAGTTCACGCACAAACCGATAATATACGGATACGAACCAATATAGTTCATATGAATGAAACCAGTATTGTACGCACGCAAACCAATTAAGTATGCACGCAAACCGATATTAAATATTAATAAACCAATAGTGTTCACACGTAAACCAATAGATTACACACAGAAATGTATGATTTATGGCCTGTTTGGCCCCTCATAGCTTTCTTCCTAATTTCAGCTTTGTCTTGAAACCAGTTTTAAGAATTGATCTTTCATTTTTGCCTGTTAAATACTTTAAGTCATGCAAGCTTCATTACTCAGGAGTCAAAGCTAAAATTTTGTGCCATTGGAGATTTTCTATTCTAATGTAACCTTATAAGGCACTTCCCAAAACAAGAAAGGAGATTTTTTTTTACTAATGTTTGTTTAAGGCAGGACACAGTGTTTCCCATGGGTCTGGAGAAGTCTCACAATGCAGCTTTTGGTAGGGTCTTTCAACTAAAATTGGACCCCAATTTCAATCCTCAATAAAAATGTCTTGTTCTTTAAAATTTTAACTTCTTAGAAAGTTAGGGCTATGATGATCACAACTTACTTCTCATTTACAAACAGAGGTATAGAGTTGCTGACCCCTTTTCATGACAACTAAAAGCATGCTTCCTTATGGAGCCAGTGCTGTTCAAAGGGTTAACAACTACAACACAAGTTTAGCAGCAATCTAGCTCCTTATCTCTTTTTTCCATTTTGTTATGGTATGTAAAATATGAAACATCTCACAGATGAGCTTCTAATTGTGAGTTTCCAATCATGCATGCTCCTTATTCCTTGTCGCTACATTCTATGCATTGTACTTCCAGATGAGCATTCATTAGTTGCCAGCTGCCCTGCACTTTGAGCCACCCCTACAAGTAAAGTCAAAATCAACCCTATTTGGTTTTATTGGAGCAAGTCACACACTAGCTGGGCTTTTCATTATATGTGTCAAATCAGGTGATCAGCTTCACCGGAATGCACTGACTAGTGCTTCTGCCTTGCTAAGATCATGTAAATGAAGGCAACAACTAAAGAATTGCTGGTAAAGTCATGTAATTTGACATAGGCTTAACCAATAAGTCCTTCCCCAAATGTTGCTGCATTGGATGGAAATATGCGCTGTCTTCTTTATCTAGTGAACCACCAAGGCATTGCCAAATAAATCAACTTTATTGTTCTTTCTTAACACTGACAAGTATTTTAAATCATGATATCCCCCTTTTTTCTCTCTTTCACTCATCCCTGCCTCTTGCTGCTTTTTTTCACAATTCTTCCATCTGAGGTTTCATTTTATGATTTAGGTATTACAGGCTTTATAATCTGTGTGTCATTAGTTTCTTTTAGAGCATTAGATGACTCGTGGTTACTGTTTCATGCTGTTTGACACTTTTAATCAGCTTTTTCAGTTGTTTTTGTTGCTTGACTAAATTAATTGTTTGTTGTCTTATGAAATTTTCTGCTGCTTCTATACTTTTGACCATTTGGTGTTTCCAAAATGTATGACTGATGCTGCTTTACAACATCCTTAACAATGGAAGGATTCCATCTATTTTGCTTTATGCACACCATCTCCCCTGGCTCTAACATAGACAAGGAGCATATACTACAGTCAAAGTACATTTTTTGTTTCTTTTGTAGCTCATCTTGTACACTGCTGCTGACAGTAACTGAGGTGCTGTGACAGTCTTTGTCCTCAATCTTCTTCCCATTAGGAGCTGTGCTGGTGGCAATCCAATACCCTCCTAAGGGAAATCTAATAGTTCCATGCATGGATCCTTGTCTGCTTTGGATATTTTCATTAGCAGCTTCAAAGTTTGTATTGTGTGTTCTATCATTCTGTTGGAGTGGGGATAATGTGAACTAGAGGTAGTATTTATACACTGCCAATTTTTGGAAAAGATGCACATTTCTTAAACTCTATACTTGAGACCTATCCACTATAACCTTCTCAGTAATTTCATGGCAAGCAAAGTTTGATTTCAGATGTTCTATGTTGGTAGTACTTTTTATACCCTGGCTTCCAATTACTAAATAGTCATTATTGTTAAAATTAAACAAAATTAGCTCTTAACTTTTGCTGTGGTCTTTCTGATGTGGCTGGAGAGTCTTTTTTTCTGTGCCTTACTTGTTTTTTTTTTTTACAAATTGCACATGTACTCAGTAACCTCTCGATGTCATTCCCTGTTTCTGACCAGTTCATAGCCTCCTACTTCCTTCTATGACAGGTTTCTGTGCCCAGATGACTCTCATGTATGTATGTGTTTTAGCATTTCATCTCTAAGAACTGTTGGGATAATTATTTTCTCTCCTTTTAAAGAGAACTCCCTCACTTACATGGATCTCTTCAAGTTCCAATAATGCTGTATTTCAATTGGGACTGTTTTTCTTTTTGTTGGCCTTCCATTCTGTATAATTTGCCGTAATTTCCACATTGCTGTGTCTACTTATGTTGCTTGTTTAATTTCATTAAGTTTGTTAGCTGCTACTGGTAAGTTTTTTCTATGAGCATATGTACCTTTACTTCAGTTTCACAATCTTAAGGTTCACTGGTTTCTTTTGTTTTTCTGATTGGCAAGAATGATCTTTATAAGGTTTCTTGCAGTGAAGATTTCTTTTCCAGGTTTATATCTGACTTTCACTTGGCATTTCTGCAGATGCGTTAGCAAACATTGTATCCTTGGTGGTGCAGTACTAATCATCATCATGTTGCCATGCAGTGAGCGACATCTCGGCACCACACCAGTTCCAATCCCCAACAGGTCTGACCCCATTTGCCCTTCTGGGGATGATGCTCCTGAGGGCTTTCCCCCATACACTTCATAATGCGAGCAGCCTTCCTGTGGGCAGCTACAGGAGAGCAGAAAGGAGTCTTGTCTGCCATTTCAGAGCTGCGTGAAGTCTTACTGTGGCTGGAATGCCAATCCTGTCATCGACCCCTAAGTTTTCCAGGTAAGTTGGAGGACCACTTGCTGGGCCAGACAATAAGAAAAAATACTAATTTAATATCACAACTTTAAAATCAACCAGACATCAAATACATCAATGGCACTGAAGAGATCAATTCAATTCAAATACATTTGTCTTGTAGTAATACTCGCAGGTCTTAGCCTCCATTGATTGCCATGAAGCCCGTGCAAATCCCTGGGAGCTAAAGGCATAACCGTCTGTACCCATTGAGCTCGATCCTGAATCCACCAGAGGCTCTCAACATAAGTTTGTCTCAAGGGGCGACTTCAATGCTTCTCCGTCACCTCCTAAAACAACATACACATGGTGCCAGAACAAGAGTTCTTCACTCTAATCAGCTTAAGTGAATACCAGAATCTTTGGCCAGCGTCTAAATCATCATAAAGAAGACAACAATGGGGTACTCACACTTTCCCAGGCCTTGACTACATTGAGAACCCTGACAACATGAAAGAGCCGTCTGAAAACATCGTCCTGTCTATCTATTCTTCGCAATCCTATTTCCCAATCTTGTATCTCTCTTGCTGTGCCTCCCTGCTTCACGATGGCTATGCCGTCCGTCCTGGATTTGGTCAAATCAAATTTGCGCAAATCAAACTCCAAGTTTCCACACCCTTTAAAAAGGCCAAAGAACAGGAACTCGATCTCTCTGGGTGCCTTTCGCAGTGTCTCTAAGTTCATCCCTGGCTATGCACACAAAACACTGCTGACTGGCATTTTAAAAAGTGGAAGTCGCGCCTCCATCGCCTTATGAATAATCCTTGTTTGGCACAAATGACACAGGCTAAAATAGGTCTTGCAAACTGATGATTGTAATGAATGTCACTCCAGTAGAGAAAACAAACCAAAAAAAAATACACAAATGTGTAATAATAAAACCACAAACACATCTAAAGAATAATCCCATATTCTGTTAAAAAAAAGAATCCACCAAAAAAGTAATTAATATAAATAAATATCACAGATAAATCCCTCAAATCTCCACCAGGTCACATAAGTTCAGTTGCTCTGCATATATTTATTGCTTTTTCGAGTGCCAGTTTGCCTTCTCTTAGCACCCTTTCTTTCAGTGATTTGGCTAAAACTCTGCAAACATTTCTATCATGGATTAGTGACTCCTCCACTTCTCCAAATTCAAAAGATTTGCCGTATTTGTCAACTCAGTTACATATTGTATTGAGCGCACATGACAAATTTCTTTCATATATTATTTTCCTTGGAGTTACAGTATTCCTCAATTTTTTTTATCATTTCTTCTAAATTTTTCCTATGCTCCTCTCTTTCAAATGTAAATGTATTTTACAGTTCTAAGGCTTCCATGTCCGCAATATGAAGAAAGATAGAGGATTTTACTTGTCTCTCTCTCCCGCTGCTACAAGTCGCCATGATATACTACTACCATGTCTCATTTATCTAATGAACCACCAAGCTTTTGCCAACGAATCTACTTTATTGTTCTTTATTCTGAGTATTCTTTTTAGTTAAATCTTGACACATTCCTCTCCAACTGTCAAAATACAAGCCCTAAAATGTATATAATTTTATAGATATAATTGTGCATATTCCCTTTTAAAAATAACCTTTAACTTGCATTATTTACGTGCATCATTTTAAAGATGTAACTAATTAAAGCTATTTTTGATGGCTTATTTAACTTTTTTGTAATGCATGTTGTGCTGCATTTAAAATACAGTCTTCATATTACACTCTTTTTCATAAAAATACTGGCCTTCTGGCTAGTGAGCTGCTTGCATCCAAGTGATGTTTTAGCTACCATTAAAATTAAAGATTCATATTACTTTACATTAAGAGACACATTTTTGTGCACAATGTCAGCTTTTTATCATACAGTCTACACCAGCTCTCTCTTCATTGATGCTCCACACTATTAAATTTCTCCAGGAGTTATTTTCAATTGCCAGGTTGTTTCAAGGCTGTCACAATATTCTCGATGAACTGGAAAAGTACCCAGGTTGAAATCTTTCAAAGATATCATTTGATGGTTCTCTTCACAGCCCAGATATTGGCTGCAATTTTGAACAGCACTTGGGAAAAGACAGCAAATTCATTAACCTGAAGAACGTAAATTATTTAGGTTTATATTAATGCTAAAAGGATGGCTTCTTTAAGTGGCACACTTGCTCTCATGTTTCTACTTGTCAGTTTGAGCTATACGTGAACAAATAATAATAGCTTTCCAGTTTGATACTTTTCTAAGAGCTAATTGTAGTTACTGAACCTGTCCCAGTCTGCCTAGGTTTGGGGAATTGTCTAAAAGTACCAGACAGCTATGATTAATGCGTCCCCTGTTTGTTTATTTGTAAAGGTTGAGGTGAGATGTAACGAAAGAAAAAATCATTCTTTCTCTCTACACTTGACAGAAGACTTATTGACCCCCTTCAACATTTGATATTCCAAGACAACCATGTATTGAAAGAAATCTGTAATTTGAAAGCAAAAAGTGGAGAAGCATAACTGCTTCGGTGGTTAGTTATAGGGAAATTTGAGCTCACTGGACCATACTGCTGCATCTCATAGCATTTATTGAAGGACTTCTTATTTTGTATTTTTTTTTTGCAGCACTCATGTATGGTCCCAGTTAATCGGTAGGTAGTAACAATAACAAGTTTTAGTATTTAGTACTGAGGCTTATTAGAGGACCTCAGTGCTTCAGATTATAAGTGTGTATTTGATAAGTTAATGACATCAAGAAATGAAAGCATTTTAAGACTTTGTTGTTTTAAAGTATTTGTTTTAACACCATAGATAGATATAGATAGACATTTTTGATCCATAAAGGGAAACTCACTATAAATATTAGGGTGGCATGGTGGTACAGTGCTTGTGCTGCTGCCTCACAGTAAGGAGACCAGAATTTGGGTCCTCCTTGTACAGAGTTTGCATGTTCTCTCCATGTCTTTGTGGGTTTCCTTAGAGTGCTTCTTTTTTTTCTCCCACAGTTAGTTGTGTCTTGTGTGTTTGTGTGTTCATCCTGTGATGCACTGGTGCCCTGTCCAGGGTTTGTTCCTTCCTTGTGCACTATGTTAGCTAGGACAGGCTCAAGCACAGAGCAACCCTGTTCTGGATTAAGTGGGTTAGAAAATGACATAACATGACCATAAATACTCGTATTAAGAATCTGTGTGTTATTCAAGGTATCTAAATATTTGTATTATTTATAAATGGTATGCTTTAAAATGTGTTTCAATACTTAGAAAATCCAAAAAGATTATGTGGTGCTTTATAAGGATTTCTATACAGAAATAATGCTGAATCTACTGTAAATGCTGAACAAATCTAGTGCATGGTATTAATTGTAAATTAAATACTTTAAAAATAGACCTTAACTTCATTTTCTGAAACAGTGCAGCTGTATTCATGTACAATGAGTTGAGCTTATTGCTTTCATTCTGGTGGAACATTCTCCCAAATTCCAGGATGGCCACTTTATAGTGACAAGAAATTTGTTGTTAAGTGTTTTGAATGTGTGTGAGCACAGGATTGCTTTTGTTTTATTTATGTGGTTCTGTATGCTTCCATGGCTGAATGCTTTTTGTGACAGTTGCTACAAATAACTTTTGATATTTTATTAGATGTTTTTACAAGTTATAAGGTATTATTATTAAGATTGATATTTCTGTTGATGCATTGTGTTTACATGTATTTATACAGATTACTGCTATAATAAATATTATAATAGAAATTGTTCATTTTTTTTAAAAGGGGTGGAATAGTTGTAACTAATTATAATGACTGTCCAGTGTTGTATTGAATGTACCCTGAGATTGACTTGTTAAGGTTTTTATTGATAGGCATACAAAAAAAAAAAACTCATTACAATTCAAGTGATTTTTATTTCCTCTAGATTTATGAACTTTAGCTACAAAAATATTCAGAGCCACAGTTTTTGTATTATATTCCAAAATGTATTTGTATAAGTTATATTTAAACTAACACTTTTTATTAACAATAACTTCATTTGCCCAGAAAGAAAAAAAAATGTTTTTTGTTCTTTTGTCAAAACAGGAGAAAAGCCTGACATAATATGCAATAACATAAGGCATTTTCCTCCATAATACTTAGCAAAGACACAAAAGGCTCAGAGCTGGAGGTGCCTAGCAATATCACTACACTGTATGTTTTACAGGATAAAGTGTGTAAATATAAATTAATATATCCAAGAGAAGTTGTTCTCAAGTGAAGTTCGGGGGCTCCCTCTGGTTGTAGGTTTTTGTCCCAACCCACTTCTTTTAATTGGACTATCTACCTCAGTTAAACAAGCTGTTATTTTCCAGTTTCTGTTTTTAAAACCATTTGGAAATTACAAACTGCTGAATTTGTGTTAAGTGCAAATTAATTTTTCTTTTCCCTTTATATTTTGTTATATTTATAATGCACCATGCAGTGCTTATGTCTCTGTTATATGGTATGTGATTCGTAAAAGCAATGTTAATGTTTGTCATACGTTTTCCAATGAACTGATTAAACTTTATTACTAAAAATATATTTGTGATGTACTATCTTTTCAAGTGATAAACAACCAGACAGAAACACAGACACTTCTAACCCTTTTTATTATTTACTAATAATCACACAAGTGTGTACAGCATACTGTACCTGTGAATGATGGAAGTAAAAATGTAATCTTGATTAAAATATTAAAGAAATGTGTCATCTTGTAGTTTATGCCTTTTTTTGATTAGTTCATCTTCTGCTCACTTAACTCACAGTGACAGACATTTTAAGCAAGGGTGCCCAAACTTTTCCGTGCCACTGTAAGTATGTGCATCTTTTAAAGTCATTTGCACTGGTTTCTTCTGTGCTCATCATTAATTGTCTGTATTCAGATACAACTAAGAAAGCAAAGTCCACAAAAAAGTGAATTAAAAAGAAGAAACAACGTAGGCATTTTGAGATAAAGAAAACATACAAATATGTCTTAATTTCCTATAAGTATAAATCTGATGCTGCACTTTTATAATTGCAAAATAAAGGAATAAAAGAGGTCAGATGATTAAACAATGAAATCAAGTAAAGGTGAAAAGTGACTGAAAAAGTGGTTGGAATATAAATCTGCAACCACTGGGGCCCCCAAAGTTGAATGTTGAGAAACCCTGAGCTAAACTACTAGAAATAAAAATATATATTTTCCCGAAGGACTGTACAAAATTTGCTTATAAAACAGTTAACCTGAGTAGGCTTATCTTTTTCGAATAACAAATATAAGATGAACTGCACATAATCCTTGGAAATGCTGTTGGTAAAGTTTTCAGAAATCTCTGTCTGGGACCACTTACATAGCCACCCTGAAAGTGGATTTTTGCTGGAATCTGTCCAGCCACTTTGAGGTTACTACAGAATAGCCTCAATAGCCAAGAAATAAAATGTAGAAAGGGGTTGTTTATTTCTTTGAGAAAATAAAATAGATTGCACCTTTTGGAAAATTGATCATTAAGAAGTTCACCACTAAATTAGTATTGATTAAAGGCGAAATAAGATTACCAACCATAGCAAATACATACCTGTCTAGCACTGTGGATACCATATACAGATGTGTGTCAAGATGGCAGGACCAAATGTTATGGCACTCTTTTCTCGGGACAGTCTTAATATTCTGGTTATTTTACTACATCTCTACACTTTTTAAACTTTTTGCAAATATTTAACAAATATTTTCTAATTTGCCAATATTATCCAAGATGTGTTATAAATAAAAAAATAATAATTTCCTTTATTGCCTTTTTGTCCAATGATGGTAAGCATAGGAGACTTCATGTTTACTTTGTTAAGGGTTAAATATGTTGTCATTGAGCTGTGGATAAATTATCAAGAGAAGTAATGATGGATTGTTTAACATGAGAAGGTAGAAGCGACAGGGAAAGTGTATCAATATTTTTGATATTTATAATTAAGAGTAGTGGATAAAGTGCCAAAAAAGAGGTAAGTGGATATTTTCACCACTGGTATTGTTTTCTGCAAATAGTGTTTATTTTTAACTTAAATAACTTGACTGACTCTTTGCCATGGTCAGTAATGACTTTCTTGACCATGCCAAATGAGTACAAATGAGTGCTATAGACACTTTGCTGTCAGACTTCGACTACACTCACTCAGTGATAATCACTTTGTGTACACATCTATTACGGTCAACACACGCTTGTTCTTTCTTGCAGTTTCATGCAGTGGGCCAAAGAGATGCAGATGACGGTTTGTTTCAAGGCTTATTTTCATACTGAGTGTTCTGTCACTGAAATAAGTAAATTATTAAATTATCTTTTAAATACGTATGAAGTTATTAGTTAAAGCAGACCAAAATATTCAACCAAAAACCATGTTCCATTTCCTTTTCTTGAACAAACATTTTGTCTTACAATCTTAACCACATTTGTCTTTATTTTACATAAGTATAGTGAAGAATGAATATGTTGAAAGAATGCAAGACTAGTACCACTGTTCTAATGGGCTCATTCAGCTGGCTGCAGTGACAACATTTTGCATAAAATAAGAGTTAATAACTGAATAAAACTTTTTTCCCTTGAAGTAGTCTATTTAAAAGAAGGGAATAGAATACAACTGTGTAATACATATTTTTTAAAAATTGTTTTGATTGCCTTGTAGTTTATAGGGTATCTCAGCTCTAAGTTTGTATATGGTAACTTGGAAGATCATCTCACTTACATTTAATATAAATAATTATTCTGCTCCTCAGTACAAGTCAACCTAAAACCATATCATGATACAAAAATCAGTAAATATGTCCCATGTTTAGAATATGGCATACTCAGAACTTACCCAGTTGGTTACTTCTGGCCAACACTTAATAATTTCACAGTAACACTATCTCTGGTGCCTCCTACACTATGATGCTTAATAGTTTCACAGTTACAATGACACTTCATTATGGCAAACCTCTTCATCTTCCTTCTTAATGACCAGACACATGCATATTTGGTTTTCTCTGTTTTAAAGCAATTGTTTAATGTATTTTCCATTGTACGATATAAAAGCATACCTTGACCTTGTTTCACTTTACTATGGCATCTGAAGACTACAAAGTTTATTTGATAGATACAACCAAGCGATATCTGGCAAGAGAATAAAAGTCAATAGTGAACTTTCAAATTACATCTCTTAATTGCAATATAATAAAGTGAAAAAGAACAGCCTTCTGTACTAAGCCTTAAATTACACCATTTATGAATGCCGTTGCTAATAAGAGTGTGCTGGTCTTCAGAATATGTGTGTTGCGGAAAATTTGATAGTTACGAAGTAAACCAACCTTTTTCATGTTCAGACATTGGGGTTTTTCGAGGGACTCTGTGGAAACTGGTTTTTGTCCCAACTAGTTTCTCAATCAGCCAATTATTATCTTAAATTGATCTCATTTTTTTAATTAGTTGACCTGTTTTTTCCTTTTACTTTGCATTTAGAAAAGAGGAGTGGTGTCATATCTACACTTAGAAATTTGTTGTCTCTTTAAATGCTTACTTTGTTCTGATATTTTTAATTCACCTTTTCTGTTGTTTGCTTTCTCAATTGTATCTGAATACAGACAATTAATGATGAGCAGAGTAGACTCCAGTGCAAATAACTCTGAAAGGAGCAACTACTTCAGTGATATACTCACTTGTGTGCTTATTAAATCAATAATTGTCTAAATAACCAAAGCATTAAACAAAAATGATATACTGTATCTAAAAGAAAAATAATGAATTCTTACCCATCTAACACACCTGCTTCATTTAGTAAAAATACAGTATAGCCAGTTTGTAATTTCTGGGTGAATGCAAAAAAAAAACACAGAAACTAGGAAATAACTGCTTTCTTAGTTAAGGTTAAAGTCCAGTTTAAGAGAAATTTGTATGGTGCATCTGGAAAGTATTCACAGCGCATCACTTTTTCCACATTTTGTTATGTTACAGCCTTATTCCAAAATGGATTAAATTAATTTTTTTCCTTAGAATTCTACACACAACACCCCATAAAGACAATGTGAAAAAACTTTACTTGAGGTTTTTACAAATTTATTAAAAATAAAAAGACTGAGAAATCACATGTACATAAGTATTCACAGCCTTTGCTATGACGCTCAAAATTGAGCTCAGGTGCATCCTGTTTCCCCTGATCATCCTTGAGATGTTTCTGCAGCTTAATTGGAGTCCACCTGTGGTAAATTCAGGTGATTGGACATGATTTGGAAAGGCACACACCTGTCTATATAAGGTCCCACAGTTGACAGTTCATGTCAGAGCACAAACCAAGCATGAAGTCAAAGGAATTGTCTGTAGACCTCCAAGACAGGATTGTCTCAAGGCACAAATCTGGGGAAGGTTACAGAAAAATTTCTGCTGCTTTGAAGGTCCCAATGAGCACAGTGGCCTCCATCATCCGTAAGTGGAAGAAGTTCAAAACCACCAGGACTCTTCCTAGAGCTGGGCGGCCATATAAACTGAGCGATCTGGGGAGAAGGGCCTTAGTCAGGGAGGTGACCAAGAACCCGATGGTCACTCTGTCAGAGCTCCAGAGGTCTTCTGTGGAGAGAAGAGAACCTTCCAGAAGGACAACCATCTCTGCAGCAATCCACTAATCAGGCCCGTATGGTAGAGTGGCCAGACGGAAGCCACTCCTTAGTAAAAGGCACATGGCAGCCCTCCTGAGTTTGCCAAAAGGCACCTGAAGGACTCTCAGACCATGAGAAACAAAATTCTCTGGTCTGATGAGACAAAGATTGAACTCTTTGGTGTGAATGCCAGGCGTCACGTTTGGAGGAAACCAGGCACCGCTCATCACAAGGCCAATACTATCCCTACAGTGAAGCATGGTGATGGCAGCATCATGCTGTGGGGATGTTTTTCAGTGGCAGGAACTGGGAGACTAGTCGGGATAAAGGGTAAGATGACTGCAGCAATGTACAGAGACATCCTGGATGAAAACCTGCTCCAGAGTGGTCTTCACCTCAGACTGGGGAGACGGTTCATCTTTCAGCAGGACAACGACCCTAAGCCCACAGCCAAGATATCAAAGGAGTGGCTTCAGGACAACTCTGTGAATGTCCTTGAGTGGCCCAGCCAGAGCCCAGACTTGAATCCGATTGAACATCTCTGGAGAGATCTTAAAATGGCTGTGCACCGACGCTTCCCATCCAGCCAAGGATAGGTGTGCCAAGCTTGTGGCATCATATTCAAAAAGACTCAAGGCTGTAATTGCTGCCAAAGGTGCATCAACAAAGTATTGAGCAAAGGCTGTGAATACTTATGTACATGTGATTTCTCAGTTTTTTTTATTTTTAATAAATTTGCAAAAACCTCAAGTAAACTTTTTTCACGTTGTCATTATGGGGTGTTGTGTGTAGAATTCTGATGAAAAAAATGAATTTAATCCATTATGGAATAAGGCTGTAACATAACAAAATGTGGAAAAAGTGATGCCCTGTGAATATTTTCCGGATGCACTATAAATGAGTTGGGACAAAAACCTTTAGCCACAGAGGTCTAGGACTGAACTTGAGAGCCACTAAAGTAAACCACCTAATATCAAATTGCTAGCGTTTGTAGAAAAATGGTATGGTGAATATTATCAAAAGTTCTACTTTAATCTAAAAGGTTTATGATGGTACCATCCCCACATCAGAAGATTAGAATACTGTTTTACAACACAGTTACTAACAAATACATTGATGAGCCACAACATTAAAACCACTGGCCGGTGAAGAGAATAACATTAATTAATTCATTACAATAGCACCTGCCAAGGTAGCATATATATTAATCAGCCTTTTAACAATCAGTTTTTGAAGGTGATGTGTTGGAAGTAGGAGAAATGGGCAACCATAACGGTCTGAGTGACTTTGACAATGGCCAAATTGTGATGGCTAGACGTTTGGGCTAGTGTAACAGCAGACATTTTAGGGGGTTACCAGTATGCAGTGGTTAGTAGCTACCAAAAATTGTTCAAAGAAGGACAACTGGTGAACTGGCAACAGGGTCATAGGAGCCTAAAACTCATTGATCTGTTTGGGACGTGAAGGCTAGCCTGTTTGGTCTGTTCCCACTGAAGAGCTACTATAGCACAAATTGCTGAAATAATGCTGGCCATGAGAAAAAGGTGTCTGAACTCCCAGTGTATCACAAATTGCTGGTCAGAGTACCTATGCTTACACCGTTCCATCACCAAAAGAGTCTATAGTGGACATATGAGTATCAGAACTGGACCATAGAACAATGAAAGAAGATTGCCTGGTCTGATGAATCACGTTTTCTTTTATGTGTCTAACCGGGTGCATGCCTGGGGAAGAGATGGAAGCAAGACAACATCATTTATTTATATAGCACATTTTCATAGAAGTAATATAGCTCAAAGTGCTCTTTAAGATGAAAAAATAAATGTTTATAAAAAATAAAAATAACCTTAGGCAATACTAAATAACAATGAATAAAGTAAGGTACAATGGCTGGGAGGACAGAAAAAAAATTACTCTTGAGGGCTAGAGAAAAAAAATCTGCAGGGGTTCCAAGGCTGCGAGACCGCCCAGCCCCCACTGGGCATTTTACTTAAAACAATTGATCTAAATCAGTCCTCATGGTCTTCAGGCTTCACGTGAAAGAATTAGATGATGGCCATGTGGACATCTGGGGTACTGCCTTCTATCCATTAATGTAGGAACTGCATGGTGCCTTGATCAGGTGGTGGTGGTGTAGATCGCAACCGCCACAGAAAAATCGGAGAAAGAACAGTAGAGTAAAGTAGTGATTAGTATGGATTGCAGAGCCATGATAAAAATGATGATTCAATTCATATATATGCTATCAGGATTAGGGTTACACTAAAATGTAGATATGAGAAAGACATGTTAAAATAATAGGTTTTTAGCAGTTTTTTAAAGTGCTACACCATATAAACCTGGAAAATTTCTATCGGTAAGCTATTCCAGATTTTAGGTGCATAATAGCAAACGGCTGCCTCACCACTTCATTTAAGTTTAGCTCTTGAAATTATAAGCAGACACTCATTCGAAGATCTAAGGCCACAATTTGGAGTGAAAGGTGACAGACGTTCCATAATATAGGACGGAGCAAGATTATTTAAGGCTTTGTAAACCATAAGTAGTATTTTAAAGTCAATTCAAAATGGCACGGGGTAATCAATGTAATGACTCTAAAACTGGAGAGATATGTTTGGATGCGTTTTTCCTAGTTAAGATTCTGGCAGCCGCATTCTGCACTAGTTGCAACCGATTTAAGTATTTTTTGGGTAGTTCTAAAAGGAGTATGTTGCAGTAATGTAGTTGACTAAAAACAAAGCGTGAACTAATTTTTCAGCATCTTGCAAGGTTATAAGAGAGCTAACTTTTGCTATATTCCTTAAATGGAAAAAATGCTGTCCTGGTAATCTGATTAATGTGTGATTTAAAATTTAGGTCCGAGTCAAAAATTACCCCTAAATTCTAGGACACACTATGGGATGGTAGCGGTCTCTTTCTGCAGGATAATGCAGTACATCCAACCACACTGTAAAAATTGTTCAGGAATGGTTTTCGAAATCTGATGAAGATTTCAAGGTGTTGCCCTGGCCTCTAAATTCCCCAGATATTAATCTGATTGAGCATCTGTATGATGTACAGGGAAAATCAAGTCCAATCCACAGAGGACCTTCCTCAAAACTTAAAGCACTTAAAGAATTCACCATTACCATGGTGCCAGATACCACAGTGGACCTTCAGACATACATCAATGGATCAGAGCTTTTTTGGCAGCACAAGGGGGACCTACACAACATTGGGCATGTGGTTTTAATATTGTGGCTGATCAGTGTATGTACTGTATATACTGTATGTAAACATGTATGCATTTTTTTGTGAAATCTATTTATATATGTCATGAAATTCCTAATGAGTAGATGCTAGCAAAGGATGCATTATATCTAAAAGTTTACTTGCAATCCTGGTAAATATAGGTTAACTAGCTCAATCTGTATCAAAGACAAACTAATGGAAACAAAGTTGTAATGCAGAAAAAAAATCTTTTTACATTTTTAAGTCATTGAAGCTTACTATCACAGAGGAGGTATAGGCCTGTTGTGACCTGAACTATACGCCATCCCCGCAGCTTCTTTTCCTCAGATTATTCAGATCCTAAAGTACTAAGGTGTTGTACTGTGTTAGCCATTATGAATGTAGTGAAAAGTCAAGCAAAGTGACACCTTTTATTGGCTAACTAAAAATATTACAATATGCATACTTTTGAGGCAACTCAGGCCCCTTCTTCAGGCAAGATGTAATCATCTTGCCTTGTAATCATTACGTCTTGCCTGAAGAAGGGGCCTGCGTTGCCTCGAAAGCTTGCATATTGTAATCTTTTTAGCTATCCAATAAAAGGTGTCATTTTGCTTGACTTTTCACTACATTCAGATCCTAAATAAACTTACATTGGGTTACTCCTAACTGTTTTTGAAATATATAACTGGTATCTGTGCTGTTAGGTCTGTTCAGTAATCCTTCATACTGAAGACTGCCAAGTGGTGTCAGGGGAAAGTGTAGTTAAGCAGCATAGGATGGTGGTCTGTAGGATGACTTTGGAGATCAAGAAGAGGAAGAGATTGAAGGCAGAGCCAAGGATCAAATGGTGGAAGTTGAAAAAGGAAGACTGCAAGGTTGAGTTTAGGGAGAAAGTGAGACAGGCACTGGGTGGTAGTGAAGAATTACTAGACAGTTGGGAAACTACAGCAGAAGTAGTTAGTGTGACAGCAAGAAGGGTGCTTGGCGTGACATCTGGACAGAGGAAGGAGGAAAAGGTAACCTGGTGGTGTAATGCAGAAGTATAGGAGAGTATATAGAGGAAGAGGATGGCAAAGAGGAAGTGGGATAGTCAGAAAGATGCAGAAAGTAGACAAGGTGCAAGGAGATAAGGCATAAGGTGAAGAGAGAGGTGGTGAAGGCTAAAGAAAAGGCGTATGATGAGTTTTATGAGAGGTTGGACACTAAGGAGGGAGAAAAGGACCCCTAACGATTGGCTAGACAGAGGGACTGAGCTGGGAAAGATGTGCAGCAGGTTAGGGTAATAAAGGATAAAGATGGAAACGTACTCACAAGCGAGGAGAGTGTGTTAAGCAGATGGAAAGAGTACTTTGAGAGGCTGATGAATGAAGAGAACGAGAGAGAGCAGAGGTTGGATGATGTGGAGATAGTGAATCAGGAAGTTCAATGGCTTAGCAAGGAGGAAGTAAGGACAGCTATGAAGAGGATGAAGAATGGAAAAGACGTTGGTCCAGATGACATACCTCTGGAAGCATGGAGGAGTTTAGGAGTGATGGCAGTAGAGTTTTTAACCAGATTTTTTTAATGGAATCTTGGAAAGTGAGAGGATGCCTGAGGAGTGGAGGTGGAGGGTACTAGTGCTGATATTTAAGAATAAAGGGGATGTGCAGGACTGTAGTAACTACAGGGGGATAAAATTGATAAGCAACAGCATGAAGTTATGGGAAAAAGTAGTGGAAGCTAGGTTAAGAAGTGAGGTGATGATTAGTGAGCAGCAGTATGGTTTCATGCCAAGAAAGAGCACCACAGATGCGATGTTTGCTCTGAGGGTGTTGGTGGAGAAGTATAGCGAAGGCCAGAAGGAGTTGCATTGCATCTTTGTGGACCTGGAGAAAGCATATGACAGGGTGCCTCAAGAGAATTTGTGGTATTGTATGAGGAAGTCAGGTGAGGCAGGGAAGTATGTATGAGATGTACAGGATGTGTACGAAGGAAGTGTGACCATGGTGAGGTCTGCAGTAGGAGTGACAGATGCATTCACAGTAATCGACATGTCAGGAGTTTCTTCAAACCCTCTTGGCCTTCCGTCTCGCTCTCTGCCAACATAGTACACAGCGTGGAGGCAGCTTGAGACGAGTCACCCTTCTCTACAACTAGGTCTAAAGCTTGACCAGGAGCAGTCAGCAGTCTACCACTTTTAAGTTCAGACTAGTCCCGCCAGAACTACAGGAAAAAGTGGGTTGGGTTGGACCACCACTGGGAGCTTTCTCTGCGATCCATCCAGGCAGATGTTGCATAGGGCAGTTTTATAGTTACGGACTTCTCCTTGTATGTATTTAACACTGGTCTTTTGCTTAGTTAGCTGTCGCAGCTAGACATATCTTTTACTATCTGCAGGGGTGGTCCTAGCCTGTTTGGTGCCCTGAACGAACACCCCCTCTGGCGCTGCCCCTGTGCCTCTCCCCTGCGCCCCACCCCCAGCGTTTTAATAAACAATGAAAAAATACAGTGCAATAAAACAAACTATTGGAAATGTAATGTCTAATGGAGACAAAATCAAATTTTACATTTATACAGCACCAAAATATTTTGTTATGGTGTAAAGAATTTTCACTTTAGTACCATCTCCAGTCATCAGTTCACCAGGTCACTAACAACTACATAAACCTTTTCCCTCAGAGCTGCAGTCAGTTTATTATTTCGGGTTAACCTTCTCCGCCTACCACTCTCCACTACGCTAGTCAATTGCATTAGTAAGTTAGCACACAAAACATATATATCCTGTGGAGGATGGCCGGCCGTTTATCCCAGCCAATACCTACAAGCCGCCAGGTGGAGCCCTCCTTGCAGCATGGAGGTCCCCAGAAGACCAGCAGGGCATCATGGACAATGGAGTTTTTATGCACAGACCTGCTGGATGCCATGGGGGCCACTAGGGGACGCTGCAGGAAGGAGTAATGGATATTTTCCCTGAAGAAAAGAACTTGTACCTGACCCGGAAGTGATTGAGAGTCACATGGACTGGAGATTAGGAACACTTCCGGGTCAGGCTGGGTGGAAGGGTGGCAACACATCTGGGAGCTGGAGGATTGTTTATTTGTGATTTATATGAGTATAGTGGTGGAGAGTGTACTTTGTGCACTGTGGAGATTTAATAAAGTCAGTATTTGGACTTTTACCTGGTGTCTGGAGTCGTGGACAGGGGTTAGAGGGAGCGAGAGCGCCCCCTATCTACCACAATCTATACAAAAAAACTCTTACTAACTCAAATCATTTTATCAACATGTTCAAAATCTCATTGACAATATTTTACCGTTTTAAAGCCTGTAATGTGCACTCCAATTATGGCGAATTTACTAACCTGTGATAAAGAATAGAGAGAGCACACGCATTGACCTTGTGTCAGCTTCACACAGGAGAATTTATTCTTCCTGTTTGCTGTACTCTGCTCTATGCTGCTCGCGCAAGGATCGCCCATCTAACGATTTCTGTGATTTCGCACAGCCCAGGAAAAATTAATTGTGACATAATGGGCTTGGATTGACAATATTATGAATGAAATGTGCTTTATTTGGAAGCACCCCGGCCCCCCACCAACCCCCCCTTCAACAGGTTGTGTGTGAGACTTCAGCACAGCACCAGCAGCAAGCAAGTGCACCGAGGGCCCTCACACTCACTTCCTGCATATATGAGTGTGATTGAATTTAGAAAACAAATGAGTGCAAATTGTAAGTCTATATCATAATGTCTGGTGCTTTTGTGTTTGTTTTTATTTTGTTTTACTTTGCGAGCTGGTTATTAGATGCCGCGCCAACCAGCCAGAGAATCCCCAGCCGCCCCTCTCCTCCCTGTGCTGCCAGCAGCAGGCGCACTTCGCAAATGGAGGGCGCTCTTAATCCCCTCTGGTCGTAACCCGATTTGGTCATGAACCAAAGTGATTTCCCCCATAGGATTGTATGTAAATACAATTAATCCATTCCAGACTGTACAAACTGTATGTAAATATATTTTTTTAAAGATCTTTAAGCACAGAAATAGTTAATTATACCATAGAATGCAGAGTGTAATAGTAAACAAAATGTAAAAACATTGAATAACACTGAGAAAACCTTGAAGAGAGAAAAGTAACATTGCAAGAATTCACGCTATAGCCTTAGGAACCGCTCGCTGTAAGCACTTTTTTTTTTAATGAGTTTTAAGCACAGGGAAAAACATGAACATTTGAAAAATCCGTAATTTAATAAGAAACCAAGAAAAGTAACCTTGCAACAATGCATGCTACGAACCAATCGGTGTAAACAGAAGTGAAGTGGAGGTTAAAATCCAATAGAAAAAAAGTCTTCATTAAATACATCGCTCGATTCTGTCTCTTTAAAAACAAGCCCAGTGCATTCTTTAACTGCCTTCTCGGCAGCCCTCTCTCTCTTTCTCTCTCTCTCTTGCTTTCTCGCTCGCACATTCGCTCTCTCGCGCTGTCTCTCTCACTCTCTCTCGCTGCACAGAGAATGTACAGGGAGAGACTGAACGCGTGCGGAAATCATTGGCGTGTACAAACCGGAAGGGAAACTGGCTTGTTCGTCACCCAAGTGTGTGATCGTGAACAGATGCAAAAGTTTGGCAAACTTTTTGGTCGTAACCCAATTTGTACGTGGTCCGAGACGTTCGTGACCCGAGGTTCCACTATACTAGCTTAGCAGACCCTGCCTCACATTGCATTCAGCACTTTAGTAATTTTAATCTTGTAACTGAGCAGGAAGTCTTAACTTCAATTTCTAAAATGAAACCCACTACTTGTTCACTAGATCCAGTGCCAACAAAACTAGTAAAAAGTGCAATAGATGTTCTTGCAGTGCCTATTCTAAACATTATCAGTAGTTCATTATTGCATGGCACAGTACCTCATGCACTAAAAGTGTCTGTCATTAAACCATTACTTAAGAAGTCAGAGCTAGACCCACACATACTAAATAATTATAGGCCTATTTCAAATTTACCCTTTCTCTCTAAAATGCTAGAAAAAGTAGTCACCAATCAGCACACCTTACGCATTATAATTTATTTGAGAAATTCCAGTCCGGTTTCCGCACTGGTCATGGTACAGAAACGGCACTAACGCGGGTTGTAAACGACATTCTGATATCCTCTGATGAAGGAAACTCCACTGTAATTATGTTGCTAGACTTAAGTGCAGCATTTGACACCATTGACCTTTCTATTTTACTGCACAGGATAGAAAATGATGTTGGCCTTACAGGCACTGTGCTCGCTTGGTTTAGTTATTATTTATCAAATCGATTCCAATATGTACAGAAATGTGCTGACAGCACTCCATCATTATACGCAGAAGTGAGATGTGGCGTCCCACAGGGCTCAGTACTGGATCCTTTTACTGTTTTCACTTTACATGCTTCCACTGGAATCTATCGTCAGGAAACATAATGTTAATTTTTACTTGTATGCAGATGACACCCAGTTATACCTTTCATTTAGATCAAATGAAGTTTCTTCAATGTTGTCTTTAATTAGGTGTGTTAGTGAATTAGAGAAGTGGATGGATGATAACTACTTGTCTTTAAATACAGATAAAACAGAGGTGTTATTAGATGGAGGGAATGATGCTGATCACAACAATATTTTGTCATCATTTAATTTTACTGAATCAGCCCGCAGTTTGGAGTTCTCTTTGACTCTAGCATGTCATTTAAAGCGCATATTACAAAGTTGACCAAATCATGTTTTTTCCATCCTAAAAATGTTGGGAAATTAAGGTGCTTTTTAAATAAACAGGATTCTGAGAAATTAATTAATGCATTTATTTCTAGTAGCATTGACTACTGCAATGTGGTGTTCACTGGATGTTCAAACTGTTCTTTATACAGCCTCCAGTTAATACAAAATACTGCTGCAAGAACTGCTAACAAGAACAAGAAAATATGAACACATAACTCATGTTCTTAAATCCTTACACTGGCCCCCGGTTAAGTTTAGGGCAGATTTCAAAATCCTCCTTTTAACATATAAAGCATTAAATGGCCAATATCCGGCTTACTTGTCTGAACTTCTCATGACTTACAAACCAGAGATCTCAAGATGATGATCTGCTTATTATTCCAAGGATTAATAAAATAACAGTGGGAGGTCGAGCTTTTAGTTACAGGGCCCCTAAACTGTGGAATGGTCTGCCTGCTACTATAAGTGATGCCCCTTCGGTCTCAGCTTTTAAATCCCGGCTGAAGACTCACTACTTCAGTTTAGCATATCCTGACTAGAGCTGCTAATTAACTGTACAGACTGCATCTCTGTTGTTAGTCATTAGCACTAAAACATAAGTAACATGATAATTATAATTTGTTACTAACCCTCACTTGTTCTGTTTCTCTTCTCGGTACTCAAATGTGGCACTTGGTGCCATGGCCCACCTGCCAAGTTGTTTTACCTGCCTAAGGTAAAGTCATCCCTGATGGAGGATCACAGGAATCGTGCGGTAGAGGGGTCCTTTCATCAGATTTGCTGGCCCAGCGCTGTTTCAGCTGTGGATTGGCCAAATTGGGTAGGCAGCTTGATGGCTGAGGTCTCCAGGACACTAAACAAATCCAAATCATATTATGTGATATCATCTACTGTTAAATTCTGCTCCATACTTGTAAAATTTTTATTTTTATACTGTATTAAGGATTTGTTCTGTTTTGTGTATTGCATTGTATTGACCTCCTTGTTTTTGACACCCACTGCACGCCCAACCTACCTGGAAAGGGGTCTCTCTTTGAATTGCCTTTCCCAAGGGTTCTTCCATTTTTTTCCCTACAAAGATTTGTTTTTTGGGAGTTTTTCCTTGTCTTGTTAGTGAGTGTTGCCTGGGGGGTTGTCAAGAGGCAGGGCCTGTTAAAGTCATTGCGGCACTTCTCATGTGATTTTGAGCCATACAAAAATAAATTGTATTTTATTGTATTGTATTGTATATCGGCGAGCAACGACGGTAACGTTATTGCCAGAGTTAAATAATTCCATAAGTTTATGTCCATTGAGAAGCACTACTTCTGTATTCGTAACCGACAGGGGGTTAGAAAGGGCGCACCAATGCTCAAATCATCTACCTCTGTCCCACCTCATTCCCGGACAGGTTGTACGCCAAGTGACCCGGGGACTTCGGGACAGGCTCAAGTTTATGTTGAGGCTTAACATGTGGGACATACTCTCTAGGGAATCCACTACAGGACCGTTCCGTTCTCCCAGATTTCGAGACAGGCATTGGTCTTTTTACGAGCCGTATAAGCTCATCCATGGAGTGGAAATCTCACCAGTCTGGCTGGGTGAAGTTGTCAGGGAGACACTGTAAAAAGAAATAGCAGGCAACCTGCTGCACGATTTGGTAGGTGGTGAGTTCACATGGCCGCAGCCACGATGCCACCTGTGTCCAGAGAGCCATAGCCTGCTCCAGGATTGGCTCCTCTGGGTTATATTTCAAGTTCTTTATTTTCCTCACCTACGAGACTGGGGTTAGCCCACTCCTAACTGGGACCTTGGTCCCAATGGGCGGCTCAGCTCTCTCGTGTGTGAGAACATAATAAGCCCTTTTCGTTTCAACCCCAGAGACCAGCCCACTTCCGTGAGTTCCCTCTACATTCTCCCTTTTGGAAGTACTAAGCCCAGAACTGTACTTTTGGAGCGGAGCCTGCCCCGAGTCTTTCCTGGCCGTCGAACGCACTCCCTGCCCAGAAACTCAGCCCCGGTACTTTCCTATCTGGCTGTTTTTTAGGCCCTGTCCCTGTTTCTTCTGGGACAGAATCCTGCCAACTACACCACTGTCGCAATAAGAGATGCCAGACATTGTAAGAAGGTTTGGTGCAGCCACCCGTATATTTTAGCCCAGACTGCAAACGGTTAGTTTATACAAAAAAAGCACAGGGTAGTTTACCCTACTGAGTCCAAGACAGAACTTATGACCAGAGGAAGGGGAGTGGCTATTATGGAGAGTTTACCGTAAGCGATGTCACCCTTGGGGCAGGGACCGGAAGTGATGTCATCCTTGGGGCCAGAAGTATCTTCCTCTGGGCTTCGGCACCTGGTGGAATTTCCCGGGAACCGTCTGTAGGGAACTGAGAAAGAGAGTTAGTGCACCCCTCCGCCCCCTGGACGGACAAGTTGTTGCGATTAAATAAGCCCTTCAGCTGCTTCCCACTGACACTTGTGTGACCAAGGTCAATGACTGCTAAGGTGCATGGTGCGTAAAAGTCACCAACACTCTGCTGATTCCACAGCTGAAGAGTTCTAAACTTCCACTGGCATTAATTTATGCATAGAAAATGTGCAGCGGGAGCTTCATGGAATGAGTTTCCATGGTCGAGCAGTGTCTTCCAACTGTAATACAAATCGGTTACTTACTTTTTTTTTTTGCCCTTGGTCATATTTTTACATTGGTGAAATTTGGAGTGCATAATGGATTTTTAAATTTGGAAACCGATACTCCGGGTAGGTTCAATGAACAGTCTGAATTGAGTTGTTACTTCTGAATAGAGGAACAAGTAAGACTTGGTTCTCGTGATTCTCTGTTACTGTTATAAGAATTATGTTTGTTTTCTGCAAACTTTTGGAAGGCCCTGTATGTGTGGGTAGGTTTATTCAGTAGTATTGAAACTTTTCCTCTTCATCATATGTGTCTGTAGTTTAACTTGAACTTTAAATTGATTCAATGTTTGAGTATTATTTTCAGTACTCTATAATAATATCATTCTTATTTATGGCAATTTCATACAGCTGTATCTCCAATAGGATTACAAAGCCTTTTACAGCCCTGTAGAAGGACTTGCATTCTCCAAAATGTTTTGGTGAGGCTGTCATTTAGATTCCACAGTAACACATATTGACTATACAACCATAGATTTTGCTACTCCTTTGGGACTGCAGATATGGACTTGGACCTAAATGGCTGCAGTTTGTTTTGTAATTTTTATATATAAAAATTGTGAATTTCCCCTTGGGGATTAATAAAGTATCTATCTATCTATCTATTAGCAGCACAGACTTTATGGACTTCTTCAATGAGAAAATTAAAAATATAAGATCCCAGATCTCAGCATCACAGTACAAGTTGCATACAGTGGAACCTCGGGTCACGACCATCATTTGTTCCAAAACTCTGGTCGTAACCCGATTTGGTCATGAACCGAAGTGATTTCCCCCATAGGATTGTATGTAAATACAATTAATCCGTTCCAGACTGTACGAACTGTATGTAAATATATTTTTTTTAAAAGATTTTTAAGCACAAAAATAGTTAATTATACCATAGAATGCACAGTGTAATAGTAAACTAAATGGCTGCAATTTTGTTTTGTAATTTTTATATATAAAAATTGTGAATTTCCCCTTGGGTATTAATAAAGTATCTATCTATCTATCATGTATTAGTTAAGATTTGCTAATTTGTTGTTGTTTACTGCATACATGTGGATTCATTACAATTACAATATTTAACTGCTTGTGTCAATACCATCAGTTTTCCAATATCCAACTATGTCATATGTCACTCTGCTAAGGTTTGTGCAATGCATTGAGTATCTCAGTTTGACAACTAATTGAATTGAAGTTGTGCATTTGATGAAATTTACAACAGGATATAAATGTTAAACAGTGTTTTTCTGTTTAAGAATATGAAATTTATCAATTGCCCATTGTAATCTTTTTTTATTTTTTGTAAACTTGCCTCCAATATGTACTCCACATAAAGAGTCTTTTAAATGCCACTGCAACTTATTTAATTTTACTGAATGTGATTTTAAACCAAAATACAAAATTAACAAGCATTTTGAACAGATCTGTCATTACAAATGACTTAATAGTAGAATTGTCTTTTATTAACATCAGCTTGGGTCATACTACCACATGTACTTCATATCCTTTATTGGGATTTTATCAGGTTCAGTGGAATACATCATATATAAAATCATAGGTAAACCTTTTGTATACTTGTGGTTTAAAAGGAAAAAAAAAAATAAAAAAAAAATTTGAAAATAAAGGAAGAGCAATTTGTCTTTATAATACTTAAACATAAAAATCATTAGCATGCTCTAATGTGTTACTAATGCAAATTTAACAGCTGGCTGTAAATCAGAATTAGGAATGCAGGTTGAATACCTGTTCAATGACTAGGCAAACAAGATTAGTCAATTAAATAAGATGAGGGCAGCGTGGTGGCGCACAGGTAGCGCAACACAGCAGTAAGGAGACCATGGTTCATGTCCTGGGTCCTCCTTGCATGGACTTTACATGTTCTCGTGTTTGCGTGGCTTTCCTCCTACTGTCCAAAGACAGGCAGATTAGGTGGATTGTTGATGGTAAATTGTCCTTAATGTGTGTTTGGTGCATGTGTGTTTTCCCTGTGATGGACTGGCACCCTGTCCAGTGTTAATTCCTGCCCTATAACCCTATGCTAGCAGAAATAGGCTCCAGGCTTCAGTCCCCCCACACCCCACTAGCTTGGTTTGGATTAAGTGGGTTAGAAAATGATTTGACATGACAAGTTTACAATTTTTGAAGTAAGCTATTTTTTCAAAATTGTACCAAAAATTAATCTGCCATGGAAACTTGTTAAATTAACTGAATTAAATTGAAAATAAAAATCTCCCAAGCAGCTTACAGTGGTGATCTATATGGAGTTGCAGAGAACTTGAAACAAAAGCCCTCAAATTTACAGAAGACGTTCACTTGAAAGCAGCAAAAGTTGATATTTCAGAATACATGTCTTTCATGTTTCTGAAATGTTTATGGTAACAAAATAGAAAGAGAAATAACTTATTTTAATAGATTTTCTTCCAGTATCTTTTATAAGGGAAAGACACCTATGTGTTCACTTCTCTGTTCACTATGACTGAGATGGCTGAAGCATTAATGTAAAAACCATTATGATGGAAGCCATAGTTCTTATCATAAGCACTAAGGGTATAAAATGACATAGCACAGCATTGTCTTTCAGCTAAAACGGTTCCAAAGTACATGCACCTAGGATGTGAAGATAAAATGAAGAAACTGTTTATAATTTCCTTTGAACCACTTACTGTAGTGTTTTTAGTTTTGATGTGAGTAACTGAACAGAAGACCTTTAGGGATCTGAAACATCTGTATACAGTCACTTAGAACATTTAAGGTATCAATATTAAACAACAGCCTGCTGCATTAAATGAGACCCAAAAAAAAACCCAAACTATATTTAACAAAAGTTGCCCATTTGATCCCTTTTCTTTTCTTTTTAACTTTGTTAAATCTAAAAATTTGTCCAGTACTGCATTATTAATGATTGCTGAAAGGGTAGCCATAGTTGCCACATAAGTAGATTAGAAATGATGTGGAACACACAGCAAGAGCTATTCAAAAATGGTCTCGGGGTGGGGGGACAATATGGATATACAGTTTTCTGCTATGTGTAGCATCTAAAAATGTAAATGAATACTGAAAATTCACTGTTGAGTCTAGAATGAACATATTCAATAATGTTGGCTTTGTTGTTCCATTGGCTAACATTGTAAGCTGCTGGGGGAAAGCTTTTTTGGTTTGTTTTTAATTTGTTAATAAAGGTTCTCTTGACAACAAAAAGTTCCTAGGAAAATTAATATACTCCTCAATTTTGAAAATATAACTTCAACTTCAAAAATAGCGAATTTATTCTTTCTTTATTCTTTGATGGAAAAATTGTATAATGGAAGATAAAGAATTATTTTTATTTTCAGCTTGCAAATTCAAACTTTGTGCAAGGTTCTTTTTATGACTATTAAATAATGTACATTATTACGGTGGTTTAATTCATAACTGTTGATGATCAAAAATGTGCCATGTGTTTACTTTATTTGCCATACTTCAAAAGAGATGTAAATATATATTATATATATTTACATGTATAGAATCAAATTATTGTTTAATATAGACTTTAATCTTGCATGGCAATGTTGTGCTGTTAAGTTTGCTTACAGTGATTATTATATGGGAAATAGAGCACAGACAGGGCAGGTTGGTTGGCAAAAATGTGATCCGAGTCAACAGGTGGATAGGTAACATTCTGACTAATACAGTACATGATGGAAGAGGGTTCAGGGAAATGCACAAGAGTAGTTATATTTTCTACAAATGAATAGTACAGCTCACTGCATCAATAATAAAGAAGTCAAAGAAAATGGATGGATGCATCTAAAGTATGATTCAGTATTACATGAGGAGTTACTCCAAACTAAATATACGTCGTATGGACAGTCTGGAGGAGAGTGGAACCTCCCAAGTATTTCTACAAAAAATAATGGGCATACCCAGCAAATATAGGCCATTTTATTTTAAGTAAGCTACACAAACCTATGAAAATCAGGAAGAGCTTAGGTGGCTAAGCACAGTAATAGTAAACTGAAAGTATTAGCCATAAAAGTTATATGTAGAAAGCTTACAAATTACTCAGTGGTCCTCTTTAAGGAGGTCTAAAATGAGCGGCTAGACCAGTGTTTTTTAACAGTGATCTGTCACGAAAGCTACCCAGGTGTGCTGTGGAAATGATATTGTAGTGCACCTTGGTGTAAACCTGAGGGGGACCAGCTCCTCAAGTGGTCGAGACCTGTCTGAGGAGTACAGCATCTCTGTGATCACTATAGCACTTAAAGCAACTTGGACACGTCTCCTGACTGCTAGAGGCCATCTGCCAAGGTGTATGGTCGCCATCTAGTCTCACAGAACCGGCGGATAGTGGCCGGCCATACAAGCTGCCTCTGAGGCAAGGAAGGGTGGGCAAAAGGATAAAATAGCTAAGAGATACCAACAAAGTGTTCACTAAGTTCTGTGTCTGTGAACTCTGATCTCAGAGCTGCTTTTTTACTGGCTTCTGTGGTATTTCATTGCATACAATATTTCATTGTATTGTACAGTGACAATAAAGGTATCTTGCATCTAGTCTCGCCCCTTTGGACAGTTGAGCTCATATATGTTTACAATATGTGTCATGCTACTGTATATGTGTCACATGGTGAGAACGAGTAGCTCAGATTTGAAAGCCAAGTTGAATATAAACATAATTATATTTCTAACAATCATATAATTTGTCATTGACCACAGATACTAGCTTTCAGCAACCATGAATTGGGTAAGCAAGTTAGGAAATAAATAGAAGAATAGGTGGGTGAAGGGATGGTTATAATAACTATCTCAAAATGCAGTACATCTTGATCTGCATTCCATCAAGCCATTGTTGAAACTGCTTAATGTATAACTCCAATTCCAAAAAAAGTTAGAACGCTGAGTAAAATGTAAATAAAAACAGATTGCAAAGATTTACAAATCTCATAAACCCATATTTTATTCACAGTAGAACACAGAAAAGATATCAAATGTTTAAATTGAAAAAAGGTACCATTTTAAGAAGATAATTTTGACTTTGAACACATCTCAAAAAAGTTGGGAAAAGGCCATGTTTACCACTGTGTAGCATCCCCTCTTATTTTAACAGTAGCCCATAAACATCTGGGAACTAAGGAGACCAGTAACTGGACTTTTGGGAGAGTAATGTTGTCCCATTCTTGTCTTAGATATGAATCTAGATGCTCAAAAGTATTGGGTGGTCTTTGACATGTATTTTGTTTCATGATGTGCCAAATATTTTCAATTGGTGAATGGTCTGGTCTGCTGGGCAGCCAGTTCAGCACAGAGACTTGTCTGCTATGAAGCCATGCTGTTGTAAGTGATGCAGTATGCGGTTTAGCATTGTCTTGCTGAAATATGCTTCCCAGAAAAAGACGTCGTCTGGATGGGATCATATGTTGCTCTAAAACCTGTATATACCTTTCACAATTAATGTTGCCTTTCCAGATGTGCAAGTTGCCAGTTCCATAAGCACTAATGTATCCCAATACCATCAGAGATGCAGGCTTTTGAACTGAGTGCTGATAACAAGCCAGATGGTCCCTCTCCTCTTTAGTCTGGAAGACAAAACATCCTTGTTTTCCAAAAAGAATTTCAAATTTTAGTTCATCTGACCACAGAACAATGTTCCACTCAGTCCATTTTAAATGAGCTTTGGCCCAGAGCAGGCAGCTGTATTTCTCATGTTTACATATGGCTTTCTGTTCGTATGATAGAGCTTTAACCTGCATTTGTGGATGGCATGGCCAACTGTGTTCACAGAAAATGATTTCTGGAAAGGTTCCAGATCCCATGTAATGATTTCCATGACAGAATCAGGCCTGTTTAAATGCAGTTCTGCCTGAGGGCTCCAAGATCATAGGTATCCAATATTAATTTTCGGCCTTGTTCCTTGCACACAGAGATTTCTCCAGATTTTTGGAATCTTTTGATGATATTATGTACTGTCAATGATGAGATATAAGTCTTTATAATTTTGTTTTGAGGAACATTCTGAAATTGTTCCATAATTTGTAGACACGTTTTTTTTGCAGATTGGTGTACATCTGCCCGTCTTTACTTCTGCGAGACTCTGCGTCTCTAAGGTGCTGTTTTTGTACCCAATCATGTTACTGACCTGTTGCCAATTCACCTAATCTGTTGCAAAATGCTCCTCCAGCTGTTTCTTTTTAGTACCACTTACTTTCCAGTGTTTTGTTTCCCCTATCTCAACTTTTTTAAGACATGTTGCTACCATGAAATTCAAAATGAGCTAAAATTTTTCACAAAATTGTAAAATGTCTCATTTTCAACATTTGATATGTTTTAATAAAATGTGGATTTAAGAGATTTGCAAATCAATGCCTTCTGTTTTTATTTATATTTTACACAGCGTCCCAACTTTTATGGAATTGGGGTTGTATTTGACCATAATAGGGTTAAATAAACCCTTTCTCTACAGAATTAAGTATAAGGTGAGAAACACCTATGGGCAGGTCACCACATCATCTTAGGGCTTTTTCAAACATGAATAAATAAAAATTATATGCAAGATGTAGCTCTACAATATTTATTCAGCTTGGTGGCTAAATATACTTTATGAATGTACATATACAAACTAATTCTTGAAAATACAGTATGCTTTCATGTTTCTAAAGCTAAGATGACCTTTTTATTAATTTTGTTTCTTTTGAAAAATCAAACTTTATGGGACAGTTTTATAAGTTTTAGATCTAATATTACTCTGCATGTTATCATTATAACAGGGGTAAGCATAAATCTTGGATGGCATCCTCAAAAAAGAAATCCTGAATCCTAAACTAAGTTCCTTTTTGTATCTAAGCAACAGACAAAATAAGCAGTAGTACAGTTCACATTGTAAATTACAATAAAATAAAACAGGTTTGCAAACTTGGGGCTATAGTGCTAAACTGAGAGTGAGAGAACTTAAGTGTTTTGCTGTTTGATTATCTGTGTTGAATTGTCCTAAATTCAGCAAGATTGCTTCCAGCTTCAGTTGTGCTGTTTTGGTAAATGACCTTTCAATCCATCCTACTATTATTTTAGCGATAACAAATTCTGTATTTATATTAACCATAATCCTGTAGTTTTGTTTGTCCTGTGTGCAGTATGTCTTCGTTCAGTATTTAGTGTATTAATTCATGCTGTTTTGTCTTTAAACATTTTCCATATGGCTTAAAACTAAGAAAAGTAGAATCAGTGCATGCATACTATTTTTTTTATGTAAGCCTCATTTATCATCCTAATTTGACATGACAGCTTTACTGAAATCTGTAGCATAGAGCTTAATACTCTACTAACATTTCAAAAGGTAAAATGGAAGCAGAGTTGATAACAATCTACTGTAAAACCTCAAGTTATAAAGTGAGAACATTCTTCTTATTTGCTTTAAATGCTTAGTAATACCATGGAAAGATTATCGGTGTTCACGTTTGAAACAGCTCATAAAAGATCTGTCCTTAGGTTTCAGCATCCTAATATTCTGGGAACTTTTTATAATCTTATTTTTGATTGCTCGTCTCTGTCGGCTAAGTCTCTAACAGCGATGTAAACCCTGTTAGGCATTAGAAGTTTAAGTATTTATGAACAGTGTATTCCCATTTATCTCCACTCGTGGATAATTAGAGTTTGCTTGCAGACCCTGCTTGTCAGGGGCTGCTTCTGGTTTAGCAGCAGGAATTGGCTTAAAGTAGAACAATGTCAGCTTTCTCTCCAGACAAGGCAATTAAGATGTCTGAACTCTTTCTATTCTAATGGTAGGTTTGTGTACCTTTCTTGGTCTAAAACCCCACAGGAGGGATAGTGCCTAGGTCAGTTATACTACCACCCACAGCTTTTGACTTTCTGTCTTTGTGTATCAAATGATAAGGAAAAAAAAAGTTGGGAACATTTGCTTGTTTTGTTAAATACTGTCATCTCCACCTTCAAAAATCTTTTTATAGACATACTAGTCTTTTTAATTCTATATACTCTGGATGGTATTAACATTATGATTTATTACTTGATAACTCCTGCTGCATCTGTGTAGTATCCGCATCCTTTGAATGTTGCCAATGGGAGTTTATAGTCATTAGGTAACATGAATCATTACTAGAAGCCTGGCAATAAGAAAGAAGGGCAAAAATAAAGTGAAAGCATTTTTTTCCTTTTCAAAGTAACTTATGAAAGCAAATGTTTATCTGTTATGTCTGCAGTATCTTTCTACCATCAAATTGACTTAATTCATTTCACTGTCATGGGGAGATGCTTGCTTCAGCCAGTCTTTGTATATTGCCTTTCTGTGATGCTTTACACTGAATTAAGCCCCTTAACACCTTACACATGACTCCTTTTTTGCTGAATGTACTCCTTATCCTGTCTCTGGTAAATTGTAACAAGTTAAACATACAGTTGGTTTTGCCCCTACATTATACTTTATTTTCTTGAACCCAAAAAGGGTGGATTAATTTCCAGGCAGTCTTGTTATTAACTGGCATGTATATTAAAGCAGTGTCTTTCCCTTAATGATTTTCTCATTCATTTTGTATTTTCTTACTTGGGTGTCAAGTTCACTCAGGTTGAGTTCTGCTTGGATTCTTACTTTTTCATGTGCAAGTGTTTATATGCTTAAAATAGCTGACTGGGTTGACAAACATAGCTTGACAAGTCTCAAAAATTTATTTCGAAAAAATTGTACCACCACACCACAATCTGTAATGTGGCATGCTGGTGCCTTGAATCCTGAGTCTGATCATTGTTCTTAGTGTTCTTCTGGGTACTTCAGTTTTCCTTCTACTCAAAGCCCCCAAAATGTACATGTTTAATTTGTAATACGTTTTATGTTGGGTAGCATGCTCAATGAGGGCTGGACAGTCTTTTTTGGCCATGGAACCCTTGACATTTGTTTTTTTCCTGTCTAGCTTATCTGGAGTTTTATTTTTTCTGTCTTCCCTAGCATCTGACCTTATCATCTGACTCACTTTAGAGATTTAGAATACATTATATATAAAGACTCTACTGTTCTACTGATTATAGATCTATTTTATGTAAGTCCATATTTATTTATTTTTATGTATTAGTTTTTACATATTTGTTTTTCTTTTCTTGCAGCTGTTTCTTTGATAATTTGTAAAGCAATTCAAGCTACATCCTGTGAAGAATAATGTGCTACAGAAATAAATGTTGTTGCTGCTGTTGCTCACTGGGTGCTTTGAATGTGTTTCATTTAGTTCATGCAAAACAGTTCTGGAGCTTTAATTCTGCCCCATTTAGCCAAATTTTCACAATTTTTAATAATGATATGACTAATTCCAACAGTCCTCGGCATGCAATGTGCAGCAATAAAGAGAAATAATTTGTGGCTGAGCATTTTTTTAATTTATAAATACAGTAAATTAAAAGTGTAATATCTGCACATATGCAGATGTTGTCAGGGAATTTTCCATTTTAGTGGATGCAGTGATTTAATGCATTATAACATTCTGCCATTATCACTTAAAAAGGAATGCTCATTTTGTAACGGTCTGTTTGGGTTACGAATGTTACAAAGGTATTTGTTGTGCAGAGTGGATTTTTTTTGATAAATGGAATAAGTTAAATTTTAGTGTTTTTTTTTTTTTTGGTGAATAAACAAATTAAAGAAATAATTAACCCAAAATACAGAATTACACAATTGTTTTCATATTTTTAGACCTCTCTGTGGGTGGGAAGGATCTATACTTGTCACTGGGCCAATTTAATGTCTCACTATTTTGAACATGAGCCTGAAGGGATTTTGATTTAATAAATGGTCAATACACAACCCTAACCTATAAAATGACACAACCTCTATGCAACACCATCAGAGTGATTAGTATTAGTCTATTTCTATTTTTCACCCTTTTAAATTTGCTGAAATTTGAATGTTTGCTAATTACTCTACAGAATCTGCATAACAGAAAAGGGACAGTGGCATTCATTCTTCAGTGAACATCCATTAGTTGTCATGTGGTTTTTGTGGTCATGTGGTCATTTGTAGCATATTTTATTTACTAGGATTTGCATTCAGGTAGAATGAAAATAGTGAGGTAGTAAAACAGTGCTGCTCTTCCATAAACATCTCTAAATGTGCTTAAGAGTTAACACATTCTTAATTAACTTAAAAATATGGTCATTAGAGTAAACTGTTTCTATTAACGAGAGAACTTTTGCCATGTGACATTTGTGAAGCATCAATTAAAATAAAAGCACAATCCTGAAATTTGACAATTAGTCTTTAATTTATAAAGCACATTTACACTAACTTATTATTGAAATCCTTTGCCTCACCTAAGCTGAGTGCCAGATTGTACACCCACACAATTGTGCAAGTAACTGTGCCTCTTTATGCATTGTATAATTTCATAAGGAGAATGCTTGTCATTGTTGTAGTTTTCAAAACTGTTGGCTTGAATCCACAGTTTTAAACACCTACAGTATAATTGCCCTCATTATACTGTATGTATGGTATACTGTACTGAAAACACATTATAATATGAACTATTGTAAAATGTTTTAAAATACATAACGTAATAAAATATTTATCAGTTCCACAAATTTTAAAGCAACATTACACGCTCAACCTTCAATATTTACCTTTATCCAGTTCAAAACTGTAAGTGCGAGTTTGGAGTGTTTGGAGCCTGCATGGAGAACTGCAGTGTCCTTCCAAACTAAAGGACCTGTAAGCATCACACTGAAAGTCAAACCAGGTCTGTGAACTATGTGCATAGCAAAGCTCAGCAAAATACTCACAAAGACGACAGCCATTTATTATGAGCAATTGCACACTTTTGCTTTGATGCAAGCAGATTCCTATATATTTTACCATCTTAAACCACATTACTATATGATGTTCTGTAGAGCGCTTTAAACCAGTCAGAACCGACTCATATCTTTCTCTCCAAAAAACATAAAACTATGTGTTTTAAATAGGGAAGGTAGACCAGTTTCAAATGTAGCTTTTTCATTAAACAAATTGTATATAATAAATATTTAAGATATTTTTCATCTCTTAACCTGCACAACAACATATATAACTAAACTTGTTTGTAGTACTAGGGTGTTATATTGTGTTAGCCATTATGGATATAATGATAAATCAAGCAAAATGATACATTTTAATGGCTAACTAAAAAGGTTACACTATGCAAGCTTTCAAGGCAACTCAGGCCTCTTTTTCAGGCAAGATGTAATCAAAACTTGTTAAAATTGTTTAAAGTATTTTTCACTCTACTATGGTCCATTGAGTTCAAAAACAGTTTGTACACCAGGATCCTCTAACCTTTCAGGAGGACTGAATAATATATTTTATTACTGTTGTAAAAAGAGGACACAATGAAATGAAGCAGTTGTGACGCCAATTTGATGACCCCATATAATTTGAAAGAATGCACAAAAATGCAACACACAGTAACTTGCGGAGATGTCTTTCCAGATGAGAATTCAGAACAGAACTGAGTACAATATGACCAGAACTCTTTAGGCGTTATATAGTCACTCAGCGGGTCCAGGATGGTGGACAACGGAAGTGACATCAGTGGTGGAGTGGTTTCAGTCTTCCGTTCTGCAGAGGGAGGAAGACGGAAGCTATCAGACTGCAGCATCAACCCCTGGTTCAGTGAGTAATTACCATCACCAGAGCCCTTAAGCTGTTTCCCATATGGACGTGTGTGAATGTGCTACATTTTGATTCTGAACATCTTGAAGACCGAAATAATACCCCTTGCCCCTCTCCAGACATAAAATTGTCAACATAATGTATTGGTCTTGTGGATAATTTACTTGTAATGGTAAAGGGTTTCTAATCTGTCAAGTGCTTCCTGAGGAATATCCATACTAAAACCAAGTATTAATAAAGGTTTTTTCACTGTTTCTCTGTTTTGCATCTGCTGACACTACTGAATTTTAAATAGCACAGAACTTTTTTTTTTGTTGATTTCTGTACTAAATTCAGCAAATAGCTAACTGCCATACTTGTGCAATATCAAAACACCATGAACTGCGCACCATATAATTGGCAATTAATACTTGAAAATTTGGAAATCTGATTTACATGTTGCAGGTAACTTAGCAAGAAATCTGTAGCATGTATTGTCAAACTAGCATAACATGATTGAGGTTTGAGGGATGCTGATGCCTGTCCTGACAGCATTGGGTACAAGACAGGTATCTCTCAAGCGCACCCATGGTTACACTTACAGAGCCAGAATAGAATCGCTAAAATGAACATGATTTGAAGGTGTGAGGAAGACTGAAGTACCCCAAAGTGCAACCTATGATTACAGGGGGAGAATGTACAAAATCTTTAAATAGCAAAATAATGCTGAATCTGCAATTACAGCACAGTTGTAGTGGGAACATTTTATCCTAGGCAAAATTATTGCTAGCATTAGAAGACATATATAAATAGCATGTTGTCATGTTCAGACCATTAGCACTATATACTGACTTCACATCTGAGTGCTTATAAAGAAAGATCAGTAGCAGTGTCAATTTCTTACACATGGTTAGTCTCCTATTACTGAGTTCATTGCGCTCTTTTAATCATTTGGGGCATTGAATATTGGCCAGATGAAAGTGGTATGTATTCATTATCGTGAGAAAATTAAGGATCATTGATGATACCACAATCCAGGCTAATTGTGTATTTCTCCAATGTACCTTTTGATGTTTTAAATGATTTATATTTCAAAAGATTGACATTCTTACTCAGTTTGTTTCAGCTCTGGAAAATACTCTGTGGAGAAAATTAAGTCATTGTGTGCAAATGTTTTATGTGATAATCATTTTGTATCCACATTAAGCTTACTTAGTTTACATAAGTGATTTATGCTTCTTTGAAATTTATCATTATTAATGGTGTTAAAGATGTGTGTACTCTTTAACCCTTTTTTGTTGTCAGGGGTGGTAAAAATCCAACAGTGGGCCCTTTGTGGTTTAATGGCAGTGAAAAGAGTTTTCCCTTGTGGGGTTCCATGCTATTAGAAGAAGGGAGGGAATATTTTATGCCAGTTGAGGGTAGGGTGGGGCACCCTGTGGGGTTTATTAAATAAAGAACAGTATGTTGGCGCTCTGCATGGGACCTAGGGCCGTTTATTCTCTCTCTTCCCTTCTTGTCAGGCCTGTTTGTTGTTGCTGTCAATGATTGGACTCCGAGATGTGTTACTTTAATCATCTGAATTAAATTTTTCATTTTCTTTTGTGATCTTTGTGTTCAGGGTTAGATATTTTGTCAGGATAACCTGGCAAGCATTCTTATTTTCTTTATGTAAATGATATTACAATTCTTATTCTTAGAGTGGAGGTTACCGAAAAGTTCACCTGAGGTGTTGTTGGATCATATATGGTAAAAAAGCCCAAAAAGGGGAGCTACGTGTGATGCCTTTTGGTGATAATGAAAGACTTCCCATCAGTCATCTAATAAGGGTAGAAAAAATATCCTACAAGTAGTTATAATTATTTGAATTTTCATTTATAGTGCATGTATGGTGCTCAATAAAACTAAAACAATTCTTCACAAATAACTTGTAAAAGCTTTAAATCAAACCTTGTTTATTTTTTTTAAACCATTAAGAGCATGTGCTATTACAAGTCTAACAATATTATAATACAAATTTACCATTTACCAGGGCAGTATTAGGAATAAGTGCACACCCAAGTGATATAATTAATGTGCCTCTGGCAGACATTGGGTTGACCTTAGAAACACACCAGACATGTTTGTTTTACATAACATAGTGTGATGAAGATAGTTGTGACATAAAAATGTAGCACAAGGAGATATGTAGTTCCAGCACAGCTACAGAACAAAATGACAAATTAAGGTACAAAATAAAAAAGAGCAGGGTAAATAGAAAATATACCTGGACTAGTAAACTAAGTTGAGTGCTGTAGTTAAATGGTCTTTGTGGAATTTAATAAAGGTATCGTGTGGACTATTTTAATACTAATAATATGCTAACACTTTCTGTATTCTGTGTAGATTCTCTGAAGAAACAGTTAAAAAAAAAAGTGAAATATTGAAAGTGCAGTTCTTGCTTAAGGGGACTGTAAAATTTAATAACCTATTATCCAGAAAGGCTGAGCCGTTTATTATAAATCCTTTAATATTGCCAAAAACAAAGAGGAAAATAATAGTTCATAGTTGCAGCTGTATTTTAGTAATTGTCCATTATTCCATCAGGTATCAATTACAAATGTGTAATGTTATGAAATAAAACAGGCAAAGTTCATTTTGTATTTTCTCAACAGATGCGAAAAACAAACTGCAATATTTTTATCTATTATAAGGTAGGATTTAAATATTATTTATTAGAAAATGTACAAAAATAGAGAGCCCCAACAGTTGTATTCTAGGACCAACTTATTTATTATTTATATGGCTCATATAATGAATGAAAACTGTATGAACTTGACTGCACTACAGTAATATTAATGATGGTGAAAGGGGGTTTGTACAGACCTTTGTGGTCTAAATTTCCATGTATTTGTGTTTGCTTTGCCACAGTTTCTTCAGGCAGTATTCCTAGTTACCCTAATAAATATCTAATGAAGAAAAATTGTATGTAAATCTATCTTTTTTAAACAAACTGAAGTTAAGGTATACTTTTCTGTAAAAAAAAAAAAAAAAAAAAAAAATGTGGTATCCATTTTGCTGCAGATATACATTCTTTTTACATTTAAATATAATTATGTTTTGATCACTGTTGTTTAAAATATCAGTAGCTTTCTTTTAATTCTGCCTTTATTGTTCAAAAAGATGACAGGGCCCGTTCTTGAAACTAGCTACATTAGAAAACAGTTATTTCCCATGAGCACCATTTCACTTTGCTCTTCTATAATTCCAAGGGGGCTGACTAGTCAGTATCTGGAAAGTTAAAATGTCCCTTGATTGCCATACCATCTTTATCACAAATATGTTTGACAACAGCCTTAAAGTGTCGAGCTAGATCTTAGAGTTAGTAAAAAGACTATTGTTGTGTATTATAAAATATATACAGTACGTGTATATATGTATAAAATATTATATCTATTCCATATCTATATCATATATAATATGATATGAAGGAGACCATTGTGTAAGGAGTAAAACATGAATGGAATTCTTGCATTGTTGCTAAAATGGCCCCAATATAGTTTACAATGAACTGTATAGTTTACAATGAACTGTATTTGTAATCCAATCATTTTACATTTAATAACTCCCAGTAATCCATCTAGTACAATAAATTTGAATTTCATGAGAGAGTAGACATGAGAGAGTAAAATGTCATTACTTGGTCCACACGATTGATGCTGTACATTGGGTTATTGTAGGCTACCACAACACAAAGCCTAATGACTGCCACAGTGCTTAGGAAGGTAATGTCTTTGTTGTCCTTCCACTTGATCGCAATCATTTTAACTTACATGTGCGATGAAGCTTCAAGCAACTAAATTCACCAGGCATGTCATGGCAGTTTCATTATACAGTGCTATATGCATCAGTTTCACTATCTGTATCAAAATCTGATAAATGAATATTGCTTGATTCATCTAATGGCTCAGTTTCACCTTGTTCTAAAACTGGCTTTACATTTGTTTGTTAGCATGCTATTAGGCATTTTGGTCAAAGGGCCTGTCTCACTCATGAATATTGAGGAGTTACTACAAAATGGCAAAATACATAGAAATATTAATGATTTATTTGCAGCATGAAGTTATTTTATCCACTAGATGGCACCAGAATATCGTTTGAGCTTATCATTACATGCAAACACTATAGTTTAACCTAAGAAATGTTCGGGTGTAATACTTTTGGGCTCATCTGAGCCCAAGTGATGCATGGAGGTTAATACAATGATATGATAATCAGTCTTGATGTAAAAAAGTGGAAAAAAATGCAAATAATTAATAATCTACTGTAGTATATTAAATATGTATTTAAGTATTTATATTCATATAGGTGGTTGATAATATGATGAATAATTAAATCCCATTCTATTAAAGTATATTTTTTGGAAAGTGCTTCAGTTACACTGATATTCCACTGATGTAGTCATTTCTCAGATCTCACTAACTTTCACAGTCCTTTTAGCCTAAACTCAATGAAGATGTGTTGGAGGGATCGAGAGGTTATGGTGCCAGTTACCCTTAGTGGTACAATATCTTCTTAGTGCTTTATTGGTACTCAAAAATCGGAATCATTCTGTAGGTCTTCTGGTATGTAGAACTAGCAACCAATATCACAACTAACATAGCTCTTCTAAAACAAAGGAATCTTTAATGTAGTCAGGACAGAGTATAAGACATATGTTTCTGTAATTATAGCGAATAAGATGACAACCCTTCAAGCATGGAAGGCCCCGTGTACTGGGATGTGTACAGACAAGCAAGATACCAGATAAGGTAAAGCATTCATTAAAGTTAGGTATGAAAAAGCAGGGTCAAAACAGGCAGTAGTTGGTGCATAAAAAAGGCACACATTACACCAGAAGAGCTACCGTAGCCTAATAAACCAAAAGGCAGAACTTAAAAACATTAATCCTAAATATTAGAAATTGATCTTGGGAGCAAATTCAGGTAGGCTACTAATGCTTCTGAGCTATTGGTACAAGGGCAAAGAGCTAAAGCAGAGTTCCTTGTCACATTTTATTCGTCTTGTCTCTCCTTTTATATGACTTCAGCCCAATTATTATTGCCAAGCAATGGAGGAGGATGGGAGTGGGCATGGGAAAAATATATGTGAAAGAAGGGGGTGGACTGGCATGGAGCCCATGCTTCAAACTGACAAACTAGTTGCTTAGTTTGCTGGTTTTATTATTACTTAAAAGGCAAAATTCAAGTTCCTTAATAATATGCATGAAGCTAATTTTCCTCTAAAAGTAAGTCCATATGGAGAACCACATTCAAACAACAAATACTGAATTTAACAGCAAGGCATCTCCTTTTTTGTCTTGGTTGTGTTGATTAGCATATCTTTACATTTTTTCCTAGTCTACATTGTCCTTTTTTCTAATATGAAATTGTTTGTTGTTGTTTATATCTTACTGTTTTTTTTTTTTGTAGATAAACAATCTTTTTTTCCCCTCCTAGTAAAGTTTTTTTCTTTTTCTTAATTTGTTCATTAAAATGAGACAAATATCTTCGCGTTTTTACAAAATAATACTTAGTCAAGAATGATCAATAAGGCTTGCATTTCTATTCAGAATGATTCTAATGAACCCTTGCATACATGTGAATATGATGTGTGTGTGCATCACCCAAAATGTAAAGAAACAAAACAATAAGATAAAAAACAATGCATGTTTTCTCAAACAACTTTGATTCTGGGCACACAAGAGATGTTTTATTTTTACTTTTACTAATATTAGTCCACACAAAATGATTTCCGAACTTGACCTATGATTATGTGACCATTTCTTTTCTTAAAGGATGACAACTCTAACAAACTAACTAGCATCCCTAGCAAATTGTAAAATGTAGTGAAAGAGGTGTAAATTATGTGACTGTAAAACTTTTTAATAGAATAATTTCAGCATGATGCATCAGTATTAGCTTTCGTTGTGATTACATTGGCAATGCTGTAAAAGTAAATATAAACATGGGTACAGGCTTTTTTTATTGGAATTTCAGAAAGTCACAGTACTCGATTACTTACTGAGCAACACTGTGTTATCTGCTCGATTGACACTGTGGAAGAATGGCCATACCCACTTCCAGTGACAGTAAAACATTTTTACAATACATTTTATAGATCAGTGAGAGAGGGAAAAACGGGACAGTGGACTTGAGTTAGGAATTAAAGATCTGAAGCACTGATCTGATTTTTTTTTTTTTTTTATTTTTTTAGCTATTTGGGTGATCAGAGCATTTTTTTGCAGATACAGAAAAAAAGTGCACTTCATAGTGTGTCTAATGATAGCTGCCATTTAAGCTAACGTTCATGTCTTTGTGGTGTGGGTGAAAAGTGGAGTACCCAGGATATAATGATTTAGATTATTATTGAAAGTGAAATTAGAGGTCAGAAGTTGGTGTTAGATTTGAGTATTGCCAAATATTTCAAATGTATGTTTTATTATATTACTGTTTATTCCTAGTAAAGAAGTAATGATATATTCACTTCTACAGTAATACAAGTTATACATGGATTTAACCTATCAGTGATTGATTATAACATAAAGAAATATTCAAAGCACAAATAATACACTTTTAATTAATAATTAGGTTAGTAATGTTTATTGCATTTGTATTCAATTCAAGCTATTTGAGATACATAATCAAGAAAAAGATTTATTGTTTGATTACTGTAGCCATTGATGGTGGATGTTTAGGGGTGCAACTCCAGTATGTTTAACATTTGAGATGCTGTGCCATTAGTAACACTACCTGGTCAGGGAGCTCATATATTGAAGGGTTACTGGAAGATGTAACACATTTTCACTTTAGTCACCCATTCTAAATAATGGCAGCAGCCAATTGTTGTTTCCTTTTGATGGGCACTGACACAACACAGTTGCCTGTGACTCGCATGTGCTTCAGAGGATCACCTTCAAGGCTCATCTGAGTTATGTACTACCCCTTTGGAACAAGAGGGTGGCGCTGGCACTAATCATGTCCTCTCCTTTTCCCTCCTCAGTACCGAGGAGATACCCAGTAAGTGCAACAGACCTTACAAACACACACCTTCCGGTCTCCTGCCAATAAATTCTAAACTGGCTGGCAGGAGGCATCATTCAGTTTAATGAGCGACCCGCAACATGGAGCTCCCAAATTGAGCACTGGGCCAAAAAGACTATTTTCTTAAAACTGTTTTTGTTACTTGCCCCACCAAGCACCATTTTTTTTTCCTTAAAAACACTTTGAAGTAAACTGAGACAGCCAGGTTGATGCCTCAACATTTATTCTATAGAGTTGTTATTCCTCACACAACAACACCTGTTATTTTTATAATTAGGCAGAAACAATAGTAGGATTACTTTTTGCCACCAGGAAAAACTACAATTTGGCAGTCCTGGGAGTTAATGGGTTTTACAGATGTGGGTCTGACCTAAAATGTCTTTGTGCTTAGGCTTAAAGGACCCTTCTGAGCTTAATTCAGAGCTTGGAGTTAGGAGTAAAGTGAGTGCTAAGGGCTCAAGTGGCAGGAAGAAGAGGTAGCAGATAAAAGAAGGGAGTCAAGAAGGAGTGTTATTTCATGTTTTAATGGTGAAGTGATCCAGTAGCCCTACAGAGAGATCAGTTCCCCTTCTTCATTCATTGTGATCCTTCCCTGTACTCATTTTGTGTTTACCTAGACTTGAATCATTTTGTTTGTGGCTCACTTGAGTGCACCCCATTGATTGCAATTGCCATAAGTTAAGCCAGCGATTCAGCAATAATATTCATTTTGTGACGTTCCAGCCAACATGTGAAAAATGTTAGGTGAAACGATGGCTTTTGTGGTCGTGTGCAAAACTATATCCTGCAAATCTTCTTTCATCCTGTTATCACAAAATGGATGGGTCCATATATCAGTTTGATTAGTTATGACAGTTTTTTTCTGAACACAAGAAAGGACTGTCTAGACATTTAAATGGTTTCTTCACATAAAAAACAC
>JANRMT010062819.1:43719515-43759907 GCA_026402145.1 Polypterus bichir lapradei | reverse complement strand
TATAGTTGTTAATGATTGCAAATAAGTTATATTTCTTAGAAAATTATAAATAAAAAGTGTTAATTAATACAAATACAATGCCAAACAGTATTTTGTAGTGTGATCTGATAACTGTTGTAATTATTATTTCTTAAAATTACTTTTATATGTTTATGTGGCTATGTGATCTGTACAGTGCATCAGGAAAGTATTCACAGAGCATCACTTTTTCCACATTTTGTTATGTTACAGCCTTATTCCAAAATGGATTAAATTCATTTTTTTCCTCAGAATTCTACTCACAACACCCCATAATAACAACGTGAAAAAAGTTTACTTGAGATTTTTGCAAATTTATTAAAAATAAAAAAATTGAGAAAGCACATATACATAAGTATTCACAGCCTTTGCCATGAAGCTCAAAATTGAGCTCAGGTGCATCCTGTTTACCCTGATCATCCTTGAGATGTTTCTGCAGCTTAATTGGAGTCCACCTGTGGTAAATTCAGTTGATTAGACATGATTTGGAAAGGCACACACCTGTCTATATAAGGTCCCACAGTTGACAGTTCATGTCAGAGCACAAACCAAGCATGAAGTCAAAGAAATTGTCTGTAGACCTCCGAGACAGGATTGTCTCGAGGCACAAATCTGGGGAAGGTTACAGAAAAATTTCTGCTGCTTTGAAGGTCCCAATGAGCAGAGTGGCCTCCATCATCCGTAAGTGGAAGAAGTTCGAAACCACCAGGACTCATCCTAGAGCTGGCCGGCCATCTAAACTGAGCAATCAGGGGAAAGGGGCCTTAGTCAGGGAGGTGACCAAGAACCCGATGGTCACTATGTCAGAGCTCCAGAGGTCCTCTGTGGAGATAGGAGAACCTTCCAGAAGGACAACCATCTCTGCAGCAATCCACCAATCAGGCCTGTGTGGTAGAGTGGCCAGACGGAAGCCACTCCTTAGTAAAAGGCACATGGCAGCCCGCCCGGAGCTTGCCAAAAGGCACCTGAAGGACTCTCAGACCATGGTAAACAAAATTCTCTGGTCTGATGAGACAGATTGGACTCTTTGGTGTGAATGCCAGGCGTCACGTTTGGAGGAAACCAGGCACCGCTCATCACCAGGCCAATACCATCCCTACAGTGAAGTATGGTGGTGGCAGCATCATGCTGTGGGGATGTTTTTCAGTGGCAGGAACTGGGAGACTAGTCAGGATAAAGGGAAAGATGACTGCAGCAATGTACAGAGACATCCTGGATGAAAACCTGCTCCAGAGCAATCAGAGCACTCTTGACCTCAGACTGGGGCAACGGTTCATCTTTCTGCAGGACAACGACCCTAAGCACACAGCCAAGATATCAAAGTAGTGGCTTCAGGACAACTCTGTGAATGTCCTTGAGTGACCCAGCCAGAACCCAGACTTGAATCCGATTGAACATCTCTGGAGAGATCTTAAAATGGCTGTGCACCGACGCTTCCCATCCAACCTGATGGAGCTTAAAAGGTGCTGCAAAGAGGAATGGGCGTAACTGGCCAAGGATAGGTGTGCCAAGCTTGTGGCATCATATTCAAAAAGTCTTGAGGCTGTAATTACTGCCAAAGGGGCATCGACAAAGTATTGAGCAAAGGCTGTGAATACTTGTGTACATGTGATTTCTCAGTTTTTTTATTTTTAATAAATTTGCAAAAACCTCAAACTTTTTTCACATTGTCATTATGGGGTGTTGTCTGTAGAATTCTGAGGGAAAAAAATGAATGTAATCCATTTTGGAATAAGGCTGTAACATAACAAAATGTGGAAAAAGTGATGCACTGTGAATACTTTCAGGATGCACTGTATGACTGCTAAACACATTGGATCATTACATTACATATACTCATAGCATATTACCCTTGAGTCATTACTGCATCCAGATAAAACATTTAGAATTTTGTGACTTTAATGCCGAAAACATTTTTCCAAGGTGTTACTTTTTGATTATTCATTTTTATTGTTGCATGTCGGACATTTCATTGCTAACACCTTGGTTACCAAAGTCAGTTAAAGTACTTCAATACATACAAAGATGCAATGTAAACCACTGTTTAAATATATCATTTTAAGATATTTCTGAATTTAAATTTACAGAGATAGTATGTGTAGTTTAATCTTTGCCCATTTTTCTATACTAAATGCAGAAATACAGGTCAATGTTTTGAATGGGAGGAAAACTGAGAGAAAATGACAAGTGGAACAATTTATACTGTTTCCTGCATTTTAAGCTAATAATTTATATATGTAACCAGGGGTGCAGACAATTTAATTTTTACAGCGTAAGAGAACAGAATAACAAATATGCAGTATTTGAGCTCTTTCTGCCGTTGCCACAAACACAGCACATCATTGCTTGCCTACGGCTGCTTTGCAAACTTAATAAGATGACGTCTTTTGGATCATCAAAATAAAAAGAACATAAAATGTTTAGAATGGAAAAACTGATATACTGCCCATCAAAGCTTGTTCACCTAATTGGCGCCCTACTGTTTTGCTGTCTCTCAAAAGCACCCCAATGTTTTAGCGTTTATGTTATGACCTGGCATACCATTCTGTAGATTAACTGCCCTTTAATGAAAGAATCTAATTGGCCCCCAACTGTCTAACTGTTTCTGAAAGGACTCTAGTGTTTTGACATTTACAGCATGACCTAGCAGACAATTTCGTAGAAGAACTATCCTTTAACTAAAAAATCTAATTGTACCTAGTCCTTCTAGTTAGGTTAAAAAAAGAAAATATTTTGGCCTTTGCATCATGTAAATGCAATATAAATTGCATTGCTTTCTCTTTTAATATACAGTATAAAAGGCTCCTCAATTTTGACTTGTTTTGTAGTGCAAATAAAGGCTGCAATGAAAATGCAGTATTTTGTTTTTTTTTGCTGTTAACTTCAGGCTGTTATTCAAAAGCAAAGTTAATTTGTTTTTGCAAAAGTAACTATATGCATACAGTGTTTTCACAGTCATTTCACTCAATAAGTCTCAGATTCTTTACTTGCTGGCTTTGCCCAGGAAATTTTCTAAGCCAATGGACCTTTGCTATTATGTCATTGGTTAAAAAGATGTATCAAACTCCGTATTGAAGCAGTATTTGGTAATATTACAAATATGACTTAAAGTTGATTTATTCAATGCCTAAAATTGCTAAAAAATCTTAGCTCTCCATTAGCATCAAAAGCATAAAATTAGTACTGCCTCAGTATACAACGAATATGAATAAATGTCTAGCAGGAAAAAAAAAACAACAAAAGTTACAATTACTTTTAATCACTCAAGAGCAGAGCCAATCCCAGCCAGCACAGGGTGCAAGGCAGGAACAAATCCCAGGCAGGGTGGCAGCCCACTGCAGGGCGCACACACACACACACTAGGGGCAATTTAGGATTGCCAGTGCACCTAACCTGCATGTCTTTGGACTGTGGGAATAAACTGTAGCATCCGGAGGAAACCCACGCAGACACGGGGAGAACATGCAAACTCCACGCAGGGAGGACCCGAGAAGTGAACCCAGGTCTCCTTACTGCGAGGCAGCAGCGCTACCACTGCGCCACCGTGCCACCCTGGGGAGAGAATCCTTTTCCCCAAAATAAATGTTTGTTCTAAAATGTTATTGATTACATCCTGCCAGGTTTTAAAAAATTTTTGAACAGATACTCTTAGCGAGAATTAGATTTTTTCCAATTTCAAAAAGTGTACAACATTAGCTACCCACTGACTTAAAATAGGTGGGCTAGGATTCTTCCAGTTGAGCAAGATAAGTCTACATGCTAATAGTGAAGTGAAGGCAATTAAATTTGTTTTTCCTTTTTTAAGCCTGTCTGAGAGTACACCAAACATAGCTGTTAATGGATCAGGAGTGAATGATCCAGAGTGATCTTAATTTAGTACATGCCCAAAACATGGCCCAATGAGGCTGGAGCTCGACTGCAACATTCGCAGGTTGGATCTTGCCCTGGAAACATTTTGGACAGTTTTAAATGAGACAGATGTGCTTGATAAAACATTTTAAGTTAAATAATAAAATAATTTAACCGTTGAATAATTTTAACCGTCGTGCACATGAAGCTAGAGTGAATTCTCTGCATGGCTGCCTTCCACTTCTTTTCTAACATATTGAGTAAGAGATCCTTTCTTCACTGTACTCTGGGATCTTTGAAAGAAAGGGATTTTAAAATGTTGTTATATATTATCGAAATGCTTTATTCTATTCAATTGTGGCATGGATAAATCGGTTAATTTGCATTTTTTCCTTTCATTGTATAATTCCTCTTTTTTTTTTTTTCTTAATGCTGATCATTGATTGGTATTGCAAAGTTAATGACAATTTGCAGGTGGGACAGCACTATTGGCTTTTTCAAAAAGCTATACACTGATAAAAAAAAATAGTTTAATGAATTTATTTCAGATTTTTTGTCACATGTGACACAGCCCCTGGTACGCAAAAGCAATCAACAATGCTGCATGATATTTTTCTGTATTTGTAACTACACTTGTTTCACCAAGGGAGCATCCCCTCTACCTGCTCTTCTAATCATGCTCAATTCATGAAGGGGAAATCCCCTCTCCATTCTTCAAATGCTGTCTCTGGGTCACCAAGGAACTTAAAAAGGTAAATTAGGTTCCAAGGTCGTAAACGGGGAGAGACAATGCTCTAAGATAAATGCTGTAGTCCAAAGTGGTTTAGAAAAAATTGCAGCAGTTGCTACTTTTGATGGCATTCCTCTTTTATTGAGGCTCTTATTTAAACTTTGTGAGTTTTGTTGAAATCTGGAGCAGTGCACTGGCTGATGGGAATTGTAGCCCCACTTCAGCATTTGCTGAAAGCTGCAGGGAAGATGACAGGAATAGGAGATAATATATATTAAATACCTTCCTTACTGACTAAGCTCTCAGCTACACTGTCTAGCAAGCAATTGCTAAACATGTCTTCTTCAAGCTTTGTCGAAATTTGCTCCTTTCAGTTCATCTCTGCAGACGGCTTTCTGAGTGATCACTGTCAGTGATGTGGTGAAATGGAGGATGTGGTGCTTTAGAATGGCCCACTCACTAGAGCATTAATAATGATAAATACCAGCAAATAAAAAATTCTGTCCTCTAATTTTCATTTTTCTACAATCCCGTAGAATTTCAATTGCAGTGGTTAAAATAATTTTTGTGATTTTGGGCTATTTGGTTTTTCTAAATATTGACATATCGAAATATCATCTTTTTAGTTATTGAGTGAGTGAGTTACATATGTATTACAGCTTTGCATTACAGTCTGTAAATACAAGGTGCAACCAGTTACAGTCTTGAGGTTTCTCACACAGTGGTCCCTTTTTTGCTAACATAAAAATGAAATCTGTTTGTACGCAGCAATTAATTAATTAATTGATTATCTTTGGAAAGATGAATGCGTTGCTTTACACATGGTTTCTCCTTCTCATGCTCTGTGCTTTTCCTTAGCAAGGTTGGTCTCAATATGGCACCCACATCTATCTCCTTTGCATAATATAAACTCTTCCACTTCTGCGGTGTGGCACTAGGCTGCCATTTAGAAGGGTTTGCTCCAGCCTTTGTTGCAGCTACATCCTAGGCATTAGGGTTTCTGCTGCTTAGCAGAGTATGCCTGTATGAAAGATTGTTTTAAAATAAAAATAGCTTCTTCATTTTTTTTCTCAAAAGGTTTTATTAGTGTATATTCTCTATTTTAGAAGGACTGAATGAAGCATGCAATAAAAAAATAAAACGGGCAAATAAGAAGAAGCTAGAGAAGAGCACGTGTAAGCATGCATCTGCAAAAGGTAAATACAGGAAAAGCTTAAATAAAGTGAAGGATAAATGCAATGTTTACCAGCATAACCCTTCACCAGTTGTGCGTGTGAATTTCAAAGCTCATTAACTAGGACAATAATATTATATATATTATTATATTAAAATATAACCTATCACTAAATTATTTTGGAACTAAGTCAATCAGTGAAAATGCCAACCACCAGATCGAAGGCTAAGAGGTTCTTTCTATATAAAGGTGAACTTTTACTTGCAAGGGGCAAATTTAAATCTATCTCTTTAGAAATGTTGTGGTAATACCTGAAACGGACTGTTTATGCAATAGAGACAACAGATCTTTAGTGCTGTGGAGCAGTATCGAAAAGAGGAACTAATAAAAAAAAAAAAAAAGATTTTATATATATATATATATATAATTTATTTAAGACATATATGAGGTACTGCTTACTAATAATAGCAAATATTTGACTTCTATCTTAGCTGCTTGAGGATGTGTCTCTGCTACTGAATTAGTTTGCTCTTACACACAGTTATCATTTAATTGATATTATATATTAAATATATTGTAGTATGTGTGTGTCTGTTATTTGAGTTAAATACAGGAGTTTAGTCGGTGGATTATGGAACTTGGAGTCGGGAGGCGAGTTAGGAAATGGGTTCATGCAGGAGAGGTAAAGACAGAATGTGGCAGCTGGGAAGGAGAATTTCGATGCGTATGACCTGAGGTTTAATAACCTTATAGTTAGAGGTTTAAAAGTAATTAAGATTGGTCTAGACAGAGACATCAAAGTTCTGTATCAGTATTAATTTGGTACTTTGTGGTTTTCCTTGAATGAAATATGCCTTGTATGTTTTCTGCAAATAATGAAGTTTTTTTTTTCTTTTGTAGTGTTCTGTCATAGTTTACATATTTCATATGGTTCATTTTATGAAGTGAATATCCTCCAAGACACTACAAGTAGATATCCTTAATCCAGTTATTTACATTATTTTTTCATAGATGTGCAGGTTGTTTAATGACTTGCTCAGAATCCTGCAGTTTGTCAGATGTGGCGATTAAGTGTTTAGTGTGTTACTTAGTAGATTTCACTCACAAGAGCATACAGTATAAATTGGAAAACTAATGGCAAAATCTAGAAAAAACTTCTCTCTCTTTCTCTCTTTTTCCTTTAATCTTTAGTACATGGACCTCCAGACTTCACCCTGTTTTTACTGTTTTCCATTAGACAAAAAATAACAAAGAACAAATCAGCAAGGAGCATTTATTTAGTTTGTTTCACATGAAGCTGGACATGGAAAGTTTTATATATTCTTTCCTAAAATATACGCGTATTTTATATAGAAACTTCATTAGAACTCTATCACACACAAAGTTTGTGAAATGATTGTTTAAATGCAGCAAAACAGAAAGTGGGGCAGCACGGTGGCACACTGGTAGCGCTGAGACCTGGGTTCGCTTCCTGGGTCCTCCCTGCGTGGAGTTTGCATGTTCTCCCCATGTCTGCGTGGGTTTCCTGCGGGTGCTCTGGTTTCCTCCCACAGTCCAAAGACATGCAGGTTAGGTGCATTGGCGATCCTAAATTGTCCCTAGTGTGTGTGTGTGTGTCCTGCGGTGGGCTGGTGCCCTGCCTGGGGATTTGTTCCTGCCTTGCACCCTGTGCTGGCTGGGATTGGCTCCAGCAGACCCCTGTGTTAGGATATAGTGGGTTGGATAATGACTGACTGACTGACTGACTGACTGAAAACAGAAAGTTGAGGTTTATTACAATAATTTGTCTTAATGTACAGTATCAGACTATTGTGAGCAATTGATCTGAATGTGTGTGTTCAGTAGAAGATATCTGAATGAATAAATTATATTGCAAGACTTTTTCAAATTGCTGGTTACATCTTGAAATCTCTGCTTTTCAGTTCTAGAATGTGTTGTAAATCACTCAGATTTACTAGTAGCTATTAGTGAGTCTATGGTTTCTAAATCAGATTTTTAGCTCAGGGTTGTGGGGAGTTGAAGCATATCCTAGTAGTATCAAGTGCAAGACAAGAACTGGTGCTGGACTGGAATCTGTCTGCCTTAGGGCACTCTCTTGCACACCTACTCATTTGCTCGTATCAGGGCAAGTCAAAGTCTTTAGTCAAGTTGACTTGACTGCCTTTAGACTGTGAGAGAAAACCAGGAGTCCCTACGGACAAATTCTTAATTCAAAGTGCTGCATCATGATGCAGGTGCTTCTATGCGATAATCGTTTAACAGAAAATCAATCAAACTGCTGCGTACAGCACTTTGTTTAGAGAGCAATCCATCATAATAATTTTCATTGTACTGTATAGAAGAATAAAATATAAAGAAATGAGAAAAACGTGCATTTATTAAGGAAACATACTGTATGTTAATACTTAGGCAAATGAGCTCTTCTTTACTCTAAACAATATGACTAATCAGACTTCTTCAAAACTGGATAAAGTTAGGACAGAGATGGAGCAAATAAGGTATAGTATTTTGTTTTGTAGTATGCACATTATTTAAATAAGGACATTAAACTGAAATGGCACTCAATTTTCTATTGCTCTGCTTGTGCTTCTAAAGCTGCCATACAATAAATGCAGTGTATTTTATTGCTCACATCTAGTTTTAGTCATTTTTTTCTTTCAAGAGAGTATTTATTTTGTAAAAATATGTTACCATTGTTTCCTCAAAACCTTAAAGGCTGAGAGCAATGTAGGATAATCTAATAGCATTGTAGGATAATCTAATTTAAATATACGTTTTTGAGTCTCAGTAAAATAACTTTCCTATAAATGTATTAGAATGCATGAACCCATGCTATGTCAGATCAGCTACAGATACACAGAAAATCTATGTTAGTAGGCTCTGGAACATCTTTGAATAAGTTGCAATGCACTGAAAATTTAATTTAAAATACACAGAGTTGATTATTTAAATTACATCTGTTGTGCAATTAGGCGGCACAGTGGTGCAGTGGTAGCACTGCTGCCTCGCAGTTAGGAGACCTGGGTTCGCTTCCCGGGTGCTCCCTGCGTGGAGTTTGCATGTTCTCCCCGTATCTACGTATTTCCACCGGGCGCTCCGGTTTCCTCCCACAGTCCAAAGACATGCAGGTTAGGTGGATTGGCGATTCTAAATTGGCCCTGGTGTGTGGGTGTGTTTGTGTGTGTCCTGCGGTGGGTTGGCACCCTGCCCAGGATTGATTCCTGCCTTGTGCCCTGTGTTGGCTGGGATTGGCTCCAGCAGACCCCCGTGACCCTGTGTTCAGATTCAGCGGGTTGGAAGATGGATGGATGGATGGATGTTGTGCAACTAAATACTTTTGTTACTCACATAAATGTTGAAGTTCACCTCACTGAATTAAAAAGAAAGTATCACTCTAAAGGTGTATTATTTTGTGTTTCTTTTTTTATATCGATTCACAATAATGTCACCTTATCCTTCTTATTTAACCTTCCAGCAGAAGTTTATTGGTCAAAAAAGACAAACAGTAGCCTGTTTTGAAAACATTAAAATGTGATAATACAATCTTCAAATAAATTTTAAATGTCTTATTTTGTAAAGTAATATTCCCATCTAGTCTTTTAATTTGGGACATTCTAATAAGGTACCAAAAACTGTCATTAGTATTTTACACTAACAAATTTCCTTTTTCATAAAGTGATCTTAAAGATAAAATGTCTGCTGTTGTGCTGTTCTTCTGCAGAAAAGAATATGCCTGGAACTGTTTTATTAAATGTCTTAAAGCATTTCTAGTGAGAGGCTAGTTTTTATGTAACTACAAAAATGTAAACTATTATAATTAAATTAAGCAAGACAGAAGGCTATTCTTGTACATTTTTAGAACAGTAACTGTGTTTGTATGTGTTTTTTAAAGCATTTTGGTGCCTCCTAGAGGAATTTTCACAAATTGCTGATGCCTGTTCACAGAGTTGCCTTAATACATTTTGACGTGAAATGGTTCTGTAACCCTAGTGATAAATGTTTTCTTGAAAGCACACAGCCAATAAATAATTAAAACCTGACATGAGAAAAGAAAAAGAACTTAACTATAAATAAAAAATAAGTGGTGTCATTTGAATGCTCTGTAGTGTCTGTTTTCATTGTGTATATCTCGTCAATCAATTTTCCTCCTCTGCTGCTGTCAGACCTCACAGCTTTACCAAATTCTCACTTTCTAGCTGCTAAACCTTGTGTACTAAGTGTCCATGGAATTCTGATCCAAAGGTCTCTGATGACGTTGGTTAGAATTTTTGAGGAAACACCTTTTTACAATTTAACAAGACCACAAAACATTAAAAAAAAGTGTAAAATGCTGTTTACTGAACCACAGTCAAGCAGCTGACTTTTAGAGTAATGTCACCACAGGGAAATTATTAATAAGCAGGTAACTTTAATTTCCCAGTTGCTATAATTTCTTTACTTGGTGAATCGTCATTGTAAATGTTGGTTTCAGCCATTTATTATTAACTTTGTGCTGTTCTTGGCATAATAATGTACGTGGCTTCAGAAAGCACAGACATTGAACACTGAATTCCTGCTCAGGAATATAATCACATTTCTTTGGAACTTGTAACTAAGCTTGAATTTCTGTCATAAAATTATCAAAGTAAACATTGCAAAGAATGTCAGCATTTTCCCTTGACACCCCAGAAACAAATATTAGTGGTTTTGAGATGAAGTATTAAATTGGATTTTCAGTCACTTCCACATGATAATTTTAATGAGATGTAATGATATCTTGCAACCAGGTGTCTTTCATATTTCGAAGGACAGTCATAGTCTAGTCTGTACTTAGATTAAATAATTGAATCCACTGAATAATATCCATTAAATAATTAGTTTACTGCTTATAGATGGATTGATAAACTGCACAGAACACTCTTCACTGTGAAGTTTTATACCAGGGCACAGTACAAGGCACTGACTCGAGCATCATTAAAAACACCAAGCCATCATGCACTGTTGATCTCATCTCATTTCTCAGGCTGGCTGAAAATCCTTTTGCTAACTGACTCCTTGCTGATCATATTCATTGTAGTGAGTGTTCAGAAACTGATTACCACTTTCATCCTATTTGGTGTCGCACCATTGCCGTAGCTGAGATTAGGACTTTCATTTTACAAACTGCCTCAGCACATTTTAACTGGCCAAAAAGTTCTAATGGAAAAATTACAGTATAATAAATGACATACATTTTCAAAATATAAATGTACATGTCAAAAAAAGTGTGTGACTTTAATCCATAACTAAATTTAAGATGTTCAACAGTGGTGTTTTTAGTAGGGATATGTAAAATGTTGTAATACATTTATCCTTTCCTTTGTCAGACAATGCTAGTATTGCAGTAATTATTTCTGAGCACTGTTGCTGTAAGATTAAATAAATGTTATGATGTGTAAAGGGAAGAGATGAAAACCAACAAGTACTACTGACAGTGTGGTGTAGTTGCTAAGATTTCAAACCCTAAAATTGTGAGTTCCAATCCTTCTACTGACACTGTGTGACCCATAAGCAAGTCATTACATCTGCCTGTGCTCTAAGTGGACAAACAAAAGAAATGCAACCAATTATATGTCAAATGTTGTAAGTCACATTGCATAAAAGCACAAGTCAGACAATAGCTAATAATAATTTCGAAATTTAATGTTACAAAAGATATGTAAAAATGCATGCCTATATTTGAAATGCCTAAAACAAAGAATCAGAACAGTTTGATGCCCTTATAGCCCACAACCTTGGCATCTTCTTGAAACAATCAACAGACATGACTTATTGTTACAGGTTGGAAGTAGTTTAACACTTTGATGTTTGCTTGCCTGTTATCCTAAGACTAAATATTATTTTATTTAGCCATATGTTATCTTTTGCAATCCTGTAATTCTTTTCTATGATTCTGTAAAGTCATTGTAGATATTTACCCTTGTTTTAGCAGCTGCTGCTGCCAGAATAAGTGTAAGCTCTCCTTGAGCATTAGCATGATAAGGAGACAAAGAAAAGGGAAGAGTTAGATTTACAGAGAACTATAAAGGCAAACTTGTTTCTCTAGCTATAGAAAACACTTTGCGCATTTTAAATTGTGTGAAAGGGTACCAGGAAGGTTAAAAAGGAAACATAAGCTGGTTATAAGGGAAGGAGAGAGAAAGCAATTGTTTTACAGTATTTGGTTAGGTATCATTATTTGATGTTTTGTGTTTCACATAAATATTTTTAATAAGTATGTACATAATACAAAAATGACATGATTTGAATTGTGCAGAAACTTCTGTTTCTCTTATGGAGACCACTTGTTGGGTTCAGGGGAATACTAACTACTGGTGAAGAGGGAGAGTCAGTAAGTAAAAAGCCACATAATAACATAATAAGCTTGACATTCACATGACTTTCTGAAATAAATTATTGTGCATCCCTAATAAGAGACTGCTCAAGGCTTGAAAGTTCCTGTCACAATAGCAGGACAAAGGAATTCCCTTGGTTCTTTTTTGCCTTAAGTGTACATATTCTTCTGTCTTCATTGTAAGCCAAAATGGTGGTGGTCTTTTACTGTGCTTATTTCTATTGCTTTATGGACAGAATTTCTTTACCTAACACTGTATGTAAGCATGAAGTCAAGGCTGCCCCGTGTGGTCTGGAAAGAGGCTTCCTCAGCCCAGTTTGCAATTACCTAAAGTTCTTTAGTCCCTAGTGAAGAAAATGATGAGGCACATTGCCCCTGCATAATTGATAAACTTCCATCAGCCTCACAAGGTTCTTAAAAAGAGATGGCATCCCCTGGGTTTTGTCAAACTATGAATGAAAGCCTTGGCTTGTCTTTATGGCAAGTGACAGCAGTTTGTTTTCTCATGCCAGCCAATTTGCTAGTTGCTTTTCCAGTCTAGTATACTCGTATCTAACAGTGTTTTACAGTCCTAGTTCAACGGTAAGACTTTAAAATGTTATATGTACCGCAATACTGTCAATGCCATCTGACATGAATGTTTGAAAAGCAGTTGTGCAATGCCTAGCATGGCAGCCAGAGATAAATTAGAACATTCGGAAAACACAGTGTTTTCTGTGTTGGTGTCAGCTGGAATTTCTGTATCTCAAGCTTAATAGAGATTGCTTCTTTTAAAGATAAAGAACATATCCTTAAAATTTTATTTCTAATACGTATGTTTACTAATATATACAGTTTATGTGTATGTGTATATGTGTGAATTTGTGTGAGTTAGTAGATATAAAAGTTCAAGTATACAATAGAAATGTTTTTATTTCAGCAATTATTGGAGCAAAACAGTTGGATTGTGTTAAATGCAGAATAGCTTCCAATTACAGAATGCTTTGCATGAAAACGAAAAGCACAGGACGCAATTCAAATTTATTTAATATATTGTTCCGATAGATTTATTTGATTCTATTTGCAAAGCATGTGATTCATTAATCACCTTAATTTTCTTTACTGAGCATTTTCTTTACATAATGATAAAGAAGCAATGTAATTATTCAGAGTGGCATGATGACACAGTAGTTAGCACACTACTTCACAAATCCAGTGTTCTGGATTTGATTCCCACACTCGTTTTTGAATCTCTGTGTAGTTTATATGTATGACCACTGTACTTCTGCTTTGGTTTTCCAAAATTCCATTAATTCCTCATTTTCCAGCATTCCCAAAGCACCTTGTATTACAGTTGGTGAACTGATGATTTCCAGCTGGTCTGCAAGAGTGAGGGTGTGCATGTTTGCTCTATGACAGAAATCATTCAAAAAATGATTTCTGCCTTGTATCTGTTGCTGCTGGATTGGGCTCTAAACCCCCAGTGACTAAGTGCAAGAATGTTATGTGATTAGTTTTTTTTACCTTTATATTTGTAATATTGTACAAATTCAGGTTCACGATTCCTAAATATATTCTTTAAAGGTACAGCTTTTATTTCAATATAGTAAGGGACTCTGAATAAAAAAAAAAAATGAGATGCATATCTGCTACCAAATTATTTAATGAGACAATTTGCATTATTTAAAATTTCAAAATACATTATAAACTCAGACAATAGTGATGCTGCTTCACTATGCCTGCAAGTGAGATTTAACAGTTTTAAGATTCACTGCCTGAGATTTTTTTATCCCCAAATGTTATTCCTGTTATATAAAATATTTCTATATCTGTGAGTTTTGTTCAGTTCCATATAGTTTCATTTTACGTAATTGTTCATTATTTTGGGATTTCTCACATTTTACAATCAAACTAAAAGGAACTCATTATTATTAAAAGAAAAAAGCACTCTAGACTTTAGAGAATACTTATTTCTTCCACTCTTTACCAAATTCTTCCAGCTCCCAATATGTAGTCATTTTCATTATTAGAAAACTTAGGAATTATCTTAACTTGCATGGTAACTTTCATTTTCTACAATTAGATGTGCACATATCATTTAGGTTACATTAATTGTAAAGTTGTCCATAATTTGTGAGGTTGAGGATGTGTGTGTCTTGACTGACAGGTTGTACACTCCAGCTACTTTTCCTGTATTCTGCCCAATTTGTCTGTGGTGGGCTTTGATTTCTTATTTTCCAGTACTTACTGGTAGAGTCCAGAAAATGACTACATGAATCAGAAGCAAGCACTGAGACCAGAAGATGGCACTACAGCATCAGAAATGTCAAAGAAAATATGATAGGATTTTGTTTACTCAACAGTTGATTACATTTAATCCCATATAAGATACTTGGTCTGTTTTTTTTTTTTTTTTTTTTTTTTTTTTTGTTCAGGACTGGCTTAACCTGTATTGGTTATGCAGTTGGCCAGCTTTTGCATGAAACCAAGAATGTGTTTTGATTTTCGTAATCTCACATTTTGTTTAATCACCTGGTAGATATATAGCAGCATCAGACCATTCATTTTCCATCTTTTTGCGTTTATTTATTTTTTTAACATATAATTTGCATTGGTTCTTTTCTCCACATTCTATACTTTTCTGGATGTACCAATAGGATTTAGGGTATATGTTTTGCTTGTGCCCTGTACATTTAAGATGCTCATGCATATACAAAAAGGCCATCTCATCTTCAGACTTATGATGGAAAGCTTCTGGTTTACCATATGAGATGAAAGCAAAATGAAATGCAGAAATAATACTGATATTCTTGTTGAGCTTCCAGACCTTTTCCAGAAACTAAGTAAATGTCCTTAATAACAAATGAACAAGTTATTTTGGGTAAGAAAAGTCTTGAGAATTTTGGCACATAACTTCACCTCTGCCTAGGAAACCTATTTTTCACATTTTTATGAACAAGTGGCAAGAAATTTGCGTTGTTGTGAGCTTAGTATTAGACTTCTTAGGAGTGTTTGTATTTCACTTTGAAATGTTGGACTTAAAGTCTGATTTGCTGCGGCCTAAGAGACTGTTGTTGTAAGCACTTGTCAATGAATTTGACACAGTATAAGCTTGCAGTGCCGTGATGTGGAAAGAGTAGACTTCCAGAACATCATTTGCTTAAGTAATAAAGATTACTTTGAAGGACACTGTAAAAATAATTTTTCCTTTTATGACAATCAATGCTGAATTTTATATCAGGAATAATTTACTTTTTGTCTTTTAATTTTCTATTTTTGTTTTGTGCCCTCCCCCTCCATAACCTATCTGTGGGAGGGGAGCAAAAGTTTTAGATTTGTCAAAAATCTCCAGTTTTCAACAGATCTTGACATTTTAGGGTCCCCGGATACCAAAAATATTGATATCTCAATAATAGGTGTGTGTCTGTCTTGTGTGTGTGTGTGTGTGTGTGTGTGTGTGTGTGTTACAGTTTCTTCAAAATGGTCTAGAGCTAAAATGGCTGGATGGAAAAATACCAGACTTGAAACTTAAGCCTGTTATGAGGAGACGATGTGCTGATTACTTTTTGAGCCAAATCATGCAAGAGAAAGACACATTCTAGAGAAACCCTCAAATGCCATAATTCTGCAATTAATTATGAATTCTTATCAAATGCTATTGTAATTACCTATTTTATGATCATAAAGATCAGTATCAGAGCAGTAAATAATTACTGAAATGTTATAGAATTTTTTTTAATGTTACTTGGTTCCTAGGGCGCAAAATCTACTGATGCTCACGCCCAAATTTTTTTTGTTTGGCAAAGAGCCTTATTGAAACACCATATTTCAGTAAAATTGCTTAAATCAAATTTCGTTTTGTAAAACAGTAAAGAAAGTGTTTAGTTTATACCAGGATTCCTAAGCTATTGGTTGTTTCCTGTCTACTGTGTTTTTCATCTTTTGCTTCTATAACTGGAAATTTTTGACTGGTCAAACAAAGTTTAACACATTGTATTAATTTGAGTGACACAGTAAATGCAGAAATATTGACAAAGAACAAAAACAAAGATGTCGGAAAAGAGTACAGAAGTAGTAGATGGGGAAGCTATAATCTCTCTCAATCCAACACAATGGGCATTAGTCTATAACAGAAGCTGAAATTACAGAGAAATATTGTAGCTAAAAAAAGTCACCATACCTTGCAATACTAGATCAGTAGATTTCTTATTCTGTGATTGCCTATATAAACTTGCTCACAGAGGGGTCATTCTCTCAACCAACTCCACAGTACATCCCACCTGCACCTGTGTAAGATCAGGCTCAGCCAAGTCCATCAACACAGCAGCACAGTTGCTCTATAGAGCTTTTTACAGAGCATCCACAAAAATCCGTATTTTTCGGCACATCTCCATGTATAAGCCCAGCACACTATATATACATGATTACAAATACAGGATCAAAACACAACATGGTGAATACTAAAACCACATGATACCTTGAACAGTGTTAAACTAAAAAAAGTAAACTAAGCAAATTTCACATACACACATAATCTCCTTTTGGGAATGAATAAAGTGTGGTTTGTCTAGTTAGCCTTCTTTTTGTAGGTCTATCTGTTGTAAAAAGCTTCTTAAAGCATCTGGAATTCTTTCAGCACCCGGGCATCATCAAACCAAGATGACAGCAGCAGGTTATCATGAATATCTAACATGATATCACTGATGATGATATTTACATTCTAAGATGCACCAGTGCCACTACAGGACATCAAAAAAGACAAGAAAGTGGGGAAAAATTAGAAGCAGTCAATGAAAATGATTCGTTTATTTAAAATGACATGGACAGCTTTAGCAGCATGTGTAACAAGTTTTGATAAAGTAATGAATCTTCTGTCTTAATTTAAACATATCAGCCCAAAGGATACCCTCCTACTGCAGAGTTTAGAGATGCTATGAGCAAAGGCTGTGCTTCTCAAAACAGGTGTACAGTAATGCCTCCTTGATCGCGGGGGTTGCAACGTTCCAGAACCCACTGCGAAAGGTGAAAATCCGCAAAGTAAAAACCATATGTTTATATTGTTATTTTTATATTGTCACGCTTGGGTCACAGATTTGCACAGAAACACAGGAGGTTGTAGAGACTGGGACTTTAAAACACTGCAAGCAAACATTTGTCTCTTTTTCAAAAGTTTAAACTCTGCTCCATGAAAAGACAGAGGTGACAGTTCCGTCTCACAATTAAAAGAATGCAAACATATCTTCCTCTTCAAAGGAGTGTGCGTCAGGAGCAGAGAATGTCAGAGAGAGAAAGAGAAAAGCAAACAATCAAAAATCAATAGGTGCTGTTCGGGCTTTTAAGTATGCAAAGCACCGCGCGGGAAGCATATCGTATATCATTGAGGAGTTTTATTTAATACGTAATACGTGTTCTGATTGGGTAGCTTCTCAGCTATCTGCCAATAGCGTCCCTTATATGAAATCAACTGGGCAAACCAACTGAGGATGCATGTACCATGAATTAAAAGACCCATTGTCCGCAGAAATCCGCGAACCAGCAAAAAATCCGTGATATATATTTAGATATGCTTACATATAAAATCCGTGATGGAGTGAAGCCGCGAAAGTCGAAGCGCGATATAGCGAGGGATCACTCTATTTATTACTGGATAATTCATTCTGTACTGTTAAAGTAGCATTTGAGGCAGTGCCTTCTGGAAATTAAAATTAACTCTGGTGTGTCCCAGTTAGTAAAACAGTTTGCAATTACAGGCATCACATTAGGAGGTATGTAGTTAAGTATTTACTTAGATGTTGAACAGTTTTAATCAAGAAGCTCAGTCCTAAAAACACATTCTATTGATTCATAAGTGATTATATAGACAAATTTAAAGTCCAAACATATTTCACATCTACTGAATTCAGGTTTTAACTACTTAATTATTCATGACTGGAACCCCTAAATCAAGTCGACGTTGTTCAGTCTCCGTTCAGGGTGGGACTTTAGGATATGCCACACTTTTATATCACATCTACTTGTGGTGGAGTGGTGGCTCTGAGGCCAGGGATCTGCACTGGCAATTGGAAGGTTGCCGGTTTGAATCCTGTAAATGCCAAAAGGGACTCTGCTCTGTTGGCCCCTTGAGCAAGGCCCTTAACCTGCAATTGCTGAGCGCTTTGAGTAGTGAGAAAAGCGCTGTATAAATGCAAGGAATTATTATTTTTATTTCAAACAAATTAAAGTTCAGGCACAGTCAGATTTCTATTGCTCACTAAATCAAACACTTTATTCAGATGCAGTGCTCTCACTTGCTCTTAAAGGACATAGGAAAATGGCCCCCATATCGGAATTATTACGCAGTGCAACAGTGTTTTGAAATGACTGAAGCCATGCAGAAAAGATATTACTGCCATTGGTGATCCCTTTTGTGATAACATCACAATCCACTTATTCCCATACTCTAAAGGGAATGCCTAGGCTACCACCGATTTTCAGCACATAATGAAAGTCATACAGTGTCTTTCTGTCTTACATTTCATCTTTAAACTATACAGAGAAACATTGAGAGAAATAAAACTGAACATTTTTTAAGAGAGGTAGATAACTTGTCCATCATGCAGTTCTTAAGTTATGTGTGGCAAAGTAAAGAAACCATCACTGATCCATAAATAATTTCCTCTATTTATTTCAGCCATAGGCCTAGTGAAGATGTCAAATAGTGAATGTTTCTGTGTTTGCTTAACTTGCTCTTCAACTCCGCTAATATAAAAATGAAGCATCTAGCATGGATTCTATCTTAAATTAAGTATCTACAATGGCTTTTTGGATTTTATGATCCAGCATTTCAATGAAGCATTTTTCTTCTTCAAATCCCCAGATCCTGCTTCTGAGGAGAAAAAGCAGACAAGATTTTTTCAATTCAAAGTACATCTTCTTTGTTACACCTTGTATGACATTTGGTGTATTTTGTTGACAGAAACAACTGTGCAATTTTTCCCAGCATTATTGCAGAAGGAAAAAGCATGAAAATGTTCTATCCATTTTGGGAAAAAGACAATTTTGTGAGAATTGTGACAGAGTGCCAGTGCAGGTTTTATTTATTTATTTGGTTTTAATTTCCCTTTGTATACATTTCTTCAAACACTGACTTTCATTTCATGTTAATTTCTGAGTCCCATGGAAACATTTCTAATTAGACCAGTGCTCTGTATGACTGTTTTTAATCTGCAGGGATGTTAAACTGTTTATCCTTTTGTGTGGCCCCCAAAGACTTAGTTACTAGGTAACTTCAGGTTCAGAGCTGGAAACTACCACATCATCAGGATCTTTAAGTCATGCCCTAAACATGACCTCCTTCTCATGTGACGCTGAAGAGCTTCAGGAGTGTCTTGAAGCTTCTCTCCTACTTATGCATTTTGCTGTGCATGTTGAGTGAAATCAATATTTTTTTTTATCACAGTTAAGGCGATTTTTTTTTTAATGCAGTTTAGAGGTACCCTGACCCAAATGTAAAAATTAGTGTGTGTTCCCCAGTATTCATAATGGTAAGTTCATGAAGAATCTCCAACCAACTTATGAATCCCACAAAGTACTGTTTAAAAAATATGGTGCATCACCATACACTAAGGTAACAAGACAAAAGGGTGTTTAAATTCTGTCACTATGGCCGCCTGTAACATTTATATTGGGTAAATTTAGTTTTCATTTTAAAATTATATAAACAAATTAAATTCAAGATTAGCTTTATTGTCATACAAAGAGAAGATTATTGCTTGAATGTCTTTCACAGACTAGTAACAGCAGTGCAATACAAAACAACAAGCAGTGAACACAGCAATGTGTAATAAGTGCAACATTGGGCAAATACATATACACTGTATACAAACAATACTAATCTGGTTTGATTGCGGAGTTCTCGATACTAGTGGCAGGTGACTGTCCATGAATTTAGGATTCAATTTCTTTTTGTCCTTTATCATTTGCCTAAATGGAGGAAAGCGCAAAGTGACTCTGCAATATAGCTGATGATGGAGATATTTAAAGTTACTTCCTGAAGTCTAGAACCAGTCCCTTGTTTTGTTGACATTAAGGTATTCCTGGCACCCACTGTTTTGTAGTCGGACATCTTCAAGGCAATGAGGTCCAGAAACTACAGTCATTAAGTTTAACATCCTGCTGGCTTAACATGAACTCTATGACCAAACACTAGCAGTGCAGCTTCATAGCTCTGATGATTTAGCAAGTATATGCAGTCCAGAGGTTGCATGAAAATAATGTGAGACTGTCTGTCGGAATATTGAAGCTCAACCAAAAATAGACCCTGCAGTGTGGCAATGACCCTAAACATACCATGATATCAAAAATATGAATGGTTGAAAGTAGAGAAATCGTGGGTTGTGCAAGGACCAAACTGAAACACAGATCTAAATCCCATTGAGATGCTGTGGGGGTATTTGAAATGGGCTGTGCTTGCAAGATGCTCCTTAGACAGCACACAACTGAAAGAATTTTGCATGGAGGAGTCAGTGTCAGAGACTGGTACACAATTGCAGAAAATGCTTAAATGAGGTTTTTCTGGCAAAGGGGGCAAAACAAACTATTTGAGACAGAGGTGTACTTACTTTTTCAAGAGACGGAAAAGGCATATCTGTTTGATTCTCACTGAAAAGATTATTGCAAAGGCAAATTTTATTTTTTTTTCTCTAATTAAATCCCCATTACAGTCTACAGCTCACACCTTTATTAAATTGTTAAATAAAGATCTTATTATGTCGACATGTGTTAAAAACAGAAAAAGCATGTCATGTTTTTTTTGACATGATTGTATGATCTGTGCTCCTGGCCCTCATTTCTTTCAGTAAACTGAACATTTACTTACATTTAGGTTTGCTGTCCAATAACTACCCTTTTAAAGTTGATGTGAATTTTTATAGTTTCTTACAGGATAAGCTCAGTATGTTTCAAGTCAAGGGTATTCACAATGATGGTATATATTACCTTGTCACATGAAATTGTGTTCTAAAGTGAAGTATTTTTTTATAAATAAAAAAAAAAAAAATACCTAGTTCTTGAGTTTTAAAATGGAATTCCTAGGGCTGGGGTCCAAATGTGAAATCAAAAGGCTTAAAACCCACTTAATACATTCACTTTGCAGCAGAAAAGGTTTCAATTTAAAAAATGCCTTTTGTGTTACTGGGGCATGCTTAAGATAACAAAAGTAAATTGTGAGTAATACATTTTATCACAGATTATCTGCTTGATGTAAGGATATCTTTCCTGTCTGCTCACACTGGATGTCATCGGTGGAGTTTTGAAATTTGCCAAATGTGCACCCCCAATGTGCCAAATTTTTATAGCTTCAGGTTGCATATTACTCTATATTTGGCTCAACAGTTCTGTTTCTTTTACATTTCTGTTCTGCCACAAATAATGCTCTGCACAAAAGTGTGCCGAATGTCTGATATAGCGGCTGACCTGCCATTATTACTTGAAATCCTCTGATTTGAGTATGCGTTTGCCTTGATTCAAATTGTGAGCCAGTGGTGGCGGCATGTGTACTCAACTCATATTGTTTTTATAAATAATACTGGGTCAAGTACAGAATCACACATGCATAGCCACACTTAAATGCTGAATGAGTGCATGGTGCATGAACATGTGCACATAATAGTTTCATTGCACTTTGTACACCTAAAAGCAAATCTGAACTGCACTGATTACACTGCATTGTATCTATACATATTAAAGGCAAAGCCCTCACTGACTCATCACTAATTCTCCCACTTTCCATACGGGTGGGAAGATGAAGTTTTGCATGCTCATTCCTTGCAGTGTACAAAGTTAGGTATGTTTCATGTCCTATTGCAACACCCAAGGGGGGGAAACTGGTGTACCCCCTAAACTGTATATATAGATAGGGGAAACTCCTCCGCAGTATTTCTCCGACTTCCAATATATGTAGGAAGCCCAAATTTCCTATGCTCATCCTTTACAAGATAGATAGATAGATAGATAGATAGATACTTTATTAATCCCAAGGGGAAATTCACATAATCCAGCAGCAGTATACTGATACAAAGAAACAATATTAAATTAAATAGTAATAAAAAAAACAGACTTACACTGTACTTACAAACAATAAGTATGTTTCATTTTGCGCTGTGTCCCATAACAAACTTTTGAAAATAACGTCATCTTTTTGGCGGTTCTCACCATTATGCTGTAAGGAACTTTCGGAACTGTCCTCTCCTTTTGGTGGTTTCATTCCTTATTTCCAGTAACAGACGATTTATTTCACGGCAGAGACACACGGCCGCTGTCTGCACACCTACCACGTGGTTGGCTCCCTTCCACTATATACATTAACGACATCCCACGCTCATGTGCCTCCTCAATCACTTCCTTACTTTCCTCAGCTGTTCATCGTACTCACTACTCCCTTCTTCTTTACTCCACCGCTTCAAGCCTGTTATTGTTGGCCTTGCTTCACATCTTCCTGCTGGTGACTTCTGCCCTTTTGTTTACTCCACCGCTTTACTACGAAACTTACAGCCACCAAAACTTTGTAACGGCACCAGGCTTCATATCAAATCTCTGCACATGAACCTCATTGAGGCAACTGTCTTCACTGGAACTGGCTCAGGGGAGACTATATTTATTCCTCACACCCCTCTTACACCCTCTGACCTCCCATTCTAATTCAAACACCTCCAATTTCCTGTAAGGGTCTGCTTCGCTATGACAATAAATAAGTCACAGGGCCAGACTCCATAAAAAGTCGGCATTGACTTGACACAAGATTACTTCTCACATGGCCAACTGTACGTTGCATGCTCAAGAAGAGTAAGCTCAGCAGACAGCTTGGTCATTTTACAGTCCGAGGGCAGAACTGTAAACATCGTTTACAAAGAGATCCTTACATCCTAAAAATGTGCATTTCTCATACACAATATTTACAATCATAAATTAAACTATTTACATTCATTAAATTCACTCTCAATACTGAAATAAGCCTACAACAATTACATTGACAATCATGTTACGTTATTTTTAAAATGTTTCCTTTTCTTTTTCATAACTTCTTTAACACACTACTTCTCTGCTGCGAAGCGCTGGTATTTTGCTAGTGTTTTATAAAATCACTTTATTATATAAAAGATTTTTGAAAGAGCCAAGGCCACCTGTATGTCAATGCTAAGTTCACAGTGTCAATCAACAACATTACGCATTTTCTGTTGCATCACATGTGCATGCACAATTCAAAAAAATACTGAAAAAATTAAAAGGGCAAATAATACCAAAACATGATGAAACAGACTGAAGTGCCACATTATTTAATTTTATAGTGTGTGCTGATGATATGATAATACAAAAACTGAGAGAATGTTTTTGAACAAACATATTTACTAAGTTTCACTCTTTCTTTATAGTAGACGTTAATCAAGTACATAATATGATGAGGTAATACTTGGTTATGATTCATAGCAATGTTAAATCTACTTTTAATCATGTGCCATGATTGGACTAATAGGCTTACCCACTTTACACATTGGCCCACAGTATAGCTTGACTTTTTTATTTTTAATTTTTCCCTCAAATTAAAATTGGCCTATATTGTATACATGCATTTTATTTTAATTACACATCTCCCCTAATTAAAATATCAGGCGATTATAAACTTAAACAGCAAAATCACCACTGTTAATTTTATCACTAGAAAAGTTAATTTAATTTTTAAAAGCCACTTGGAAAGAATATATAGGAGCATCAATGATATACTGTAGCATACATCTGCATAACACGTTTTAAAAAATTTGATTTAAATGTTACTAATCAGAGCTACTGAAAACGTCACATTAACAGGAGGCAATCAACTAGTAGCTTACTGAAGATACTTCAGCATTCCTGATGAGCTCCACTGAATCAAATCATATGATTCACTTAAAAGAGTAATTCATTATAAATGAATCATTTCGCAAATCACCCATCACTAGTTGGCCTAGGTCTTGCTGGAGGGAAACGAGAGCAATATCTCAACAAACAGTTGTCGAGACATTTATTAGCGAAAGGAAACAAACAGAAGTGCAAAATGTGCCAGTCTGATGTCGGCACTGAAAATTTCTGTGATGCCCCAATGGCTAGTGAAAACTTCAGCACTAGCTGTTTTCACTTTAGCTATAGTTGTGCTATTAATGGAACTACCGAATGTTCTGGAAAATCTAAACCCTCCAGCCATCAAATTCTGAAGGATCGGCCAGGTCATGGATATGTCTGATATCCTCGAGCCTCCAGCTCAACTGGTATTAAAACAGCTTTGCGCCTCATTGAAACAACAGATAAACAGTGCATGGCAGGAAATAAAGGATATCAAAAGATCCAACTTTGGCATTTTTGTAATAATCTAGTTGAGGACAGATTCACTCATGTTTTCAGAGACTGGAAAGTACATTGTCAGGTTTGCATACACACATTTCAAGGAATGGCCAAACAGTAATCAGACTGTTAGCTGTTATGTAATGATATACTGATAACAATTATAATGGGAATTAATTGGCCATATTTGCCTTTATGATAGGCTGGTATGTATTATGTAACCACAAAACTTAGGAAGTTACTGTACAGTTGCAAGTAGATTGGACCACTATTCTAGCTGGTAATGCATTAACAGGGAAAAGAAAGATAAAAAAAATTCAGTGCCAAATCTATCCTCAACAAATTAAAATAGGTGACATGCCCAACCAGCTCCCTTTTTTTAAACTCAACAAAATTTAGGTCAAATAGCCAGGTAATGTAATAGTTTATTTAGCTTTAAATTTAATTTAATATTTTAATATTTCCATATGTAATATTTCTGGTAGCCCATTTTCACAAATGTAATGGCCAAATAGGCATTCACTAGACTTTTGATCAGGGAGAGCATAAAAATTAACAAATTTTGTAAAATAATCCTTCACTACAAGTACATAACTATTATCCTTGGAAGTCAATGGTAGCTCAAAAATGTTGGCTGCAATTATTTAAAATGGACAGATGATGGGTGCACAATATTTGGGCATTGGGGATTTTCATCTTTGACAATCATAACATTGCTAACACTTTTTATCTATTGCACTATTGTATCATACTTTATTGAGGATTACTTGTGTTCTGTGTATTGCATTGTATTTACCCCCTTTTTTTGACACCCACTGCATACCCAGCCTACCTTGAAAGGGGTCTCTCGTTGAATTGCCTTTCCAAAGGTGTGTTACATTTTTTCCCTAAAAGGGTGTTTTGGGAGTTTTTTCTTGTCTTCCTAGAATGTCAAGGCAAGGGGGCTGTCAAAAGGCAGGGTCTGTTAAAGCCCATTGTGGCACTCCTTGTGTGATTTTGGGCTATACAAAAATAAATTGTATTTTATTGTACCAGTTGCCTATGGCTCTGTGCATGGTTGGCCAATAGCACACTTTGTGAGCCTGTTTAAACACTCGACTAGAAGAAAAGTGACTAGATAGAGGACCACCATGCAGATGTTCCAGGAGTTCCGCCACTAACTAATCCAAGCAACTACTTGGATCCATTATGTTTGCATAACTGGGACCATTATTGCACATTATAGGATATAATTGATCAAGGGGAAATGTTTATACTCTGCCCAAAGATGAGCCAATGTTGATAATGAGCTAGCCAGTTTCCAGTGCACAGGTCTTTTCTCAAAACCAGACAACCAATTAATCACAGTGCTTATATCTGGGTCTGTTCTTTGAGATTGTCTGTTATCTGTGTCATTGTGAAATAATAGATCAATGACATCATGGTTTGATGGCATTCCAGCAGATGCGTTTGACCCAACTAGCTCAGGGAAGGACAGAATTCGTGGAGTGTCAGCAATGTCATAATAAGAGTTGGAAGAAACTGACAGAGGGTCTTTAAAATTAGTAAGGTAAGTATCAGACTCCACTGCATACACATAGCAGTCATCTTCGTTTTCCCCGGAGGTCACAGTCAATGGAGAAGAAGGCTTGCATAACAGTGAAGCAGCATTTCCATATCTGTGCCCCACTCGGTATACTACAATCCATTCATGTGTATCCAATTCTAAGACCCAGCGGCTTTGGTGTTCTTTGGATTCATTACGTAACTATAGCAGGGGTACCCACACTTTTTCGGCTTGCGAGCTACTATTGAAATGACCAGGTCAAAATGATCTACCTACATTAAAAATGATATATATATATAATATATGCTGCGCATCAGAGGTGGGTAGTAACGAGTTACATTTACTCCGTTACATTTACTTGAGTAACTTTTTTAAAAAATTGTACTTCTAAGAGTAGTTTTACTGCACCATACTTTTTACTTTTACTTGAGTACATTTGTGAAGAAGAAACGCTACTCTTACTCCGCTACATTGGTCAACACTCAAATTGTTACTTTTTTTGCATTAAATAAAGTCTGACAGACAATTTTTAATCTGCTCTATTGCGTATGCTATCAAGTTGCGCACACGCCTTCCATTATGTCTCCAGCTCTGTTTTGAGGTTTTGGATGTTCCCCAAAGCTTTGAGGACAGATGTTGCATTTTTCGCTTGAAGGCATTAACTGAGCTAATCATATTGACAATTGTTTTCTCTTCTCCTTGCAGCTGTAAATTAAGCTCATTCAACAGGTTGGTCAGATTGGAAAAAAAATGACAAGTCTAATGGCCATTGATCGTTATTAAGTTGCTTGTATTCTGCATGTTTAATGACAAGGAGAAACTCCTTTTTCTCCGGCCAGGGGTCTTGAAATCTCAGCAGGAATTTCTACCTAGCCATGTGTCTCAACGAAGGCACCTTTTATCATCTCTCCATCTTGGAAGGACTTCTTACGCTTAATGATCGAGTGACTCATCCGGAACAATGCTTTGGTGTGTCTGCCTTTGCTTTTGAATTCAGCCGAGTGAAAAATGACTGCTGTCTGATTAACTGCGATTTTAGTTCCCTCTCCTTTCTCTTTCTCAATTGCTTTTCAGAAGGAAGTCATTTTCGTAGTTTTTATAAGCAGATCAAAAGTGCCTTTCCACATTTGGAATAGCAATGATAGATTGACAGATCAGACAAACGCACTTCGATTGTGACATTGTGAGAGAAAAAAATCCTCTTCCGATTCCACATCCAGCCCATAAACAAGAATTTTTTTTTAAAATCCCTTCTTTAGTCAATATAAATTGGAAGGCTAACTAGATCACTTAGATAGCCGGAGTTTTGCAGTAGCTCGCGCATTTGATCGTGCATGTGAGATGACCAGTGTGTTAGAAGAAAAGAGATCTCAGACTGGCCGCCCTGTATGTCAATCAAGTGGCAAATGCCATAGGGAGGATATATGATAGACTAACATTTAAAAAAAAAATTTTTTTTGAATGCAACGCAATCTACCTGCACTCCCTTTCCGATCTACCGGCCGATTGCGATCGATGCATTGGGCACCCCTGACCTATAGGGATATGCCTCAAATCTAGCGATAGTTTATGGTCACTAGTAATGGTGAATGGCTGCCAGCCAAGATATTGCCTAAACTGATGCACAGCCTATACTATAGTCCACAATTCCCTTTAATATATTGACCATTTCCATTCTGATGTAGTTGAGGTCTGGCTAGCATAAGCATCTACTTTCTACATTCCATTATGTGCCTGTGCCAGCGCTGCCACCACTGTAAGTGTGCCTGTGGTAACTAAGCTTGAGAACAGCAAGCATTACACAGGCCAATACCCAGCAACACCAGTGCATTTATTCACACTCTTCTGACCATCCCCTTTCATTTCTTTTCCCACCAGGAACCACATCAGGACTTTTTTTTTTTTTTTTTTTGTAATTCAAGGGACTGGGACAGAGAGAGACATTGGGAGCTGATATATAGCACGTTGCCACACCCATCACATGACAAACCACCTCAGGATTCCAAATTAGGACACAAGTGCAGTCATGCAATGGGTGACATCTCAGAACCACACTAGTTTGAATGGAATAGAACAGTGTGAGGTTTTTTTTACAATGGCTAGAGTGCCAATCCTGCCACCAACCCTGTGTTTTCCCTGCATGTTGGAGGACCTGCTTTCAGGGCTGGATGCAGGTTAACGTCATACCTAGGACTGAGCATTTGCAGGGAGCATGAGTGATAATTCATTGCCACTGTAACAATAATTAACAGTCTTGTGCTTTTATGAAATCTTGGCGCCGCTACTGCTTCTAATCTTTAATTGTTATTGTCACACATACAGTAGTTGAAAGATTGAGTGATTGTATGGCATTTTTTCAGTGAATATGTAGTTGTCTACAGAACAGACAGCAATTCACATCTTGACATCAATAACAGTGGTGGGTTAGTTAAAAGATTGAGTGATCGTATGGCATTTTTTCAGTGAATATGTAGTTGTCTACAGAACAGAGACAGCAATTTGCATCTTGGCATCAATATTAAATAACATCAATAACAGTGGTGGGTGACAACTTTTTGAAGTGAACCCACACCAGTGAGGCTGAAAGATAACTGGAAGTAGACCATCAGTGAGGTGAAGTGCACAGCCGAGCTTTTAAAATAGCTGAACCTTACAAAAATGTTTGGCTTTTTACTTTTTTTCTTCTAAAATGAAATGGATATGCTGTTTTTCAATATGTATACAATCTTCAGGCATAGATCAATACCAAATAACACCTTTGGCTTGGAAAACAAATGCATTCTGGAAAATTTTAGGCTTTTGTTTTCATATTTGGACCCCTGCCTCATGACTTCCATTTGAAAACTCAACAGTAGGCTAGGTATTTTTTAAATGTTATAAAAAAAGTTTTACTTTAGAACACAATTTCATGTGGCAAAATAATATATACCATGATTGTAAAGAAACATCTTTGACTTGAAAAATACCAAAGTTATCCTTTAAAATAGAATGTGCCTTCTAACAAACTCTAGCCCTCTGTGCCAGTTGGCGACTCAGCATTTTAATATCTGAGTGCAGGCTGCCTTGTCTCCCATTATTTAAACTTAACCTTAACCTCCCTGATATATTTTTAAGTAAACAAAATCATCTGTGCATTTTTTGGTCCTGATTAAATCCATTATAGAGTTGCAAGAAGCCTGAGCCTGTGAATTGACAGGCTAAGGCTAGGAACCAGTCATTGATGGGACACAATTTCATCAGAGGATGTGTCTACAGAAACATGTACCTACTCATATTAATAAATTTACATGCACATGTTTGACAGAACATAAGGATAACATTTACAGTAACACAAGGAGAACGGTGCCTTACACAGTTACCTGCCAGGAGTCCATGACCCTGGAGCTATCAAGCTGCAACATTAACCATGATATTGGTGTGCCATCCAAGTCATCCAGTAAGAAACTAGGTTTTGGAAGTTTTACAAGTATTTTTATCATTTTGATGTGCAGTAATTTCAGAGGTGCGAGAGTCTATTTAGCATGATCATGTTATACTTCTACACCACGAAAGGTTTTTGTTTATCCACCAATTGTTTACTTTTATTTTAACTTTAATAGGCCATAGCTTTTTCTTTTTTTTTTTTTGGAAAAGACACGACAATATAAGGGAGCCCACAATAGAGACGCTCTCACTTGTCAGTGACACTTTCACATGATAGATGTATCTCCTCGGGGCAAAGACATTATGCTGTAAAATACTCTAGTAATGAACTGCTCGGTTCAGCCCGAGTGCTTCAAGAAGTTAAAAAATGATCGCATTATTCAAACCAACTATGCAAGGAATACAGATCTAATATCTTAAATGTGACAAAGAAAAGCAGGAGATGGCAATCCTGCATTCCATGGCAAGCTGCTATTTTTAATTACAGTACCTCTTTTCCAGAGTTGTATTTAGTCAACATGTTTTTTTAACACATTGCTGCAGAAGCATTTTTTAAGGCATTGCACAGAGCAGAACCCATTTATAGGGTTGTAACATGTAAGTTTTCACTTACACATTACTCAAAAGCATTTACAGTGATTTCTTTTTGATCTAATTATTGGCACAGTCATTTTTAAATAAATATTGAAGCTTGCATTAAAGTCCTGATTACTCAGTATAAATGCTTTAGTATTTGCATACAGTATATGTACATAAAGGAGGTAAACATGAACAACATTAAAAATTGTAAGTATAATAACTGTCCATTCTTTATTCTGCATAGTGGTACTAAAAGCATGTACCACCTTAAGGCACTTAAAAAAATTACACTACAATACATTCTGTTCATCCATCCCTTGTTTTAATGGTAAATAAATACACCTTTTTTGTCGTCTTTTTCGTGGATTCTTCATAAAGATAAATATTTGCTAATAGCAGACATTTATCATGGTCCTCATGTACATCAGTTTCATCACATTATCATGAAAAAATCCATTACGCTAACTATTCGTCACATAACTGCCACTAATGCAGCTAATTTAGACTTTGCTATAAATTTGCATTTTTATTTACTGCCACTGGTAGAGATATATATATTTAATAATGTAATGGATAGAATGGATGGAAGATTTAGCATTTATTTTCTGACTCATGTTCATGCATGGTTAATTCAGTAAAATATTTTACATTTAGAATAAATAGGTTACAAAACTTAAGACTCTGTTACTTTTATTGAAATTATTAACAGAACAGTCTGTTTTTCTCACATTGTGCATATATAGAGATCCCATTTGGTCTAAGATATACACTGTATTTAAAATTTTAAAGGAAGACTGAACTTAGAGAAATAAACACAGACATGGAGAGATCAGGCAAACTCTAAGGCAGGGTTTGATGCTAGCTTGCTGGGATTAAAAAGCAGAGTCATGCAGGGCATCATCATGCCCCCATAATGTAAATTTAATAACTGCAATTACACAAAGCTAGTAAAACACTATGTTATAAATGGAAGATAAATAGTAACATTCAAATTAACTTTACATAGCTGATAATTGTTTATAAAATGGTTTATGTTGTCATCAGTAGCAAAAGCTAAAAATACATAATTAGTGTGACAATAAAATTTGTAAATTTGTCTGTCAAATAGCTTGCATGTAATTAACCAATATGTTTAATATTGCCATACAGACATCCTAACGTTGTAGGTACTATTTAAAAAAAAAAAGTCAACGGCAATGACAGTCTAAGTTTTACACAAGTGTGTGTCCAAATCTCACTAAAAAAATGAGCAATTCCTTTCGGGCATTAAGTTAGGAAATATTTCTAGTGAAACCATACAAAATTGAAGGTAATAATATTGTTTCCTGATGCTTAAATTTAGAATAGCTGGACACAGTATTGTCTATTAAATCGGAATTCATTTTGATAAAGTGAAACAGAGAACTTTTAATTTGTGCTTTCTTAATATAGTATATAAACTGCAACTGCAGGAACCTCATTGTGTGTACTGCCATAATGTGTCTATTGTAAAGAATCATTCTGATCAAGCAAGACCGCAAAACAGACACATTAACTCTTCTCCCATAATCCGATAAGACTGCGGTTGCCAGTTTTCCCAAAAATTATTAAACCGGCATATCACAAATTTTAACATGAGCATGAATTCTCAAAAGAATCTCTTCTACATTTGAATTTGCAGCACTTAGATGTAGTTTAAAAAATGCAGGACCAGAGCAAGCTTTTACTTAATTATATTTTAATTCTTTTTATGGTTTACATTTTATCTTTTGTGAAAATATTTTTTACCAATATCATAAAACCATACCTGCTTAACATAAGCAGGTTTAAGGATGTCGTGTTCTTTCCAGTTCAAGGTTAAAGGGGGCTGGAGCCTAATCCTGTCTGCTCTGGGCACAAAAGCAGGAACCAACCCTTCGCAGGACACCATTCCATAGCAAATAACCAACTTAACTATTATTAATCTTTTTTTTTCAGTAGCACAAGGAGTATGTATACAATAAAGTGGGAGAATATGAAACATGTTAAATCATAAAGCCAAAGGGAAAGACAGCATGGCAGCATCTTATTTAGCAGCCAGAAAAAGGCTGAATTTTATAATTGGGCATATACTTTGGAACAGGGGTCACCAAGTCTGGTCGTGGAGGACCCCCGTGTCTGCCAGTTTTCTTTCGAACCCTTTTTTTTTTTTTTTTTTTTTTTAATGAGTGCCCTGTTTGTGCTGCTAATTAACTTCTTGTGAATTCATTTTAATTGAATTGTTCCCCTGAATTTCTTCATCGTTCCTCTGAATTACTTAATTTCTTATGTGGCCCCCAAACAGAAGACCAACTAAGTCAGGGCCTCAAACTCCAACATATTTCACTCAAACCAGCTTCTTAATGAGGTGCCAATTCTTGTCGTTAAGCAAACCTGTTCTTTAATTCTTTGGCTTTGTTGCTGCTCCTCTCATAGTGCATTAGCAGACATCTCTGCAGTTGCTGATTTTCTCTTTCTAAGAGCACTATTAAAATGTTTTGGGGACCTGAGCGGACCAACTTTCCTGAGACCTTGTGTCTATCATACAATATCTGAAAATAAAGAAAGACAAGTTTGCTGGTCATGTTTTGGCTCATTTTGTATCTAATTATTGGTTGGCTGCTAATAAAGGAAAAAATAACAATTAAGGGGTCTGAGTCTTCAAGAACAAATCAATAAAAATGAGTTCAAAAGAAGTTAATTAGCAGGAAAAACAGGTCACTAATTAAGGAAAGGGTTAGAATGAAAACCTGCAGCCATGGTGGTCCTCCAGGACCAGACTTGGCGACCCCTGCTTTGGAACATGCAAGCCATCTGACTACTCTCAGTAAAAGCCTGGTTAATCAATTATAATTAGGCAATCTCTATATTGCTGTGGTCTGTAAGACGAAACTAATGTAAATAAATAAATGTGTGTGCATGCCATAGTACAAGTATTTTAGGAAGCTGAAATATCAGGCATTTATACAAAAGAATACATCAATAAATAAAAGTGCGCACATTTTAGCAAGCAGTAGACGTTTCTTGAATTTTCAAAGCAGTTAACGAATATGTGCAGTATGGGGTGTGGTCAGCTGTTTATTCTCGCCAAAAGAAGTATACAAGAGAGCAAATCTTAGAGTATGATGCATCTACTTGTGTTTGCATTTTCTTGGTTGACCAGGGTACAAAAGGCTGGCCTGAAATTTTAACATGACAGGCACATCCTGTGTATCATGTGCAGCCCCTCCATGGATGAAAAATGGACATCCTAGAGCAGTGCCTGGAAAAATGCCACCTGCTCTTATCTGAAGTAGTAACGGAAATATCAGAGCCCTCTGACAGAATACTTTTATATTTGACTTCCTTTCAGTTGTTGTTATTATGGGTAAAAGATGACCTTAAATTGTAGTCTAGTATACCCTGCCTTTCTGCTTTATGTTATACCTTCACAGTGACTATAGTGGATGAGGAGGAGGAATTCACTGCTTCAGGTGGGGCTGCAATTTTCAAAGAACAGATATCCTAGGAAAAGTCTGCACCATTTTTACAGAACAATAAGTACATTTTAGGAAGTGTAGTAAATTGGTTGTTATTAAGTGTAGGGCCATTAGGGTAGAAATTTCTGTTAACAGGTATGTTATCTTGTATTCTCTTTTGCAATGGTTGAGCATGTTTTTATTACCATGTCTTGGAAACTTTCTGAAAATTCTTCAATCTCAGTCTCATGTCACACAGTAAAATGCATAGTGAATCTGGATGAGATATTATGGCAACTTAGGTATTCGCTAAGCAAACAAACTTGATGAACTGAATGGAGTCTTCTCGGTTTGGAATCTTTATTTTCAGTGATAGCAAATAGGAAATATTTAAAAGGAGGTCAATGCTAATTCATTAGTTTTACATTTTAAAGCTTACATTTAAGCAAGACAAGCCCTTTATTGCAGAAGGATTTTAGTCCCTGGACATAAAATAAAAGTGCCAGTTATCATAGGGCTCTAACTGGTTCTATAAAGAAGGAATAAAACTATGACCTTAATTTTCAGGTGAGTTTGCACAAAGAAAATGAGGATGATGCAATCGGTTTCATTAGATGCTGATGCAGTCATTAGGATATGGAATCCTGTCCACCAGTTAGAAGAAAACATGCAAGCTAAAGTACTCAAAAGGTTACAGTATTTTAAATAATTACTCAGCTGTTTCTAACTTTTATCTCTAGAAAAATAGCGGTATTTGATAGATACTTAATTATATGCTCACTACAGAATTACAGTCCAGAGGGAGAGTCCTAGAAAGAAAATAATCAAAAATCCAAACAGAATACTTATAGAAGCTCCACTGTAAATGGCAAATGATTTCCACACTTAGGCTTACATGTATAGCCAGATTGAGGTCCCAGGAGTGGAGATATCAGGGTGTGTATTCCTCTAGGGACACCACCCACAAAGTACCCGCATGGAACATATGAACATTTGAAGGGATAGTACACAGTTATAAACGTAACAGAAAATATGTAAAAATAAGACATGCAATAACTCAAATAACAAAAACATCAGTATAATACATAAACATACATAAATACATAACACTAAGTTGCTGTGACACAGGTCCAAACTGGTATAGTAAATTATTGGCCTGTTATACCATTGTTAAAATGGCTGTTTCTTTTTCTGTATGCACCAAATAAGAGCAGTTTGCTGTTGTTAATTTTTGTGGGCTGAAGGTGCTTAACAAGTATAGTTCCATTATAGACTTCAGTACAGTATGGAGACCATGTTGTACCTCATCCAAGTGTCTATGAATAAATTGAAAGCTTGTTCATTGCTCTCAATGCTGCTGGGTTAGATCCCAACCTCTTGCAATTAAGTGGGTTTAACAACGTACAGTATGTATGTACTATTATATTATACCAGTAACTAGCCATGTGTGCCCAACTATGTTGCGCATGTTAAAGTTGTCTGTGAAGGGCTCCCTGTTTAAACACGGCTGCCAGTCGTGAACTGGGCCCTTCGTCGCACAGCATTATGATTTTTTATAAGGGAAACAAAATTACAAAAGAAACCCTTGGACATTGATTCCATAGGAACGGCCTACTCGGAATCACTGTCCGAAAAGTAATTATGTGGTGGTGTAGGAGCATTTCTGCTTCTGTCCGTTCACAGTCCGTCTCGTTTTCACGACACTATCGTTTCCTCTCACGATGTCTTCTCAACCTTTCTCCAATCTCGCAGGTTGCTTTGTGGCAATCCAAAGCGGAAGGCAATATACACGGAGCAATGGTTATAAAAGGGGGACACATAGGTATCCAGGCTCTTTAAAGCATAAATAGGGATCACTTCACTGACATGTGAGCAAGGCACGGTACAACTGTGAGACGCGCAGCACTCGCCAGCTACAACGTAACAATAATAATTTCCGGAACGTGCTGTTACGTTGTCATTCATTTTACCCACCGTCTTTCTTTCATTCATATGTTACGTAGGCACGTACCTTTTTATCTTTGGCAATCTCATTCTCTAACCAGGCCTCAGGAGCTAACCAGCATAACACTGTCCACCACCCCTTTTGTTATTCCGGCACATTGTTGACATCCGTGAGTAACAACAACGTACTAAACTGGAAGGTGGTCTACGCATGCATGGAATTCGCGGACAAACAAAGATCAAGATCTAAATGAAGATCTCTTTAGTTAAATTTAAAGCACAACAATTTGTTTAGTTTGAATGTCTGTGTTTTGAGGTGTGACTGGAGTACTACAGTCTTCAGTAGTATAAGCCTGGAGGAGATTCTTAATGCAATGCCTATGTTTTAGCTGTCTCTCTACTGCCATCTAGTGCTTCTTCTTCTAATTCAGACAAACAAAGATCAAGATCCAAATGAAGATTATATATAGAGAGGGCACACTGCACGATAACGTACAATGAATACACTTGACTTCAGCATTCATAGTTTTCATACTCTTTCTCTGTACATTTAGCATTCATTTCCTCAGAGGTTGATGCGCTTGCTGTTTCCTGAGCAGCTCTTCTTTTCTCCACTCTAGCGACCCGCTTCTTCTCTTCTTTCTTTGGCATCTTTTCACATTAAAACTGATTAAGTCAGTGTTTGTGTTGCAATTACTTAATATGTTTTCCTTAATTTTTCACTTAAGCTTGCACTTAAGTCTTCAATCTGCTTCAAAATTGATTTAAGATATAAAGAGGTAAGGGAAGTGTCAGTGAAGATGGTAGGGAATGAGAACAGCGCCCGTACGCGTGCGACGCTCAGCCGCCCTCCTCGCTGCTGCCGAGAGTTGATTCTATAATAAAATAAAATAAAAATAAAAAGAGGAATAACCTTGGAGGTCAATCATCACCCCAAAAGCGGATAGTAGACGTCACGTAGTATATGTGTACCAAATTTCAGGTCAACAGGTCAAACAGCTTGCGAGCTACAAGTGATTTAAAATCCTGGACAGACAAACGGACAGCCTCGGTAGCATATTATATAACATTAGAACACTCTAGACGAGAACAGGCCATTCAGCCCAACAAAGCTCACCAGTCCTATCCACTTACTTCTTCCAAAAAAACATCAAGTCGAGTTTTGAGAGTCCCCAGCGTCTTACTGTCTACCACACTACTTGGTAGCTTATTCCAAGTGTCTATCATTCTTTGTGTAAAGAAAAACTTCCTAATGTTTGTGCGAAATTTACCCTTAACAAGTTTCCTGCTGTGTCCCCGTGTTCTTGATGAACTCATTTTAAAATACAAGTCTCGATCCACTGTACTAATTCCCTTCATAATTTTAAACACTTCAATCACTTTAAACACTTTAATCATGTCACCTCTTAATCTTCTTTTGCTTAAACTTTATAGGCACAGCGCTTTTAATCTTTCCTCATAATTCAACCCCTATATCCCTGGAATCAGCCTAGTCGCTCTTCTCTGGACCTTTTCTAGCGCTGCTATGTCGTTTTTGTAGCCTGGAGACCAAATCTGCACATAGTACTCAAGATGAGGCCTCGCCAGTGCATTGTAAAGGTTGAGCATAACCTCCTTGGACTTGTACTCCACACATTGTGCTATATAACCTAACATTCTGTTTAACCTTCTTAATGGCTTCTGATCAGTGTTGGGAAGTCAATAGCATAGAGTCCACTATGACTCCTAAATCCTTCTCATAAGGTGTACTCTCGATTTTCCGACCGCCCATTGTGTATTCAGACCTAACATTTTTACTTCCTATGTGTAATAGTTTACATTTACTGACATGAAACTTCATCTGCCACAAATCTGCCTAAGCCTCTATGCTATCCAAGTCCTTCTGTAATGATATAACGGATTCCGAATTATCTGCTAATCCACCTATCTTGGTATCATCTGCAAACTTAACCAGCTTGTTACTTATATTCCTATTTAAATCATTTAGATATATAAAAATAGCAGCGGCCCTAGCACTGACCCCTGTGGAACACCACTCTTAACATTCCAGCCAATTCTGATGAGGTTCCTTGCACCATCACCCTCTGCTTCCTGTGTCTAAGCCAATTCTGCACCCATCTAAAAACATCACCCTGAACTCTCTCACTTCTTTTAATTTGATGCCCAACCTCTCATGTGGCACCTTATCAAATGCTTTCTGAAAGTCCAGATAAATAATATCATATGCTCCACTTTGATCATATCCTTTTGTTGCCTCCTCATAGAATTCCAGCATGTTAGTAAAACATGACCTCCCTCTTCTAAACCCATGCTAACTGTTCAGAATAACTCCTGTCCTTGCCAGGTGTTGCTCAATCTTATCCTTAATTATTCCTTCCATTAATTTTCCTGTGATGCATGTTACGCTTACTGGCCTATAGTTGCTTGGACCTGCCCTGTCACTCTTTTTATATAATGAGATGATATTTGCAATTTTCCAGTCCTTTGGAATCTCTCCAGTGCACAGTGACTTCCTAAAAATATGTGTCAAGGGTTTATATATATGTACTCACTAGCCTCCTTAAGAACACGAGGATAAATATTATCTGGTCCTGGTGATTTGTTTGATTTCATCTTATTTAATCTGAGCAGCACTTCTCCCTCTACAATTTCCAAATCCCCCAGTACCTCCTTAGTAGTCGCGTTTACCTCTGGGAGGTTATCTACTTGCTCACTTGTAAACACCTCAGAAAAATGTAAGTTTAGGGCATCCGCTATTTCGCTGTCTGTATCTTTTAATTCCTCTTTACTATTTCTGATACACTTGACCTCCTCCTTGACTGTTCTTTTACTACTAAAATACTGAAAGAATCTCTTATGGTCTTCTTTTGCCTTATCTGCTATATCCTCTCCAACTGTCTTTTAGCCTCCCTGATATCCTTCTTAATGGTTGCCCTCATGTTCTCATACACTCTACGATTCACTTTGCAGTCCTTAATCTTATATGCCTTATACAGCAGTTTTTTTCCTTTGCAAATTCTTTTTGAAATCTTTATTAATCCACCGTGGAGTTTTTTAGCTTCCTATTAATTCCAAATTTAGGTATGTATCTGTCCTGCATTACATGTAAAACATTTTTGAACCTGTTCCACTGCTCCTCGACTGTCTCCACACTTAAAAGCTTATCCCAGTGTATCCTACTTAGGCATTGTCGCATCTGCTCAAAGTTCAACTTAACAATTTTAGTCTTTGCATCTGTACTCTTACAAAATACTGAGAATTGTATTAGATTATGGTCACTTGACCCTAGTGGTTCAATCACCTGTACACCCTCAATTCTATCCTGATTATTACAAAATACTAAATCCAGACAGGCTTCATCCAGTGTTGGTGCTTTAACATGCTGTGTTAAAAAACAGTCACTGTTTTTAAGACAAGACAACTGCTCTTGTGCTCCTCCATCTGCAATGTTATCCCAGTTAATCTATACTAATAAAAGGCAAAGCCCTCACTGGCTCACTCACTCACTGACTCACCGACTCATCACTAATTCTCCAACTTCCCGTGTAGGTAGAAGGCTGAAATTTGGCAGGCTCATTCCTTACAGCTTACTTACAAAAGTTGGGCAGGTTTCATTTCGAAATTCTATGCGTAATGGTCATAACTGGAACCTATTTTTTCTTCCATATACTATAATAGACGTCTGCTCGATGGCTGTGGGAGGCGGAGTTACGCCTCCCACGTAATTTAGTGCCTGCCTATATAAGGCTGTCCGTCAGCGGCAATCCAATAGAAACACTGCAGCTGCGTCAACTCGATCTGAATTGCGCGATCACATTCGAAAAAATATATCTTTTCAATTTCTATTTAGTCGACACAAATATCTTTGGTTGGAATGTAAGGCGAATTTACTCTTTACATTTCTATGGTGAAGAAAAATTTATGCAATGATGCCTACATTTAACTTACATTCCTACCAAAGACATTTCTGTCGACTAAATAAAAATTCCTTCTATTTAAAATTTAAATAGAACTTGAACAGATACGATAGTTCATAATATCCACGCAGACTTGCACGTAAGAGGGGGAGTCATCCGTTTTAACAAGCAACGTATTGCACTGATACGAAATAGCCTGCCCATTTAATTATTTAGGAATGGATAAATAAATTAAGATTTTGTACAAATAATGTTTTTCATTTTTCTTCCTTGATGGATTCTGGCACCCCCTGCAACAGTTGCTCGCACCCCAAAGAGTGTATGTACGAGGTGTGGCAGAAAAGTAATGAGACTGGCAACACTGCAAGCGATCTTGCAACGCTGTGCTGTTGTCCTTGATAGAGCACGTGTATCAGTACCCTCCCATAGCTCAGTGCGAGTTTCACCTCCTTCCGTTAACTACGTGATTTTTGTGACTGCTATTAGCGAAGTTGTGTTTTTGGTTGTGCGTCACGCAAAATAGAACAGCGGAATTTGGAGCAACGTTGTGCCATTAAATTTTGTGTTAAGCTTGGAGAATCGGCAAGCGTGACGTTTGAAAAGTTAAAACAGGCCTATGGGGAACATTCTTTATCCCGAGCTCAAGTTTTTTGCTGGCACAAATCATTTTTGGAAGGCAGAAAACACGTTGAAGATGAACACCATTCAGGGAGGCCTTCAACTTCGAAAACCAATGAAAACATCGAACGTGTGAACCCTCTTGTGAGATCAGACCGTCGTTTAACATTAAGAATGTTGAGTGAACAATTAAATTTGAACAGATTTACCGTTCATCAAATTTTGACTGAACATTTGCACATGCGAAAGGTCTGTGCCAAAATGGTGCAGAAGGACAATCGAAAAAACAAGTGTCTTGATCTTCTTGACAGAATCGCTAATGAGCAAGATTTCTTTAGTCGTGTGATCACAGGTGATGAATCATGGATTTTTGAATATGATCCTGATCTCTGTGTGTGTGTATGTATGTATATGTATATATATATATATATATATATATATATATATATATATATAT
>JANRMT010062819.1:43701082-43714515 GCA_026402145.1 Polypterus bichir lapradei | reverse complement strand
GTTTAGTGTCACTGTACACACATTTACTGTATACTATTTTTCTTGCATTGTACGTATTTATTGCTGGTGGCCTGTCTATCGTAATGGCTGTAACATATGTGATATCGGAGACACTCAATATCTTTAAAATAATATTTAGGTTTTACTGTATATAAACAGTGTGTTTATATACATAATTCCAATGAATCTTACCTAATATCTAAGAGAATACAAAGGGATTATGCTGTATAACTCTGCGGGGAATATTTATAAACAGTGCGGGAGAGTTTATAAGGGCTTAAAATATATAAAAATAACCATACAAACATATGGTTTCTACTTTGCGGATTTTCACCTATCGCGGGAGGGTCTGGAACGCAACCCCCACGATCGAGGAGGGATTACTGTATTGTGAAAAGGTTCAATATGGAAGACACCTGGTGCCACACTCTAATCAGCTAATTAACTCAAAACACCTGCAAAATTAAATTGTCTCTCAGTCTCGTTCTGTAGGCTACACAATCATGGGGAAGACTGCTGACTTGACAGTTGTCCAAAAGACGACCATTGACACCTTGCACAAGGAGGGCAAGACACAAAAGGTCATTGCTAAAGGGGCTGGCTGTTCACAGAGCTCTGTGTCCAAGCACATTAATAGAGAGGCGAAGGGAAGGACAAGATGTGGTAGAAAAAAGTGTACAAGCAATAGGGATAACCGCACCCTGGAGAGGATTGTGACACAAAACCCATTTAAAACTGTGGGGGAGATTCACAAAGAGTGGACTGCAGCTGGAGTCAGTGCTTCAAGAACCACCACGCACAGACGTATGCAAGACATGGGTTTCAGCTGTTGCATTCCTTGTGTCAAGCCACTCTTGAACAAGAGACAGTGTCAGAAGCGTCTCGACTGGACTGCTGCTGAGTGGTCCAAAGTTATGTTCTCTGATGAAAGTAAATTTTGCATTTCCTTTGGAAATCAAGGTCCCAGAGTCTGGAGGAAGAGAGGAGAGGCACAGAATCCACGTTGCTTGAGATCCAGTGTAAAGTTTCCATAGTCAGTGATGGTTTGGGGTGCCATGTCATCTGCTGGTGTTGGTCCATTGTGTTTTCTGAGGTCCAAGGTCAACGCAGCTGTCTACCAGGAAGTTTTAGAGCACTTCATGCTTCCTGCTGCTGACCAACTTTATGGAGATGCAGATTTCATTTTCCAACAGGACCTGGCACCTGCACACAGTGCCAAAGCTACCAGTACCTGGTTTAAAGACCATGGTATCCCTGTTCTTGATTGGCCAGGAAACTCGCCTGACCTTAACCCCATGTGAAGAGGAAGATGCAATACACCAGACCCAAATTTGGCAGGCTCATTCCTTACAGCTTACTTACAAAAGTTAAGCAGGTTTCATTTCGAAATTCTACGCTTAATGGTCATAGTGGTCGACAACGTCCGCCATGTTGAACTTTCTTATTTATGGCCCGATCTTCACGGAATTTGGTAGGCGGCTTCCCTGTGCTAACTGAAACCGATGCACATACTTATTTCAGTGGTATGACGCCACTGTCGGCCGCCATATTGAACTTTACAATGTCACTAATTCTCCAACTTCCCGTGTAGGTAGAAGGCTGAAATTTGGCAGGCTCATTCCTTACAGCTTACTTACAAAAGTTAAGCAGGTTTCATTTCGAAATTCTACGCGTAACGGTCGACAACGTTCACCATGCTAAACTTTCTTATTTATGGCCCCATCTTCACGAAATTTGGTAGGTGGCTTCCCTGCGCTAACCGAAACCAATGTACGTACTTATTTCGGTGGTATGACACCACTGTCGGCCGCCATATTGAACTTTCCAACGGTCTTTGTTACTTATGGGCCCATCTTCAAGAAATTTGGTATGCGGGTTCCCAACGCTAACTGAATCCTACTTGCGTACATATATACGTCCATAGCCTGCAGCTCGGTCACCGTGTGAGGCGACGTTGGGTCCCCCATCCCAACACCTCCCACGTTGTTGGCTGCCTGCCTATATAAGACGTCCGTCGCTCTGATCTCTACATTCCCTTCCTTGCTTTGCCACGTGATTCACGTCTCCCTGCAGATAACTACAGCCTTTTTATTTAATTCATGGATTCTCCACTGTTTTATTGTTTGTTTATTACGATTATAGTTATTGTGTAGGTATTTTAGACTTACTTTACATTGTTCAGGTACCCATTTCCTTTATTGTTCCACCCGTACCCCCATTAACATGTCTATCGAGGTGATCACCATCAATCAAAGAACTGTCACTTACCGAGTGGTTTCCATGTCCGGAGATGGCACCTGCCTTTTCCATTCTCTTTGTTACATATTGCACGGCCATATCAGGCTCACTCTTGATATCCGGAGGAACATTGTGTCTTGTGTATTGAATGACTGGGACAGGTTCAAGGTGTGGACTGATGACAGTACAGGAGATAATTATACTACACAGGAGCACTAGAAGAGTGAAATGCTTAAGCCCTTCACCTATGGTTCTGCATGTGAGTTGAAAAAATTTTAAGGCAGTACTTTGCCGCTGCGAAGCGCAGGTATTTTGCTAGTATTTGGATAATTAAAGTCCCCCATGACTATAATATCTCCCTGTAAACTTGCCTTTTTCATTTTACTAAAAAGGTGTGTGTTGAAATTACTGTCTGAATTAGGTGGTCTATAACACACTCCTAAAATAAGACCTCTTTCACTAATATTTTCCAGGCGAAGCCACATGTCCTCACTAAGTTGGGGCTCAAAATCCAACTGAAGAGGACTTACATTTAAATCCTGTTTGGCATAAACAGCAAACCCACCTCCTTTTCTGTTCTGTCTATCCTTCCTAAAAATATGTATCACTCTATGTTACACTCATCCCTATCTTTGTTATTTAGCCAGGTTTCCGTTATTACTATAATATAATTATGCTCTGGTACATACAACCCCAATTCACGTACCTTATTTTTGATACTTCTAGCGTTAAGGCAAGCTATTTTTAATGTGTTACTCCATCTACATTTAAATGTTTGCTTAGAATTTACATTACTATGCATTTTTATTTTTTATTTTCTACACCATTGTTTCTTCTTCCATGTATATATCTAAACCTGGCCTGTCCTAAACTCCCTGAACACCCCCAGTTTCCCTAGTTTAAACAGTCCTCGACTAGCCTTCACATACACTAAGAAGATAAGAAGATAATTTTCCAACCCAATTTTCCAGATGAGGGCCACTGGGTGGGAGTGTTTGCTAGAGTCTATCGCAGCAAGCATTGAGTGCAAGGTAGGAACAGTCCTCTGGACAGAGCACCAGTCCATTGTAATCTGTCACCCACTCACTAAATTCCCCAAAAATGCCTGGATGAATTTGATTGAAAACCCAAGGTTGCCCATTGAGTTTTAGGAGCCACAGGTGCTTTATCAAAATGTGAAAGGCACAACAGCATTTGTGCAGCTCTCCCAGACCACTGGGGGAGTAAGTGGCGTGATAACTGTTAAGTAGCATTTTGAAAGTACTATATGGTACCCAGAAAAAAGGGTGAGCAGCCACACAGAATATCTATGCAACTTAGAGGAAACATCTCAGATTACACCTTTCAATTTAGAAGAATACACTTTCCTGTAAAATTGTGTTTTGCAATGACCATCAACAAAAGCCAGATCATTAGAAAAAGCAGGAATTGTTTATAGCATGTTCAAGAAGAAGCAGCTCCAGTGACTTAATATTATTATTATGATGTATTATTTGACTGATGCCTTTATCCAGGGCAATTTACAACAGTTGAGATACAATTGGTTACATGTTTTTTGTTTTTCCAATTAGAGCACAGGCAGGTGAAGTGACTTATAGTCACACTGTGTCAGTACCAGGATTTGAACCCACAACTTCAGACTTTGAAGTCCTAGGTCCAGAGTCTTAACCACTACACCACACTGTCTGCCATTAACATTAGCCCTTGGTTAAAGGAGAAAAACAGACTAAAAATATTGTATACAGAAAAGCACTTGTTATATTGTACTTCTGATAGATCCGATTAAACAATGACAGGTAACACAGCTAGTGTGTGTATATGTATATGTGTATAAAAACCTTGAGAGAGACATTTTGTTGCACTCATTTCTAATTACATATATTTATCATTAAATCCTTATGCTACTCCAGATTTCCTCCCACATCCCAAAGGTGTGCATGATTGATTGATTGACGATTCAAAATTGGTGCAGCAAAAGTGAGTGAAGGTGTGTGTGTGTGTGTATGTGCACACTTTGGAATTGGACTGGTGCTCTGTCTAGGGTTGGTACTTGTCCTAAGCCTGGTTCTGCTGGGATAGGTACCAGCTCCCCTCAACCCTGAACTAGATAAGGATGTATAGATTGATTAAATGCTTTAAATATGTGTTTAAAATATTAATATTGCTTGCCATACTGTCTTTAAACAAACTAAAAAATTGCACTGACTATATTAAAAAATGTACTTTATATATAATGGCAAGCAAATGATGCTCATTTTCTTCCAGAATAGGATTTCCCAGAATTATTTAAACAATGGAAGAAACATCTCTAAATTTTTTATAGAGCGTACAGTTTAAATGTCTGCATTTGTTTTAACACAACTGTTAAACAGCAGTTTGAGGTGCACCTAACCCTCTATTATATGTATTATTTATAATGTAATATTAGTTTTCTTCATTTTGTTCAATCAAAATCAATGACAGTCTCTCTTTTATGTCTAGCATTAAACGAGGGAGGCAGTGATTTGGCTTCATCTCAGATTATGCAACACCATAGGGTGCTGTCTTCAGTGTATTGTGGGAACTGGACAGCATTCAGTTTTATAATTAGGACAGCTTTGGCACGCTGACACTTGACCCAATACAAACATCTAAAAACAATACTATTAATAAACAAATTAAAGGAAAACATTGCACCATTTTCACTAAATGATTGAATCATTTTAATTAAACAACTACATTTTGACTACACTTGTAAACAGTCATTGACATTGTTGTATTGTAGTATAATCAGAATTATTTTATATTATCATTAAAAACATTGTAACACTCTGAAGCAACAAGTAAACAATTTGTAACTACATTTGTATAGCTGTGTACTCATCTAAACCTTTATTTTCAAAATTATTTTTCATGACAGCCCATTGAACAACTTTGTTTACCACTAGACACAGAGGAAACTTACATTTTGTACACTAGACTAGTTTTGTGCTGCAGTTCATCCTTCTCCTGCCTTCTGTTGCAGTTGCCCCACAAAGTTTATTTAATTTTCTTGCATTTCATGTCTGGAATAAACTGTGTATATGCGGTGAGGACAATGCCTTTGCTGGTAGCCCTGGGCACAGGGCAGGAACATGGCAGCCCTGAGCACAAAGCAAATTATGCAAACTTGTGCACTTAAACTAGTATTTCGCAGCCACTTTTGAGTCCCAGTAGGCCGTCACCGACTCATGAGCTTATGAGAGTTGTTCATGGTAAAATCCGCTCCGTACGTTTTTTCCTGAGACACCATAAAAGGGATCAACACAGCTTTACGAGACTTTTTATCCTATTTCAACCTCCTTGACTCCCTGGTTGTTGTTGGATTTTATTTCTCTTTTTGTAATCGTGCTCATTTCTCCCTTCCTGGTTTGATGGCATTGGTGGAGGGAGCCGGAAGTGATGCAAGCAATTAGAAACAGGATTAAAAAAAGGCACTTTCTATTTCTTAGGTGGAGGTAGGGTTGGGAGTATTATACCTTGAACAAGTCAATTGCTGAAACTGTTGGTTTTTTTTCCCACCTCAAATGCTTATGATGCAAGTGGTATATTAAAGCAACATTCAATTGAGCATTGGGGTGGCAGCTCCTCACGTGAAGCTTCAAAAAGCACAGGTACAGCATAACAACTACTCATCGGTACCCTAAGATCCATTGCTAGTATTCTCTATGTTAGAACTGAAAGAACACTGCTCAGAAAATAAAATAAGGAAAACATGTAGCAGACAGCCTCTGGGTATGGCAATTGACCCCATGACGCTTGAACTGTAAAACTACACACCTCAATGCTTAAAAAAAATCATTAAAAAAAAAAAAATTTAAAAAATTTTAAAAAAATTGACCAATCATGGCAACTATACATCATTAGAATGCTCCACACCTCAGCTATCCAATGGTAGTGATATTTTCATTGTATGTTGCTCTACATAGGTGGGATATTTGATAAAGGCAGATTAACTCAGCTATGGTGTGCCGCTCACCTCGGGGTATATGTGTGCAAATCACATACTTATGATGTATTTGAAAGAAGATACCCTTGGATATGTAAAAATATCATTACTGTTTTTGATTGACTTGAGGGTTTATTGCAACATACACAAAAAACTTTGAAATTTGTCAGTGTCCTGCCATGCATAAGTGGTTAATTTCCTGTATTACACCATTTCAAGCTGCCTTTGCACTTTACTTTTTTAGACATTCCCAGTCATTAAGGAGAAGAGTTTTAGGCATGATTTTAGCATACTAGAGGTAGTTTTTAAATTTTTTTTTTTATATTCATTTTACTTAAGATAAAAAGTCCTTAACTACTGTACAAAAAAGTAAATTTGAATGTTGTGCATACATTTTTTTAACTAAATATACCCGTACTGCATACTGTCAAATCAAAACACAAAAACAGGAATTAAAGTTGTTCTTTTACTGGCAGTAATTTTCTTAAATGCTGATATTCTAAAAATTTGTGTCATTCCATGTCAAATCAGCTGATTTTCCCAAAATTCCATGCACTTCAGTCTCAAAACCATTCTGAAAATATACCAGGTGTACCAATGTTATCCAGGAGACACCCTGTAAAATTATTTTGATGCAAGATCAGTACTTTCTAAGATACAACCAATCTGACAAAGCTTTATTTTCGTCAATCTCACAAGACCATGTCTCAAGAACTAAACCACCTAGCAGGCTTGAATTTTGCATACTGGTACCTTTATCCATATAGTACGTAACAAAATCAAAATGTTTGGTCCAGATGACACCGCTTAATAAGAGCAGACCTTCAAAAATGGAAAAAAAATATTTAGCGTCTTTGGCTTTGCCATGTTTATGCTTTCAGAAAGCATATTTCTAACTAATACAGCCTGCTGAAATTGTTTCCATATTTAGATACCTACACAGGGCTTTTCAAAAGGTTACAAACAAACAAGAAACTGCATCAGGGTTTAACCAGCAGAACTCTTAAATGTGATAAAATCATTTTCGGTTTCATTTTCAGACCAGCTTAATACACTGTGGGAATGTCCAGACATTTTTACAATTATTTTTTCTATATTTCTATAAAAACAAGTCTTACTTTTCTTATGTGAATCTTTCATTTTCATTCTAGACATAGGTTAAATTCACCATTTGTCAGTAATGATAATCATCATGTTTTTCATCACCAACGTGGGTATGGGATTAATGGAAAAAAAAATCACCAAAGGCACAATAAGCACAACACATGAACAACACCTGCTTGACTTATCATCAAATACAACACAAGTTATAATGAAATGTTAACATCTTGTTTCAATCGAAGTGCAGAGTGTAAGGCATCTTTGTCTTTGAGATCAAGATGGTACTGCCACCCACTGACTGTTATAGCTGCATTAAACAGTGCGGTGACACACTGTAATGACACCCAACATATATCGTCTCTAGGTGGCCAATGGAAAGACTGTGCAGGATAGTTAGGATGCATGAAACCTATCAGGATGTCTGATTCTATTTCACTCGTGTCACAAATCACACCAATTCAACATTTTTCATCATTCATACACCCAACGTAGCCTCTAATAGGACACTGGTCTAATGTGTAGGACGCATCTGATCCATCATGAGTGTGATTATGAGAGGACAGGATCTCGGCTACTGCTTCAGTGGTGAATATTAAGACAGTTAATTGACAGTCTTCATCAGACATCCGGCTGACTTTGAGCTTGCCATCTTCTGTAGGGATGTAACATTGGTATTCTCGAGTACCAGGTACTCTTTTGGCCAGGCAGAATCATATTCTCTGTTCAGCAACATGAGATAGGACATCTTTATTTGATATGTAAAAAAGTTTGATATTCTGATAACTTTCTGATTGAAAACTCATCGTTTACCATTATTGACACATGGCACATTCAGCTTATGCTTACAATGGAAAATAAACATGAAAGATTTGCATAAGAAAACTTAAGGTTTGTGTTTTGAGACAGAAGACAATATACAATAAATAAAAAATATTTTAAAAAATTATCTGCACATTCCCACATGCCGTTAGTGTGCTCTGAAAATGAAATCCAAAATGATTTTATGGATTTGAGAGGTGGTCTGTTCAAACCCTGATACAGTTACTTTTCTGTGTATTGCTTTTTCAGAATGCTTATATAGTTATCTGAATAAGAAAAAAAACATCAAAAGTCTGTGTTGATTATAAATAGGTGTTTCTGAGGCCTAAACATACGTAGCTAAGCCGAAAACTCAAATGAAACTTTGGTCAGTTTCAAGGGGCTGCTTTGCTGCTTTGACTATGAAGGGTCATCTGGACCAAATGTTTTAATTTCATCATGTAGTATACCAATTAATTTACCAGTATGCAAAGGCTGAGCCTGCTCTGTGGTTTAGTTCTTGAGCCATGGACTTGTGACATCTGATGAAGAACTGAGGTCGTATAAAATCAATATCTTCCTCCCTTTCAGTAAACTGGCTGTATCTTGGAAAGTTTTGATCTTACATCAAAAAGCGTTTACAGGGTGACTCCTGACTGACATGGGTACATTGTCACCATTCTGGTTGATTCTTTTTCATGATGTTTATAAACAGAATTTTTAAAAGGGTGAAGTTTTTTTGCTCATTTAATTAAAAACATAACATTTTATTTTTACTATTATTAGTAATTAGGTAATAACTAATTAGGAAGTCTTTGCTATAGGTAATCTTTAGGATGTTTCCAGCTGTTCCTCAAATATCTGTGTAAACTATTGGCAGTGTTTTCAGGCAGCTAATGCGAAGGATGCATACCCACTGAGTTAATTACAGAACAATGAAATTAAATAATTTTATTTGGATTTCATTCTTAAGAGGATGTATATCACAGCACCTTGTATAAGTAAAATTATCTATACCATTTTTCTTCTCATGCAAGAAGTTCATTGTTTTACTTAAGAGGATTATTTAGATATTTTCAAAATGCATGGCCTTTGCTTATATTTGTTTACATTTCCATTTTAGGTGCAATTTAATTAACATATTTAAAATAATCCTAAGACGTTTATCCAGTACTGATTTTAATTTGGGGAAGGGAGACATTATGCTACAGTACTTGTGGATTTAGATTCTAGTTTGGATGTGTCTGTTGGGATTTCCATTATTCTTCAGTTTTACTCCCACATTCCAAAGATGAGTGCATTCCCGGCATCCCACTTACACAAAAATTAGGTTAAGTAGGTTCAGTAAATGGATGAATTTGTCATTTTTTTTGGTCATTGCTTGGAATAAAAACTGCATACTTTAAATATGTCTTTAAAACTGTTATATGAAGCATAATGCATTGTAATTTAAAATAAAGGCAGTATTACATTCCCGGTAAAATTTATATGTTGAATCAGTTTATTTGCATATTTAATTTTTTCTTTGTAACTTAATGAGATTACCTAATACCTTATCAAACTAGATACCAAATGTGCAAGTAAACATTCAGCAAAACTAATTGTTTTAAGTAAAAAAAAAAAGCTCATTATTCTTTTATTCCTTGAAGTATAGGCAGGCTTTTATATCCTTAGTAACTGCAAAATGATTTAATTTCAAATACAATATTCTTAATTCTGTTGTAAAAGTAAGCACATCACAAAGACTCACATTTATCTATATTTGAGTTTAACTTTAAGTTTGCACATTGTGTGAATGTTTACAACATCCCATCCAGGACTGCTTCCTGCCTTGTGCCAGATGTGGTCTAAAACAGAACCTAACAGCCAACAACTTTCTTAATGGAATTTATTATTGAATGGGTTTAGAAAATGGGCAGATAAAGCAAAAAAATCTGTAAAGCTCTTAAAGCACAATGGCCATGAAAATCGACTGGAATTAAATTTTTTTAATTAAGTTTAGAAATAATAATTTGCAAAATATTTAGATACAATTTATACTGTAAGCATTTTCTCAGGTATTACATGAAATTTTAATCTAATCTTCTCTGTATCGTTCCAATTTTAGTATATGTGCTGCCGAAGCAAGCACATTACATGAAATTTTAATGTGGATATTGTTTCATAATGTTGATGGGCTAAATTCAACAAATTGTTTTTCACAATGAATACACTGTATTTGCTGGTGACCTTGTTTATTAAATATTTTCCTAAAAATTAGCCCTGCAGCAAACTTAAATGAACATTTTTTACCCCCAGTGCCTCATGATGCTTTGCAAGGCCAGCTTGACATCTTGGAGCTTTAGCAGCCATGCTCACAGTTTGAATGCATGCATTCTGTATGATCATTGTAGAACTGCTTCAGGCATGCATGATTTCTGCACCCGTTCAGTGCTCCAGCCTTTAACCTTGCATTCATTTAAAAAAAAAAAAACAACTTGCTGTATTTTCATTTGAAGATAGTACATTAGCTGACAATACCAAGAGTATTAAGAGTACTCCCACTGAACATGTGACACTGAATCTCTGAGTTACCCCAGTTTATTTATCATTTCAACATCCCATCTCTGTTCAGCTTAGCTTACTGTGGCTAACATCTACCAAGTCACTATGCAGCCTTGAGGTGGTGATCAATGACCAGCTCAGCTTCACTCTATACAATATCCACAAGATCTGGCCGTATCTGATGAAGTATGAAGCACAACTCCCCTGTTAGGATTTGGCCTTGTCATATTTGGACTACCACAGCCCTTTGCTAGCAGAGGTACCAGCATGTGTTACTAAGCTACTTCAAATGACTCAAAATGCAGCGGCACATCTGGTGTTCACTTAACTTTTACTATTGCTACTATTGCTACGCATTAAGTTCAGATACTTGATGCTTGACTACTGTGTAGTCAGTTGGTCAGCATCTGTGTATATGGAGGCACTTGTGAGTCCTTTGCCCCCTCTCACCCACTTAGGTCTGCTGATTAACAGTATCTGGTGTTGCCACCTCTGCGTTGTAGCAAATCTCAATCCAGACTCTTCAAATATAGCTCTGAGCTGGTGGAACATGTTGCCCATCTCCATACAAACTGCTGACTCCTTCAATGTGTTTAAATAGTATTTACAGACTGTCGTGTTTTGTGAATTTCTGTGCGATATTAGCTGTTAGATTTTTTTTTTTACTTAGGAAATGTAACTTTCTTGCATTTTCTTCTGCGTTCTTAACTTCTAGTGATCAATATGTAACTTTGTGCTGTAACACTTGTTCCCAAACAGTCCCCCAGACTGATGATTAATTGATTATGTTGACCTCTTTTGCAAGTTGCTTTGGATAAAAGTGTCTGCTAAGCAAATAAATGTAAATTAAAACTTGCAAAAAATTCTAATATCCTGTTTTCACATTGTTATTCTGACATATTGTGTGTTGCCTGATGAACGGCAAAAAGAATTTAAATGATTTTAGCATAAGGCTTCAGCGTAGCAAAATGAGACAAAAGTGTAGGACTGAATCCTGAATGCACAGTATAAAAAGAACTGAGAAGAATGGCTTTTCTTAAAACAAGTCAGCAATTTGTGTGGTTTCTTTCAAAATGTAAAACTGAAGTATTTTACTTCCATACACTGCTTTATAGTTTTTCCATTAGTCCCATTTTAAGTTTTTCCAAGCTTCCTGTAGTAATTTCCATAAGTGTTCTTTTCAGTCCCTTTCTTCTGTAGGTCCGAGTCATTCCACACAGCTTCATTTATGTGGAGACTTCTCTGAGGCGGCCAGGCCAGTCTAATGTTAATATTATATCTCTTTATATTTGGGGTTGTTATTGTGGCGAAAGATGACATTTCTGACTCTAAATCATTTTCCCAAAGTAGCATGATTAATCAGAATCTGTTTTAATGTAATATTTATACAGTATGTATTTATATATGTGTGTGTGTATAGGTATGTATATATTAAGTATGTTTCCTCCTGAAGACTTGAGCCTATACAGCAAAGAATACTACATATGGACTTCTTTTGCTTACTTTTTTATGTTGTAGCCTCTTTCTGCTTTTTGAATGAAGATGAATAAAAATTTGAATATAAAAGATTAAGGTCCTGATAAAAAATATTTCATAATCACTTAGATTTACGCTGTTTATTAAATGTGTTTTTATGGGGTGATCGTGCTGTGATGACCCCATTTATGTTGTGGAAAACCTTGATGCCCATTAAACTGATTAACAAAAGAACTTGCTGAAGAAAGAAAAGTGGAGTTGCTGTTGATGTGCATTGTGCATATTAATCAGAGCATTTCATTAGCTGTAGAATTCAGTGAGAAGCTTAACTTGGAGAAAGGCTGGCACATTATCAAAAGGGTGTGCACTGCATATATTTTTTTCCAATATTAAATCATATTTAAGTCTTTTATCAAATTTATTCTGTCAGAGCTTAAACTACACTTTGCTTATCAACAAAAATGTAACTGGTGTACTTCTACCCACGCAAAAGTTTTTTGAGGAAATGTTTGAGAATTTTTTTTGAGAACAATTGCCTCCATTTGCTGGCTAGACTTCAAAAAGATTTACACTCATTTGTATTACACCATTGCATGCATGTTTTGGTTACTTAATTATTTTTCCAAATACACTTAAACTCTGCTTAGAAGAGTAAAGAGACAAAATACACAAATTTAGGGGGTGGTGTATAGCAAAGGAGAGTTTAATTAGATTGTAGTGAAATATATTCTTGCTCTTGAGCAGCATGATAGTGCAGTATTGAACTTGGTGCGTCACTTGGTTTGAATTCCTGTCTGTCATTGTAAGTCACTTGCACACTGTGACAATTTTTCAGATGGGTTTTCCCCAGGTAATCCCAATTGCCTTTACATCCATAAGATATGCAAGTTAAGTTGACTAATGACTGTAAACTGATTTGTTGCAGGTGTGTACGAGTATCCAATCCAGTGTTTGGGGCTTCCTTGACAAACGATGCCAGTTATAGGGTGCTGTCAAGTGGATTCAAAAATGGAAAGATGAAAAGACCATCTGATGTGAGCTTCCTGGGTCTGATATATAGTACATTAGGTTCAGCTAACGTCAACTGTGAAAACACTTGAACCCAAAAATAGACCTGCCAACCAAATTAGGACAAGCAAAGTGACAAAATGATACATGTCAACAGAAGAGCGACGCAGAAAGGCCATTCAGAGAAAACAATAGAAGATCTGTTTCATTTAGTACTGTATTGTATTGTGTGTATGTGTGTGTGTATGTATATATATGTGTATATATATATATATGTATATATGTATGTGTGTATATATAT
>JANRMT010062819.1:43582692-43691082 GCA_026402145.1 Polypterus bichir lapradei | reverse complement strand
AAAGAGCACAACTCTTTACACAGCGAAGCACGTTGATGCTGAATGAGCGAGATGAGACTTCCTGGTTAACACTGCATAGCTCCTGCGTGCTCTGATTGGTTAGCTTCTCAGTCAGGAGAACTTAACTGTGTGCTCTGATTGGTTAGCTTCTCAGCCATCCGCCAATAGCGTCCCTTGTATGAAATCAACTGGGCAAACCAACTGAGGAAGCATATACAGGAAGTAAAAAGACACATTGTCCGCAGAACCCGCGGAGCAGCGAAAAATCCGCGTTATATATTTAGTTATGCTTTCATATAAAATCCGCGATAGAGTGAAGCCGCGAAAGTTGAAGCGCGATATAGCGAGGGATTACTGTACACCAGTCACACCTCAAAACACAGACATTCAAACTAAACAAATTGTTGTGCTTTAAATTAACTAAAGAGATCTTCATTTAGATCTTGATCTTTGTTTGTCCTCTAATTCCACGCATGCGTAGACCACCTTCCAGTTTAGTACGTTGTTGTTACTCACGGATGTCAACAATGTGCCGGAATAACGAAAGGGGTGGTGGACAGTGTTATGCTGGTTAGCTCCTGAGGCCTGGTTAGAGAATGAGATTGCCAAAGATAAAAGGTACGTGCCTACGTAACATATGAATGAAAGAAAGACAGTGGGTAAAATGAATGACAACGTAACAGCACGTTCCGGAAATTATTATTATTACGTTGTAGCCGGCGAGTGCTGTGCGTCTCACAGTTGTACCGTGGCTTGCTCACATGTCAGTGAAGTGATCCCTATTTATGCTTTAAAGAGCCTGGATACCTATGTGTCCCCCTTTTCTAACTATTGCTCTGTGTATATTGCCTTACTCTTTGGATTGCCACAAAGCAACCTGTGAGACTGTAAATTTATTTGTTTGGAAAGTTAGGTTTTCGTTGAGATATACTGAACACAGCCCAGTTTTGAAAAATTAAGACCTCAATTTGAAAATCCTTACAAATTTACAAGCTCGTCTGTAAATGAGAGAAACATTCTGTGCAACTTCAATTAGAGACAAGTTTACTTTTTTTCAAATTTACCATGAGAGAGGTCACTCCAACTCATACTGGGGAATCTGCCCAAATATGCAAGTTAGTAAAATGAAAGGGGTTGTGCACAAATGTGGGCACAAGACAATGGTATACCACTCCACTACTCCTGCTGACTGAGGTAAGTTAATCATAAAAGACAAAAAAGCCCCTTATGTAGAAATGAATGTAAGAACAAAAAATTCAGTAAACATCAGTCTGTGTTGATATGAGAATTGACTGTGATGGACTATTTATAAGGGTGCTGTGTGCTTTTTATATTTTATGAAGGTGTTAATTAGACAAACACTACATTATTGATTAAATGTTTGTACTAGAAAAGCATAGAAAAGATACAGTTAAGTGAACTTCCTCCTGAATTACTTTATTATGAGATTTGCGAATCTGCTTCGCAGGCTGCAGGACACAGCATTGTAGATTGTAGACCAAAGGTGTAAAAGCCAGAAATGTATCCTGTGAGATACTTGTTATTGGTGAAACATTGACTAATGAAAGAATTGAAAAGAAAGGTAGAACTTTGGCAAGACTGGTCAATGGGCCAGAAGCCAACAAGGTAAGGGTGTTAGCTCCTACTCCTTGACACCTGTAATGGACGGTCGGCATTTCAGTCCATGTCCCTCAATAGAGAAAAGCAGCCTTTTCAGGGCACTACATCCCCCGGGACACTAGAGGGCAGCTCCCCTGGATGGAAATGGTTCCCCGGATTCCCCCAAGGGGAGCATGGGACATGAAGTCCATTTCTTCAGCCCTGTTGGATGCTGTAAGTGCTTCCGGGGGAGCTCATCAAAAACCTGGGGACTATTACCGTGACGCTAACCCGGAAGTACTTTGGAGTCACAAGGACGGAAACCTGCAGTACTTCCAGGATACTTGAAGAAGGCGTTTGACCCGGAGAAGGAATACTTCCGGTTCATGGACTTTAAAAGGACTGTGGGAAACCCAGCAGATTGAGCCTTAAGAGGCTAAACACCACACACATTGGGTATGTTGACCAGTGTCATCTACGACAGCTCCTGACATACCCAGGTTATATTAGTGATTTGCCACATTTATTTGTTTTATCTTCTTTATTGGCTTATTAAGAATCTCTAAGAATATAAGACTATATATAATGAGTGAACAAAAGTGTCCCTGCTCTGCTTGCTTGCGTTTAATATTTGCTCTATCCTCATGCCTTGTGTATTAAATAATAAAGAAGAAACACGCTTGTTATTCACTTTCCCCATAACAAGAAAACTGTATTGTGGCACTTTGTGGTGTCTCTTTCCAGGCCAGGTGTGTGTACTATAATTAAATTTCTAAAGTTCCAGATCTGCTCTCCATGATGATCTGAAGCCAACTAACAATGTATTTCTGAGAATTAAACAGAGACTTTCACACTTCATTTGTTGCTTCTTTCCAAATTGCTATATTTAAGAAATTTGAACTACAATTAGTCACAGGACCTTCACAACCATCAGCTGACAATAAGATAACAATCGATGGCATTTTTATATAATCTCAATTTGAATCTGCAGTCTATGATTGCTTTTGAGCCACCACATGCCTGTTTAGGCTACATTTTTAACTACATGATATTCTAAAGCACTGTTAATTAGCATGTACTTGCATTCTATTATCATTGTTCTTTTTGAATATGACTCACTGTTGCAAAAATATATGATAAACAAAGGGGAATTACTTTTAGGAAATAACTAACAGCATTTATAATGGTGCAACTTTAAAGTCAGTTAAAGTGCCCAAATGCACCTGAATGGGGTATGCTATGCATATATTTTCTAACTTCGATAAAATGTGAAAAGCTGTTAAATGACAACCCTTTGACTTTGCAGTTAAATTTCTAAGCCCACTGCAATAAATGGATGTTTGACTTTATGCCTTAATTAAAATGTAATGGATAAATGATAGACCCAGAGTCGAGCCAGAAAAATAATTCAAAATAATGGTAGATGTTTTCTGGGAATATTCAAGCTGGAGCAGTCACAGGGCAGTTGGTTTGTACTGCAGGTAAACAATAATCAGGCAGTTGGAAACTGTATTTCAGTTTTAATATAAACAATGTAAAATGGCAATTATGTGCAGGGATTTTACAATTTGATACAGGGAAAATAAACCCACAGGTTAAGTGGTCATAGTAGATATTTCATAGTCAAGCTCTGATGAACCCAAGCATTGTACCCAAAAGAATATTAGTTTTTAACAAATTAATGTTTCTTTTCACCTCCTTCTAGACATTTTGAACAGATGGAAGCTACATTCAAGTGTTCAGGTAATTATGGTTTCATGAACAAAAATCTATTAAGAAATAAAAGGTCTTCTAAATAAAAGGTCTGAGCACAAGCACATTGGAAAAGTAAGTTTCAAATAAAAAAACAGGTTTTCAAAATTCTCAGATTCATCAATAATTATGATCCAGCATAATTTTTGTAGTTAAATTGTAAATAACTTTCTTGAGGGTATGGTAATTAAGAGAAAGCTCATTCAAAAGCAGAAGGTGAATTTGTCTTGGAAACAGAAGCTTTGATATTTAAAAAAAAATCTATATTACATATTAGGAAAACATATTTATTAGCTAACCAAAGAGACTGAAGACTGAATAGTCTCTTCTCATTTTTTAAATTTTATGTAAACCCTTAATTTTCATAAAATGCTTAAGAAGCTATTAGGAAAGACATAAGTAAAATGGCTGGAAATCAAGGGTTCATAGATTTATTTAAACAAAGGATACATCTTTGGCACTTAACATCTGTAAAATTACTAAAACATAAAATATAGTGAATGTAGTGTACAAATAACAAATGTTTTGAGCCATATAAATATGTGCATCACAGTAGCTATCTACAAACTACTTGGTTCAAGTCCAGGCCTGAGCATATTTTGAGTGTAGTTTAGACATACTTCTCGTGTTTTCATTTTTTTTTACATTTAAAAAAAGGTTAAATATAAAGTTTGATGTAGCAAATAGAATTTTTGTTTTAAGTTAAACAAAACTAGATGTGTTATACCCAGACATTAAGTTGCAACATTTGTGACATTCAGAGTTTAAAACATGTAATCCAGGTATTTTGCATTAATTGAATGGAAGCTGATAAAAAGTGGTATCATCCTAAAAATGTGGAAATTTACTTACATAAGGATTGGCCAAAGCTGGTGAGAAGGGAATGTAACTTGTGCAGAGCTTTCAATATTAAGGATAACATTTTTCAATTGAACACCCTATCTGGGGTTGGTTCCTATCCCTGCACAATACTGAATTGTAGGCTTGAAAATTCACAGCTGGATTTTAAAATGAGTATACTAATCAAGGATGTCATTGAAATATTTAAATAACTGATTAAAAGCTCAATTATGGCCTTGGATGTGTGTAGGTGACAAGTTATCAGGAGTTTGCTTGTGAGGAACACTACAGAGTTGCAGTATTTCAGAGATAAAAAATAGAAGCCAGAATCAAAAAGTTTAAGCAGCAGAAAAAGTTTTAGCATCACAAACATTTAAGAAGGATAAATTTGACACTGTGTTCCTAAGGCACAAATAAGCAAATTTTCTATGAGTATTAATGTACATTTTAGAATTCTTCACATCACGTACATATTGACTGCATTTTCTCTTAAAGTAAGAGAATTATAAATATTGATTTTAGATTTTTGTGGGATTCCACTCACATCTTCTAACTTTTATTTACTCTTAAGTGAGAGAAACTGGTTCTCATTCAAACCAAATTTACAGTGAAACAGTAGCAAATGATAAATCAAACAGGATTAATGATTTATGGGTAATATGTAATGAAGCCTGCATGAAAAATGAATACCTAATTTGTGAATGATGATGCCTAATGAAAGTTAGTGTAATTAGAAATAGTTTGGCTGGAATTAAACCCCTGAGGGACACCAGAGAGGTTTGAGAGTCAGAATTGAAATTTTGAAGAGCCACAAACTGGACTCCCTGTAACAAGCAAAATGTTTACCTTTCAGTGCTAGTGAACATCATATTTTATAGGCCGCATAATATGAAAAAATGATCCACAGAGTAATAATAGCAATTTCGTTGTATTTGTTACAATGACAATAAAGATAATGAAGATATTCTGATTCAGTGAGCGATGTAGAAGAAGCATAAACAAAGGAAGTTCCTGAAGCCCTAACAAAAGATGTAAAGGATAAGTTCAGAATTTTTCAAGCAAAAGTTATTTTTCACAATCATGGTATGTATTAATTTGCCATGTTGAATAGCATTCTGAACTGAATCATATTATTTCTTAAAATAACTAGCCCACTTCTACCTTATATAATGGAGGTTCAGGGCACCAGAGTCCTATTATTAAGAAAAAGCCAGTAATACTTTAGTTTGCGTAGTGCAAAAAAGCATTTATTATGTGTTTACTCATTGTTTAACAAGACCTTAACAAAGGCTTCTTTTGGTCTTAATTATGCTTATAAAGCATGAGTAAAAAAGTTATCCATCTCTGTGATGTGTGGCATATTAAGAGCCTTTGATATAGTATATTCCTAAAATTGTTTATGAATATGAAGGATTCACAGAACTCATACTGAAGTATGTAATATCAAGAGAAACATGTTTCATTTAAGCCACTTTTGAATGTTCCGAAGTGAAGTTTTTAGTAAGCCACACTGAATAGATGAATAACCCACTTTACTGGTGCTTTGTAGGTGTTACTAACACCAAAATAAACCCCCAATTAAGGTCCTGTTGAATACAAGTAAATGAGTAATAGATGCATTGTTGTTGTACCCAAACTAAAGTGTTACCAAAAGTCCTTAAAATTAATCAGATACAACTGTTTTTGATGTGAAGAATGTTATCAGGTGGTATTCCACGGATTCAGATTACATACATATTGCAAAGTGAGTATCCATTTTGTTTGCAGAATAGAAAACAAAATCAAAAATCAAACCATTGTTATGACATTTCAGCTATTATAAAAGGAGACCGGCTGTGCACTTTATTCCACTACTCATCTTTCTCCATAGTGACCTCTCAGGAAAAGTCACCGCCAAGTGCAGTTACTGACATTATAGAATATTGATACCTACATGTTTGGAGGTGACACATACTCCCAGCTGCTTTGAATTTTTCCTTGCTTATACATGCCATCAGACTCAGCCTAACTCTGCTCACCCATCGTCAGAGATAACCTGTATTCCAGTCTTCTCCCAGCTCTATGAACCAATGCATGGCCAGGGTCCACCCCTGTGATTCACCAGTGGCTGTGCATCACCAGTGGACTCTAGCAGCTTGGAAACATGTCCAAAGTGCTCTTTAAGTACTGTGTCTGTGAATCCCCAAGGCCCCCGCCCCCCATCCCTGTTTTTGCTTTCCAGGTAGTACAGAGCTGTCATTCCTACCTCACAACACTAGGGTCTGCATGACTTTCATATTTTCTTCTTGTGAATTTATGGATTGATCAGTATTGGTAAGTGTCAGTGAGTTTACTCACTTAATCATGTCCCGAGTTATTACCATATCTTCAGCAAAAGTGACTCGTCATGCATTAAAAAATTTGATAATTATTTTATGGCACTGCTCGATTGTACATTCTGCTTTTTCCATTTTCTGTGTATTTTTTCCCATGCTTGCACTCAACACACTATGGAAACTGTGACGTGCAGGTAGCTAGGCTATTTCAAAAAAGGCTTTTATTAAAAATACAATGCAGTGTAATCCATTCGCTTCAGGTTTATTATTTATATAAAGTTTAATGAAACACCTATGTTCTCTTTTCGCTGCACTGCCACTTGGCATGTAGGATACGTAAAATAACACAGAATGTAACAGACGAAAAATCAGTGCCATTTAGAAAAGTCATATGATTTGAGCACACATCTGTTTGTTGTTACAAACTGTGGCAGAACATAACTGCTGAAGAAACAAAATTGCAGAGGCAAATTTAACATAATAAACTGAATATAGTTTGGGGCTGGGGGCTTGTTAGGGTTGTCAAAACTCCACCTATGATGATGGCTGTGAGCTAACAAGCAAACAGGAAATGTATTATTACCTCAAGAAAAATAGTTCCAAGAAACTGATAAAGTAATTATTTTTAGTTTCTTTTGCATTATCACAAGGTTGACAATGGAAGGCATGTTTTTTAAAACCTTTTCTGTTTAGTGGATGCATTTGGTTTTAAGGCTTCTTCATTTATCTGTGGACCCTGGTACCTTTCAGCCTCATTGTAAGGCGCAAGAACAGACAAGGTTTATAAAAAATACTTCACTTTTACAAAACATTTCATATGGCAAATTATATATATATAATGGTTATGAAGAAATAATTAATATTTATCAAGTCATAAATGTATAATTTAATTCTCAGACCAAGTTTATGGTAGAGTCAACTATTAGGGTGGTAGCAGTTTTCCGAAACTTAGGCAGGAATGGCTCCAACCTGATAGGCAGCAAAGTTTTCCAACTTGGGATACTTGTTTCGTATTGCAGAGAGCAGATTGCATACAGTATAGCTCTTTAAATGTATTTGTCAGTGGAAAGTAACTACAGCTCAGTATATAGCAACTCTTAAACATTGTTGCCTGTACCCAGAAACGGACAGTACCTTTCCCATAAACAGAACACTGTTCACATAGATTATTGAAAATGGAGACAAATAGGATTATTTATAGCACATCTTGTTCAGATTTTCTATTCTTTTTTATTAAAATTTTGAAACTTTTAGCATTAAAGCATTTTGAACAGAGAAACGGAAGACTTGATGCTGATAACACTGTCATCCCAGCCATGTTAGACTTTCATCCTTTGCTTGCAATGGAGCAGTATACTGTTGATTTTATTAATTTTGTGCACCCACATTATTCTGTTAGCCTATGTCAGTTATTATGTCGTATAGTACATTTTACTGTAGATTGTTAGCTTTTGCTTAATTTCCACACATTTTAAATACCCAAGGCAAGTATATTTTCCTGAATTGCCTTTCAGAGAAATAGATTTGCTAATAAAAGTGGTTATATTTGTGAAAAGCTTCTAGTATGCATTAAGTTTAATCTTCATCTTCTGCGATGTCAAAGGTTTAAGTCAAGTAACAGCCAAGTTTTAGGTTATATGAATTGATTTAAATGTTGAACAACATCATACCAAATTCTAAATTTCAATGGTCTTCCAGTACTTCATATTATTAGCTTTGATAAATCCTTACTCACTAAGCAGAGATTCCTGATGGCCCTCTGTTGTCTGTTACATCTTAGGAAGACAGGAAGTTGGTGGTGTATTCTTTAAGTTAAGTTAAATTAACATGTATGTCTTTATTTGGCCAAGTTTGTAAATGGATTTGCTCATATTTTTACTCATACATATATATATATATATATATAGTGTGAACGTAACCCGGGCACAGACAGGCAGACATGTTGTTTTTCACCCACCACACGTTTATTAACAATAATACTATTTGCAAAGTCCAAGTGCACATAAACCTCAAGTCCCCAAAGTCCTGGCCAACGCACAATGCCTCCACTCTTCAGGCCGCCTCCACTCCCCTCTGCTTAGTCCTTCTTCCACCCGACTCCAGCCCCGAATGAAGGGAGGCGGCCCCTTTTATCCTCACCCGGATATGCTTCAGGTGCTCCCCGGCAAACACCCGCCGACACGCCCCTGTGTGGCGGAAGTGGCGGCTGTACTCCCGGAAGCATTCCGGGTGTCCCTGCTTCTCTTCCCCCCAGCACTTCCTGGTGTGGCGGAAGTACTGGGGTCCAGGGTTCCCAAGGCATTGGGGCACCACCTGGCGGTGACCACGGGCCCCTACAGGGTTGGGCTTCCATGCTCTCAACCAGTGGCCCCCAAAGCAACCAGGGTGGCGGCCCCCACATGATCCAAGGCGGGCGCACGCCCTCTTCCTTTCCTTTATGGCGTCCCGGCCGGGTCATCGCCCCTGGCACCTCTGACTATATATATATATATATATATAATAATGTTTGGAATTGAATTATATTTGATGTGTTTTTTAATTTTTTTTTTACTTACTGTAAACTGCTTTGAGATATTCTTTAGATTGCATGTATTTGTATTTAAAAGGCCTTAAACACATCTTGTGTGAATGTGTACTGAAATTAAGTACTTTAAGCCAAAGCTAAAGGTCAGGTTGGCAAATAATATAGATAATAAATTTAATTTTATTTTCTACCTTGAATATGACATAGTTTGTTGTCCCTGGATAGATTTATATACAGTTCTATGAGTTTGAGAACAGATTCTAGTTTTTCATTTAAAAGCTTATTACAGTTAAACAGTTTTCTACTTAACTATATTTTTTTTGGACTTCATATGCATGTTAACTCTTGAATCTTCAACTAAAACCTTTAATTACAGGAAGATAAATTGTTTATTTTTTTTCTAATTGGGAAATAAGGACTAAAATGAAGGCATGATGAAGCCACTTTTCACATGGACAGTTTTAGGAATGACGTCTGAAGATGTTTCAACTTTAACTGTATGCCTTATTATTCTCTTTCTGTTTCATGTGTTTTACACAGGCAGAAACCAATTTCTGGATTACCAAAGACCTACACAGTTTGCTCAATACCAGTCATCACATTCCAAGTCCAAAGATTTCTGATATAAGCCAAAATACATTATTTCCTGAGCCATCAGAAAAGACTAAACAACCCACTGAGCAGCAGCATTTCACAACAATGCTTACATACAAACCTCAAAATACTACGTATTCCAGTGAACTGAAGTGGAAGGAATTTAAAGAAAGACAGCAGAAACGGAAGAGTTTTCTTTTGAACACCTGCACACTTTATAACAATAGCAAAACTCAAAGGTTCACCCTGTCCCAGATGGTGTCAAGAATCTATGTTGAAGATCGATACAAGATCCTTTATTGTGAAGTTCCTAAAGTTGGTTGTTCCAACTGGAAAAGAATTCTGATGGTCCTGAATGGCAAAGCTCAATCAGCAGCGCAGATTGTCCACAAGGAGGTCCACTATGGAAACCATCTTCAGAGGCTGAGCAGTTTTGATATCAGAGGAATTCAGCAACGCCTTAATTCTTTTACCAAAATTATAGTAGTGCGGGATCCCATGGAAAGACTTGTGTCAGCCTTTAGGGACAAATTTGAACATCCCAATTCATACTACCACCCTGAATATGGAAAAACTATAATTAAAAAGTATAGAAAGAATGCTACTCAAGAAGCTCTTAACTCTGGATCTGGTGTAACATTTAAGGAGTTTGTGCAATATGTTTTGGGTTTGTCCCCTTCTACAATAATAGATACACATTGGAACACAATTAACAAGCTCTGCTTCCCCTGCTTTATAAATTACGATTTTATTGGGAAGTACGAAACACTGGAAGATGATGCCAACTACATTCTTAAGTCAGTTGGAGCCCCAACATTTTTGAAGTTACCTTCTTTTAAAGATAGACATCCAACTGATGAAAAGACTAGTTTTTCAATAGTTAAAGAATACCTGTTGCAGTTATCTGAAAAAGAGCAAAATTTGTTATTCTCATTTTACAGTATGGATTATCTGATGTTTAACTATACACTACATCATTTCTAGTGCTTACAAAAACAAAAAAAGTAAATGAGAAAATCGTCTAGGTCAGTTAAAACCATCATTACAAAAACAGTAAAAACTTGAAATATATTAAGATTTTCTTCACAAATAAATATTTCATATTGTGTAGAATTACTATGAGTTCACATGGTGTGTATACATTCTGTTGGGGTTGCAAAATACAATTTTACTTTTTTCTTAAGCAGCCAATGCATTAAGGATATGTGAGTATACAGTAGTGTATTGCTTAACTGAAGATAATTGTGGGAATTTCCCTTTAGCAAGCATGTTTATTGAACTCCGTGCTGATCAAAGCCTACATGGAGCCTTAGTCGGGTGGAGAGGTCCAAAACGTGTGTTGATTGAGTTATATAGACAGCACCCATCAGTGTCCATAGCATGTTCAGTACTATTAGACCTTGAGAATCTGGAGGTGTGGCAAGGGGGGGGTAATTAATCCCCCCCCCCCCCCCCCATTTGTCTGCAGCATACGTCTATTGAGCTACCAAAATAGAGCCCATTTGGTGTCTGGAATATTCCCCTTAACTTTCATAAACAGCACCCAAGGTGGCCACCTATGTCATCCAATGGATTGACTGGCTCTGATTTAACTTTAGTTATCATCAGCTTTTTGTAGGATTATTAATGTTTCCATACTGACTGTTCTTTGTTATTGACCCTACTGGAATTTAAAACGCAAAGCAGAAAGTCTTCAGTTTAAAGATTAGATACACTTTCTGTGCCTAAGACAACAGAATGACCTGTATGTATTTGCTAATTTTCTTAGATAATGATAAATTGCAAAATAGGATGACTTTGAAAAATGTATTGAAAAGTCTGGTTTACGCAGCAGTGATTTACAAATGAGTAGTTGGGTTTAACATCAGTCAGAAGAAATTGTTTCCTTCAGGTTCAAGTAATAACTAATGGGATTTTAGCATATGATCGATCTAGTTTATAACAGCTTGTGCTTAATTGAAGTCCACACAAACTGAATTATCTTGACCAATATTTGTATTATAAACAAAAACATATGCTGTATTAAGGCATTGTACTGGAAGTGTGATTATTACTGATGCATGCTGTGTTTACTTAACATAATTTGTTTGTTACAATCACACCTTTGAGTGCGTGAAATCTGAGATGTGAATGGTAGCTTTTAAAAAATGATATGCTCACTAGATTAAGAAAGTTAACTTTGGATTATTAAGATTACATCTTTATTTATTTAAATTCAGGTTTCTTTTTTGCTTTACTGATGTCTTTGCATCTTTAATTTAAAAATGCTTAAAGTATTTTTCTATTTGCCAGATAACTACAAAATGATCCATATAGTTGCCATCCTTAACCACAAATGGATCTATTTTTATTTCTGCAGATGTGCACATTTTGTCAACTTTCAAATGTAGTTTGAAAAGTTATTCTTGGAGGCAGATTTTGTACTTTGTAATATCATTAAATAAACTACCTCACTAGATCTTCAAAATACAAAAATCACATCTTTTGTTAATGGAATACAGAAATACTGAACAACACACATAAAATAATCCTGGTACAGCATAGTCATATAGTACTGTGATATGTTAAGGTTTCCAATTCAAATAGGAAAAAAAATAACTGTAAAACTCTCTAATAAGTGTGTTTTGCTAGCCAAATTTCCTTTGGTGTAACAATGGTTGCTCCTGTATGTCATCTCTTGGTGTACCGCTGAATCACAAACATACTGTGATAATAAATTAAATAATTTTGTTTTTGGCCTTATTCATTTATTTATTTACTGGAAGGCTATTTAACTACATACCTAACCTTTCTTCATGTTCATACATTCATTAATTCACTAGTTATTGTTGTTATTTTCTTTCTGAATGTGTCCTGTGACTGGTTGTGGGTGCTAATTCAATCAAAACACAGTGTTGTTTTTAACCATTGTGATTCCGGCCATATGTAAGATGGAAAAAATTCAGAACGGGCCTACCTCCATATAACAAAAATGTTTGATTTTTTCAAATAAGTTTAACAAACTGCACATTTCATGGCAAGTCACGGCACATCCCAGTACTGTGGCATTTTGTATATTGTGGAGAGCTGGGTTAAATTTCTTCTAGGTGCTATTTTTGTGCTGGATGGGTTTCATTTGACACAATCACATGGAATGAAAAAAAGGTTAGAGGAGGACTGGACATCTGTAAGGAAGCAATGATGTAAAAGTAAGTACACTACAGTTAAGCTGAAATGTTTAATGCAGACATTGAAATCCTAAATGTCTGAATTCATCCATGTTCTACCTAGGGAAATAAGTTGCATCATCCTGATTAATGTTTATAATTCCTCGATCTGCAAACATGGATTCAGCAACACAAATTATTGCTAACACTTGAATGATGAATCATTCTGAAATGGGAATTGTGGTGACTTCAACCTGGTAAACTCTAGAAGGAGCAATGACAGACTTCCATCAGTTTGTGTCATGTTCCATTTGTGGACACAGCAAGCTGGAATTGCTTTGTTTAAATGTTAAATTACTTATAATATATAAGCCTGTGGAACAACTGGGAAGTTCTGACCTCAAGCTAATCCATCATACTCTCACCTACAGGCCTGTTCTTAAATGGCAACAGTTTTCTTATCATTATCCAAGCCAAAAGTTTGTGTTTTGCTTGGGGGTGGTGATTGTTATATTTAAATTTTTTGAGCATCTGCAAATCCTTAATTTCCCCTTTGGGGTACAAATTATTTATTTAGGCATCTCCTGTTAAAATATATATATTTTTTTTTTTTAAGATATTATTTAAAAGTAAGTCAGTCAGTCAGTCATTGTACAACCTACTATATCCTAACACAGGGTCACGGGAGGTCTGCTCCAGCACAGGGTGCAAGGCAGGAACAAATCCCAGGCAGGGCTCACACACACACACACCAAGCACACACTAGGGACAAGTTAGGGTTGCCAGTGCACCTAACCTGCATTTCTTTGGGAGGAAAGCGGAGCACCCGGATGAAACCCACGCAGACATGGGGAGAACATGCAAACTCCACTCAGGGAGGACCCGGGAAGCGAACCCAGGTCTCCTTACTGTGAGGCAGCAGCGCTACCACTGTATTTAAAAGTCCAGTAACTTATTTTTAAAGATCATTTCTATAGCAGGTAGTGCTTTTCATGCCGAGGTCTTCCCTCTGCATTAGATATCAGCAAACGGTCCCTCAGACTGCCTTTTCTTCTTTAAATCCTCCCAGGACCACCCTACAAAGAGCAGCCATTCTATGCCACTTTCTTGGTTTGAATTAACAACCTGAAACCTCTGGTGTCATTCTGAAGCATGTGCTTTTTGACATAAATTAAGAGAGAAGAACATACATTAAGAAGAACAAACTAAAACAATGGAAAATCCCTCTTCCCTACTTTATGAGGAGAGATATCTGACCTCATGTATTTTACCTTAGATTTATTTCCAGTTAAAATGATGGTTGAAGAAGTTCCAATAAAGTAAAATTGTTTTTTAATATATTTCTGTGTAAACCCGAAGAATGCTTTGTTATTTTTTGTCAAATTACAGAGCTGGATAGCTGCCATCAGAGCCCAGGAGTCCAACTGTATGGACCAATTTTGAACTATTTATACAAGTTATGAATGCTTCACTTGAGATTAGATTACCATAAGAGTTTCTCAGTGTTTATGCTTTGACCATGATGTTTAAGAGCTGTCTTTTATACCATATTTATTGCATTGATTGCCCAATGTCCCTTTAGTAACGGAATACCTTGAAGGTAAGATCCATGTTTGACTACTAATATTTGCTGATCATGCTGCCAGAAACTGGTGATGTGTTGTATGTCATTAAACATGGAAGATGAAATTTCACTGTACTCTGTACACATCATAATAAATTTGAACATGCGTAACTGAGTAGGTCAGAATACTTGAACAAGCAAGGCAGAGGTATTGTGTTGGTGCAGTTTAAGAAGAATTTTCTGTACAGAGAAGGGTTTAATTCACTAATGTCTAGAAAATATCAATGTAAGCTGAAGGACTAAACACATAATTCAAAGCAAAAGTGTATCAAGGCCAAATATCATTAAACCTTGCATTAAATTGGTAGAAAAACGGTGTAACATAAGATCTTTCATTTGTAAACTGGTATGACAGGTAGGTATGTTTTTAGCTTGTTGATCTGTCTGTAGGGTGATTGCTTTTATAGTCACTATATATCAGGAAGTCTGTGTGCCTATCATGCTGTATATGCACATAATGCATCTGTGCAGCACTTTCAAACCCTTTCATTGTAAGCAAGATAGAAAATGATTTAATTTAAGTCAACAAATGGCATCATTTTTTGTAATGAACTTTTGATTTTGAAATTCTGCCTTCAGTCCTAGAGTTCAACGTCATAATGAAGGTCAAGAGAATGTCATCGAGAAGAGTGCGTTTGGCTTCTCATTTTGTGATTGGTGGTCAGCAGCAAAAAACGTATTTGTCACTTTCAGCTCTGATCTTTGCATGTTTTTCAAGTCTGTGTTTTGGGCAATGTCTTAATGTGTTTATTTTCTTGGTTTCAATGCTGCCTGATTTTCACTTCAGTTATTTCCATCTCCCTGTCCTAATCCAGAGTTTCTGCTTTGTTGTTTCTTATCACAGTAAGAATGGTAATAGCTAATAATAGATTTTTTTTACAGTCTTTGAAAATACAGTACTTCTTTGTCTATTCAGTTATACTAGTGGATCAGGGATAGAAAAATAAAAACAAGAAGCATAGTCCAATGCTGTAGTTTTTTTTTTATGTCAGGACTGTCCATACTCAGTTTTCTAATGCTAAATCCCATTTTTGTTGCACTCTCTGACATATTTTGAATTTAACATGTCATTCCCTACTAATCTTATACAGTCATGGCCGAAATTATCGGCACCCCTGGAATTTTCCCAGAAAATGCACCATTTCTCCCAAAAAATTGTTGCAATTACAAATGTTTTGGTATACACATGTTTATTTCCTTTATGTGCATTGGAACAACACAAAAAAACAGAGAAAAAAGCCAAATCTGACATCATGTCAGACAGAACTCCAAAAATGGGCCGGACAAAATTATTGGCACCTTTTCAAAATTGTGGGTAAATCGTTTTATTTCAAGCATATGATGCTCGTTTGAAGTCACCTGTGGCAAGAAACGGGCTGGCAATATAGCAATCACACCTGAAGCCAGTTAAAATGGAGGAAAGTTGACTCAGCCTTTCTGTTGTGTGTCTGAGTGTGCCACACTAAGCATGGAAAACAGAAGGAAGAGAAGAGAATTGTCTGAGGACTTGAGAACAAAAATTGTAGAAAAATATCAACAATCTCAAGGCTACAAGTCCATCTCCAGAGATCTTCATGTTCCTTTGTCCACTATGCGCAACATAATCAAGAAGTTCACAACAAATGGCACTGTAGCTAATCTCCTTGGAGGTGGACAGAAGAGAAAAATTGATAAAAGACTGCAAGGAAGGATAGTCCAAAAGGTGGATAAACAGCCCCAATCAACTTCAAAACATATTCAAGCTGTTCTACAGACTCGGGGTGCAACAGTGTCAGCTCGAACTATCCATCGAATTTCTAAATGAAATGAAACACTATGGCAGGAGAGCCAGGAGGACCCCACTGCTGACCCAGAAACATAAAAAGGTAGACTGGAGTTTGCCAAAATGTACTTGAGGAAGCCAAAATCCTTCTGGGTGAACGTCTTGTAGACAGATGAGACCAAGGTAGAGCTTTTTGGTAAAGCTCATCATTCTACTGTTTACAGAAAGCGGAATGAGGCCTACGAAGAAAAGAACAACACAGTACCAGCAGTCAATCATGGTGGAGGTTCTAAGATGTTTTGGGGATGTTTTGCTGCCTCTGGCACTGGATACCTTGACTGTGTGCAAGGCATCATGAAATCTGAAGACTACCAAAAGATATTGGGGCACAATGTAGGGCCCAGTGTCAGAAAGCTGGGTCTGCGTCAGAAGTCAAGGGTGTTCCAGCAGGGCAGTGACCCCAAACATACCTCTATAAGCACCCAGAAACGGTTGAAGACAAAGCTCTGTTGAGTTCTGAAGTGCCCAGCAATTAGTTCGGATCTAAATCCGATTAAACACTTATGGAGAGATCTCAAAATTGCTGTTGGGAGAAGGCACCCTTCAAATCTGAGAGACCTTGAGCAGCTTGCAAAAGAAGAGTGGTCGGAAATTCCAGTTGAGAGGTGTAACAAGCTTGTTGATGGTTATAGGAAGCGCTTGATTTCAATTATTTTTTCCAAAGGGCATGCAACCAAATATCAAGTTGAGGGTGCCAATAATTTTGTCCAGCCCGGTTTTTGAGTTTTGTGTAAAATGTCAGATTTGGATTTTTTTCTCTGTTTTTTGTGTTCCAATGCACATAAAGGAAATAAACTCGTGTATACCAAAACATTTGTAATTGCAACAATTTTCTAGGAGAAATGGTGCATTTTCTGGGAAAATTCCAGGGGTGCCGATAATTTCGGCCATGACTGTATATAAATGTATACGTGAGGAAGTGTGTCTGCCTGGCTGTCTGGCCCGGAAGTGAGAGGTGGAGTTGGGGTAAGGGTTCCACCTCCGAGGATACACAAGCGAGGCGAGCACATCGGCAAAACAGTATCCCTTTTACTTTTCACTTGCAGCTTGGTTTTCAGACTAGGCCACTTCATGAAGGCATGAACCTTAGCACACTGTGGACGTAGTGTACATCTACCCACCAAGTATCCCAACTATTTGGCCTCTGTCAACCCAAAATAAAATTTCTGTGGATTGATCTGAAAAATGGCGTTGCTTAGTGTCAAAAGCATGGCACGAACAGTCTGCACTTGTTCCTCATAGGTGCCAGAATAGATGACAACGTCATTCAGGGATACGGTACTATAGGAGTTGTTGGGGTATAGCATTCTGTCCACCAAATATTGGAAAGTCGCTGGAGCCCCATGTAATCCGAATGGGAGGACACAATGCTGCCAGTGGCTACAATGGGTACTGAATGGAGTGTTTTCCTTTCCGGATTCTGTTAAAGGAATTTGCCAGTACCTTTTCATCACGTCAAGAGTGGTCAAGTATTGTGCTTTACCAATCCCTTTGTGGAGTAGCTAAGGATCAAATTGGAAGACTTAGTTTAAGTTGGTGGAAGACATTGCAGAAGTGCCAGCTTCCATCCAGCTTCAGGACCAGAACGATTTGACTACAGTAGACCAAGGACTAAAACTTTCCTCTATCACACCAAGGTCCAGCATTCGCTTTATCTCAAGCTCCACTTCTGCATGTTTTGCTTCCGGGAGGGAGCTTTCTTGAATAACTACTCCTGGCCCTGTAATGATGTCATCAGCGATAGAGAGGTCCTTCTGGGTTTCTCATCTACCACTTCCGGGACAGACAAGATGGCTGCTTTGAGCTCTTGTCATTGTTTTTGTGTCAAACAGGGTTAGGGTGGGGGATTGAAGCCCGAAGGGTTAGTGTAGCGTAATCCACCAGCATGAATATATATTTATGGCAGGAGGCTGATGGCTTATGGGGTCCTACAATATTGACCCCAATACACTCAAAGGGAATGTCAGTGAGCAGCATGGGAATCAGATGAACATGTCCTTCCAAGGAATCTGCCACAATTGACATTCTGGATGGAACATACAAAAGCAGTGGACCTCCTCATTTATTCCAGGCCAAAAGAATTACAGTTTAATCCACTCTAATGATTTCTCAGAGCCCGAGATGATTGCCTAGGAGATGGGTGTAAGCTAGTTCACAGACCTGCCACCGGTAGGTGTGGAGAACTAGCAGCAGTGTCCTCGCCTTGCCCTCATGTTCTGCTACATGATACAATTAATCATTTAATACAAAGTGTGGACTGGGTGGCATGGGATGAGACGTGTATTGGCCAAATTCGTGGCAAACTTTAGGGAATCATCATTCCACTGCTACCTTTTAAAGGAAGCTGGAATTTGCTGAAACTGAAAATGTAAATTAGATGGAGGATCAGTGGTGACCCCAATAGGTGTGGCGACAGGCTGTGACAACTTAACTTCCGCCTCCATAGAGGCATCAGAACAAGTCCTCGCCTCGTTGTGTATGTCATACTGATTAGCCACGTCTCCCAGATTGGGAACACGGTGTGGAGACAGCTTCAGACAGATTTTCTGCATTGTTTTTTTTTTTCTGTAGTGGTTTGTACTCGTCAGCTTTTCTTTTCTGACCAGTCTCTCCCCAGTATTACAGGCTAGGGTGGACTGTGAGTAACAGCCACTCTGATCATATGGGTTACCCCCGATAGGTGAATTATATAAGAGGCAGACCTGTAACAACAAGTTTCCCTGTGAATGCAGCTTAGACACATTGTACCAGTTTCCCACTGTCGTGACAGCACAAAACTGCGAGCAACATTTGGACTTGTAACAGTGGAGGAGGGGTGTGGGTTTCTCCTTAGGTCCAACCAGTGGTTCAGTCTTGCAGCAGATAGGCTTAGGTGTGATGATATATCCCATCTGGAGTTGGTGACAATCAGCAGGCTGTTCTCTGCACTCGACTTGCAAGGCAGTTGAGGGCTGCTATGAGGCTGTCCATAGTTTGGCTGTCAACTTGCCGGGCAAAGAAGTCAGGGAGGGTATTTAGGAGGAAGTCATCGCCATGACCTCGATGATTTTATTAGAATAAATTTCCGCTGGTTTTAACCAATGCCAAAGTCTGCCCCATAGATCGAAACCCTGGGAGTGTGTTGGCCGCTCTGGTTTGAACTTCCACTCCCTACAAGCCCTTGCCTGCTGATCTGAACTACCTCAGCAGCACTTCAGCATTAAGTTGGGTATAGTCTGTAGTGGCTTGCTCCTAGAGTTTGTAATAAGCCCACTGAGCTGGCTCCCTTGAGAATGGTGCCAGTATGTGTGCCCATTCCACTTGCTTTCAGGTGATGATAGGTATGTTCAAATATAAAGCAATACATCTCAACCTCATCATCGGTATGTAAAAGCAACAATATCTGCAACAGCCCCATATGCTGTTCCCAATGGATGTCCCTACTGCCTGGTTACGCATCTCCACCTCGGCAAGCTAAGTTCATTGTCCTTCCAACTGGATTCAGAATTCTTGTAACTGTACTGCCATGGCCCCTAAAGTTGTTGTGACATCTTGGACTCATTCGTCTTGCGAATCTTCATTGATTCTGCCAACTACACCACTGTTAAAGAGAACAAGACGAAGCTAAAGATTTGGGGCAACACCATAACCCTGTATATTGCAAGGCAAAATAATAAATTTAGCTATTCAGTAAAAGAACGTCCCTAAAGATGTGAGTCTCAGATCAGACTATCCAAGATGGCAGCATTTCCAGTTAAATGCCAGCCAGGCAGGAAGTGGTGTACACCAATGGTGATGTCAGAGGTGGTGAGCTTGACAATCATCTAGTCTGTTGAAGAGTAGAGGTATTAGAATACAGTGCCACCTGTATATGCTGCACTATGACCAATATTTTGAAATTACTAAATCAGAGTTAACTGTTGTTTGTGCTTCCTGGTTTTAAACCTCAGTTTAATAAATTAAGATGATAATATGTGCAGCTATCTGTTGTATCAAAAGCCTTGTTTGCGACTGTTAGACAAATTAGTAATACACTGGGGAAACACAAACGCGAATAACACAATTGCTTAGAATAAGATACCACAGCAATTACACTAATCATACTAAGCCAATGAACACTTTATCTCATATTCCAGTAAGCATGAAACCCTACTGTCAAACTGTAGTTTCCGTTATATAGCTCAACATGCAGTGGTCTTAGTGGCAAGGTTAACAATTTCCTATAGTAACTTGCTTCATATCTGAAAGATGTACCTTCTTGATGATGATTTTTTTCAGCCATTCCTAAAACTATAACTTAGATGTGTCTCTGTCATAATCTAGTCTTTATTTCAAATTTTTTGGGCTGTTTGTTTTAGAATCCAAGTAAAAAAATGGAGGTTTACTCATTTGCCTAACACTATGCAATAAGATAACATAAATTGTGCTACACAAAATTAAGCAGAATTATATTTTAGTGGATTTTATTGTTACTGTGTACACTTTCACCCAAAATACTTAAAAAATAAGAATTCATAACTGCTTACAAGCTGATTTTTTTTCTTTTTTTTCAAAACTGGAGCATAGGGAGTGACCTGGTGAGGGTGACACAGAGAGTAGAAAGTGGCCATTGTACTGAGAATCCTATGATTTAAAATTCTTGGCTGTTACGCCATACAGCTTTCCATTTTGCCAAACTATCCATCAAGTCAGCAATCATATAATGAGGGACAAAAAAAGCCAAATCATTTGTAGGTTGCTTTGACAATTTGTAAAATGAATAAATGATGTTCCTTACAGCTTTAATGTGCAATTAATTTGTTAAGGGCCAAATCATTTGTAGGTTGCTTTGACAATTTGTAAAATTAATAAATGGTGTTCCTTACAGCTTTAACGCGCAATTAATGCATTTCTTTTCTAAGTTTCTAAGTGTGTTATACTTGCACTGTGCTTACTGTCTTTGCCCAAGTATCAAAACTAATGTGAGAGTTAAAACCTAATTAACAGTTACTGATATATTAAGTACTAGCTATAGACTTATGATAGCGACATAAGTAATTGGGTTTGTGAATTGTGACACAAGTTCTTCATAAAGCACAGTTATCTCGCATTAGCACATGGTAAGGTAAGTAATAGAGCTGTTGATTAATAGCTATTAAGGTTTATGATTAAATCATTAATTTTGGGATATAATACATGCTAATCACCCGGGACTGTCCATATTTTAAACATTTTGAAATTTAATTCCTTAATACCTTTTTTTTAACTAGCTTTACTTGCAGTGTCAGCTGTAGGGAATTGACAAAAACAATCTCCTCAGCAGCTTACTGTGCACCCTCTAGTCTGCCCAAAACTGATAAATGAAATAGGCAGATGAATCAGGAAGGGGCAGAGCCCATTTATCTAACTTGAATTTTTCTTAACATCAGTAGATACTGTAGCACTGCTACAGGCTTGCCATGAAGTGTTACAATGTTTCCAGAAGTTGGCGGTTGCAAATATGTAAGATGTAGTTGCTTCTAGCTGTTGGTAGAATTTAGTTTCAAGGATTGGACTGAAAGAATTTTATCTAAAGTAATTGTATTGTTTTTCTCTTTCTTTTTGCAGACAATAAGAAAGTATTGAGTTTTGCTTACCATGAGCGTTTTAATTTTAAGACTGTCCATGAATATGTAGTGTTTTCGATTCTATGACACAATCAGAAATGAAAGATTTGTTTTATCTATTTATTTCTTTACTATTGCTAATTTGAACAAGGTTTGTTTTTGGTTCAGCACAGCTAGCCACATATTGCTTCATCTTACATAAGCCAAGTGAGATAACAAACAGGTAATAATTAAAATATGGACAGAAAAATAATTATATACGGTCATATGAAAAAGTTTGGGAACCCCTCAATTCTTTGGATTTTTGTTTATCATTGGCTGAGCTTTCAAAGTAGCAACTTCCTTTTAATATATGACATGCCTTATGGAAACAGTAGTATTTCAGCAGTGACATTAAGTTTATTGGATTAACAGAAAATATGCATTATGTATCATAACAAAATTAGACAGGTACATAAATTTGGGCACCCCAACAGAGATATTACATCAATACTTAGTTGAGCATCCTTTTGCAAATATAACAGCCTCTCGACGCCTCCTATAGCTTTTGAAGAGTGTCTGGATTCTGGATGGAGGTATTTATGACCATTCTTCCATGCAAAATCTCTCCAGTTCATTTAAATTTGATGGCTGCTGAGCATGAACAGCCTGCTTCAAATCATCCCATAGATTTTCAATGATATTCAAGTCAGGGGACTGTGACGGCTATTCCAGAACATTGTACTTCTCCCTCTGCATGAATGTCTTTGTAGATTTCGAACTGTGTTTTGGGTCATTGTCTTGGTGGAATATCCAACCTCTGCGCAACTTCAACTTTGTGACTGATGCTTGAACATTTATCCTGAAGAATTTGTTGATATTGGTTTGAATTCATCCGACCCTCGACTTTAACAAGGGCCCCATTCCCTGAACTAGCCACACAGCCCAACAGCATGATGGAACCTCCACCAAATTTGACAGTAGGTACCAGGTGTTTTCTTGGAATGCGGTGTTCTTTTTCCGCCATGCAAAGTACTTTTTGTTATGACCAAATAACTGAATTTTTGTCTCATCAGTCCAAAGCACTTTGTCCAAAATGAATCTGCCTTGTCTAAAAGAGCATTTACATACAACAAGCGACTCTGTGGCGTGAGTGCAGAAAGGGCTTCTTTCTCATCACCCTGCCATACAGATGTTCTTTGTGCAAACTGCGTTGAATTGTAGAACGATGTACAGATACACCATCTGCAGCAACATGTTCTTGCAGGTCTTTGGAGGTGATCTGTGGGTTGTCTGTAACCATTCTCACAATCCTGCGCATATGCCGCTCCTGTATTTTTCTTGGCCTGCCAGACCTGAGGTTTAACAGCAACTGTGCCTGTGGCCTTCCATTTCCTGATTACATTCCTTACTGTTGAAACTAACAGTTTAAACCTCTGAGATAGCTTTTTGTAGCCTTCCCCTAAACCTTGATACTGAACAATCTTTGTTTTCAGATCTTTTGAGATTTGCTTTGAGGATCCCATGCTGTCACTCTTCAGATGAGAGTCAAAGGGAAGTACAACTTGCAATTGACCACCTTAAATACCTTTTCTCATGATTGGACACACCTGTCTATGAAGTTCAAGGCTTAACGAGCTAATCCAACCAATTTGGTGTTGCAAGTAATCAGTATTGAGCAGTTACATGCATTCATATCAGCAAAATTACAAGGGGACCCACATTTTTGTGCAGCCAGTTTTTCAAATTTGATTTAATTTCATACAGCTAAATACTGCTTGACTAAAAATCTTTGTTCAGAAAACACCCCAGTACTCAGATGTTCCTAGGAAATGAAAGATACCACTGTTATCTTTTATGTTGAAAGTAGAGTAAATTATTATGCAGGCTGAGAGGGGTTTCCAAACTTTTTCATATGACTATACAGTAGGTTACAGTAAGTACCCATTTCTTTTTAAACACATCAGGTAAAGCTGATACAGTATGAAAAATGTACTCATTGGTTGCAGAATAAAAGGATAGCTGCATTCGTTGCCATGAAGAAAAAATATCTGGTAGGGTACTTTCTTCTTCTTTCAGCTGCTCCCATTAGGGGTTGCCGCAGCAGATCATCTTCTTCCATATCTTTCTGACCTCTGCATCTTGTTCTGTTACACCCACCACCTGCATGTCATCTCTCACCACATCCACAAACCTTCTCTTACTGATACAATTAAATGACCCCCACCGCCAATAAAAAAGTATAAAAATTATCAATTGTGCAAATAGGGTTTAAACAATTCTGAAAATTGATTTTACGATGTTATCCCATTCTCTTTCAGTTTTTGGTGATATTCATTCAGTGCTGCACTACATTGCTGCTTTACATAAGTTAGCTCTCTTAATCTTAAAACTTGTCTGCACAGTGGAACATTATAGAATGAAACAATGCAGACATCTTCTTAAAATTGCAAGGACAATTGGACCAGTGTTGTCATTGGTCTAGTTTTGAGCTGGTAAAATTCAAGAATCAATGTGGCAGTGTTTATTATTGGCCAGTCCATCCCCTAACCTGCTCCTATGACATGGCAATACTTTTTCCCTTAGCTGCTAGGTGTGGAGGAAGACTTATTGGATTTGAATATGAGTGTAAAACCATTTGTAAGTGTGATCACTCTGGTTGTCAACTTGAAATGCAACTTTGAAACGAGTTTCTATACATCATGGGGTTCTGTACATCACATAACCTATAGATCAATGAGAATGATAAGAAGCGTTATACCCTGCAGGTAACGCATACAGTGCCTTTAGCAAGTATTCAGACCAATTCAATTTTTATTTCTCCCTCACCGACCAACCCTCAATATCCACTGATGATAAACTGAATGCAACATTTTTGAAATTTTTGTAAATTTATTAAAAATAAAAATCACAGTCCCTTTACTTATTAAAGCACCTCTGCCAGTGATTCCAGCCTGGAGTCCTCTTGTGTTTGATACAACAGCAGCTGTTAAGTTCAATGGAATCCATCATTGGACATCTCTCCAGAGATGTTTATTTGGATTCAAGTCTGCTTTGGATGGGCCACTCCTGTGTTGTCCTTGCTTTGTGCTTAGGGTCATTGTTTTGTTTGAAGGTGAATCTCAACCCTGTCTGTCTCCCAGTTCCTCTCACTGAAAACCAACCCCACAGCACACCGTTATGTTTCACCATTTGAATGGTATTTTGCAGGTGAGGAGTGATGCCTGGTTTCCTCCAGCCATGATATTTAGAACTGAAGCCTAACAGTTAAACTTCAGTCTTACCAAACCAGAGAATCTTGTTCTCCCACTGTCCGAGAGTCCTTTTGGTGCCTTTTTTGCAACTAAAACTGGGGTTTAATGTGTTTAGCCACTTTGCCATAAATCCCGGATTAGTGGAATGTTGCAGTTGTGATTGTGCTTCTGGAAGTTTCTCCCATCTCCATACAGGTTCTTTGGAGCTCACCTGGAGCGACCACTGGGTTCTTGGTTGCCTCACTTACCATGATCCTTCTGCCTCAATTGCTTGGTTTGGCCAGGCAGCCAGCTCTTTAAAGAGCTGTGTTTGTTCCAAACTTATTCTATTTAAGAACTATGGGTGCCACCGTGCTCTTTGAAAACTTCAATTGTTCAGACTTTTTTAGAGCCTTCCCCAAATCTGTGTCTCTACACAATCCTGTCTCTAAGCTCTGCTGCGGTTCCTTCAATCTTTTGGCTTGATTTTAGCTCTAATATACATTGTAAGCTGTGGGACCTTAAATACAGTTGACAGGCGCGTGCCTTTCCTAATACTGCGCAATCCTTTAAATTGACAACATGCGGACTCCAAATGATGATCAACAGATTGGGAGGCATCTGTGTCATAGCAAAGGGTCTGAATATTTGTGTTAATGTAATATTTCAGGTTTGTTTGTTTTTTTTATTCTCAAAAATTCCTAAAATCCTATTTTCACATTGTCATTGTGAGGTACTGAGTGTTGTTTAATGAGGGAAAAATTCATTTAAATAATTTTATTTTATTTATTTTATTGCAGTCACACAACATTCCATACTAATAAATCATTTTTTACAAAAATAAGATCAAAAACAAATCAACTTTATATCATTTAGCATAAGGCTGTAACATAACAAAGCAATATATATATGATGCCTGAAAAGCCCTGGACGTCAGCATTTCCGCCACACCAGGAAGTGCTGGCAGAAGTTCATCGCGAGGCACCTGGAGCATGTCCGGGTGAACATAAAAGGGGCTGCCTCCCTCCATTCATCAGCTGGAGTTGGGTGTAAGAGGACGAAGCCTGGAGGAGAGGAGAAGAGGCGTTGAAGAGAGGCATTGTGAGAGGCCTGGACTAGGGCTGATTGGTGCAGGGGCACTAGGCTGTGTGGTATATTTGTACATAGTGTAAATAAAGCATGTGTGGTGACTTGAAACGACCTCTGTCTGTCTGTGTCTGGTCTGTTTCCTACTATATATATATATATAATATGGGAGATGGCCTTCTGGTGAAATGGTTCTCCTATTTGAACACCTGCATGGCTGCATGAGAGCTGTAGTTTCAATGGACAGCTGTGCTATGGCCCTGTACTCGAGGGGTTTCATCTGATACATTGCACTGGACAGACCCCTGCTTCCAGCTTAAAAGAAGTTCCTACACCTCTACCACAGGAGTCAGAGTCAGGAGTGAAGTAGGACCAAGCTCACATGGTGTGGAGCGATTACAGAGAAGTAGGAAAGAAAATAAGAGAAAAAGCCTATTAAAAAGGTATCTTTTCAAATGAAATTGAACCCTTGTCTGTCTAAATAGTAGTTCTGTCAGGGTTTTGGTATTGTGAGATGCCTCCTACAGGCCACTATATATAAATATAAACATATTTATTATTGTATATATGTATTTATTTATTATATATAATATATATCTATTTATTATAGAAAATTATATAGAATATATATATATATATATATATATATATATATATATATATATATTTCTGAATAAATATGACCTAAAACATCACCAGATTTTCACTCCAGTCCAAAAGTAGATAAAGAGAAACCAGTTGAACAAATGAGACAAAAATATTATACTTGGTCATTTATTTATTCAGGAAAATGATCGAATATGACATATTTGTGAGTGGCAAAAGTATGTGAACCTCTAGGATTAGCAGTTAGTTTGAAGGTGAAGTTAGAGTCAGGTGTTTTCAATCAATGGGATGACAATCAGGTGTGAGTGGGCACCCTGTGTTATTTAAAGTACAGGGATCTATCAAAGTCTGCTCTTCACAACACATGTTTGTGGAAGTGTATCATGGCATGAACAAAGGAGATTTCTGAGGACCTCAGAAAAAGAGTTGTTGATGCTCATCAGGCTGGAAAAGGTTACAAAACCATCTCTAAAGAGTTTGGACTCCACCAATCCACAGTCAGACAGATTGTGTACAAATGGAGGAAATTCAAGACCATTGTTACCCTCCCCAGGAGTGGTCAACCAACAAAAATCACTCCAAGAGCAAGGTGTGTAATAGTCAGCGAGGTCACAAAGAACCCCAGGGCAACTTCTAAGCAACTGAAGGCCTCTCTCACATTGGCTAATGTTCATGTTCATGAGTCCACCATCAGGAGAATACTGAACAACAATGGTGTGCATGGCAGGGTTGCAGGGAGAAAGCCATTGTTCTCCAAAAAAACATTGCTGCTCATCTGCAGTTTGCTAAAGATCATGTGGACAAACCAGAAGGCTATTGGAAGTGGACGGATGAGACCAAAATAGAACTTTTTGGTGTAAATGAAAAGCGTTATGTCTGGCGAAAGGAAAACACTGCATTCCAGCATAAGAACCTTATCCCATCTTTGAAACGTGGTGGTGGTAGTATCATGGTTTGGGCCTGTTTTGCTGCATCTGGGCCAAGACGGCTTGCCTTCATTGATGGAACAATGAATTCTGAATTATATCAAAGGAAAATGTCAGGACATCTGTCCATGAACTGAATCTCAAGAGAAGGTGGGTCATGCAGCAAGACAGCAACCCTAAGCACACAAGTTGCTCTACCAAAGAATGGTTAAAGAAGAATAAAGTTAATGTTTTGGAATGGCCAAATCAAAGTCCTGACCTTAATCCAATCAAAATGTTGTGGAAGGACCTGAAGTGAACCGTTAATGTGAGGAAACCCACCAACATCCCAGAGTTGAAGCTGTTCTGTATGGAGGAATGGGCTAAAATTCCTCCAAGCCGGTGTGCAGGAATGATCAAAAGTTACTGGAAATGTTTAGTTGCAGTTATTGCTGCAAAGGGGGGTCACACCAGATACTGAAAGCAAAGGTTCACATACTTTTGCCACTCACAAATATGTAATATTCGATCATTTTCCTTAATAAATAAATGACCAAGTATAATATTTTTGTCTCATTTGTTTATCTGGTTTCTCTTTATCTACTTTTAGGACTAGAGTGAAAATCTGATGGTGTTTTAGGTCATATTTATGCAGAAATATAGAAAATTCTAAAGGGTTCACAAACTTTCAAGCACATCTGTGTGTGTATATGTGTGTATATATATATATATATATATATATATAGTCACACACGTGCGAGTTGGAGGCAGTCAAAGAGCCTAAAGGTGAGTGAAATATCGCGAGACAAAGGGTCATCACGTGGTGCTTACCTAAATCTCTTTTCACCTACAGAAAACCTAAAGAAAAATGAGAATCTTCAATTCTGGATTCAAAATGGCCGTGATGACGTCACTTCCAGTTCGTCACGATGATGTCACTTCCGGTTCCACAATCCATTACTTTCTGTCGACTCCTGATGACATGGGTTCCATTTGCCCGCTTCCAAATCATCACATCCTGCCAACCATTTCCTGTCCCATAATTCACTCTTTTATAAAAACGCCATTTTGTTTACAGTAAACATTGTCTCAATATATGGGGACGGTCCCCAAACTTTTTCTGTCTTTGTGGAAGTATTTTTTGACTCAAAAATCTTATCACAATATATATAATATATTTATTTATTATATATTATATATAATTTATTTATATAATATATATATTATATATAATATATATTTATTATATAATATATGTGTCCTCCTTGCGTGGAGTTTGCATGTTCTCCCCGTGTCTGCGTTGGTTTCCTCCGGGTGCTCCGGTTTCCTCCCACAGTCCAAAGACATGTGGGTTAGGTGGATTGGCGGTCCGGTGTGTGTGTGTGCCCTGTGGTGGGCTGGCGCCCTGCCAAGGGTTTGTTTCCTGCCTTGCGCCCTGTGTTGGCTGGGATTGGTTTCAGCAGACCCCCGTGACCCGATGGTTGGGATATAGCGGGTTGGATAATGGATGGATGGATGTATGTGTATATATATATATATATATATTATAAAATATAAAAATTAGGCCTGGGAGAGTTAACATGTTAATTTTCACCATTAATGTGGCCTGTTTAACTTGTCAAAAACTATTGCTGCATCCCAGGGCAGCCACAAGGCAAACGCCTTAGGACATGCTTTGGTCAAGGCACATTTTGATGTCATTTTTTTTTTTTTTAACATTACGAAGCAATAATACAAATAAGTGGGCACCTAAAGAATTACATACACATACTACCTTTTTCATGTAAAGGTTTAACATTTCATATTACACAGTTCACAGTTAACGATACGCCATATGTCAATACATACCACTAGTGTTTATTTTCTTGATTTATACATACTGACATGGGAGAGTAGGAGGGAAGGTGTGGGGTTCATGTAAGTCCTGGTGCAATGCTAGAGAAAAACTGCAAAGGTAAAAGTTATGCTCTCTCTCTCTCTCTTTTTACATTTCATATTTCTGTAAGAGGACCGAATCAATGTCATATCACATACGTGCAAAAATTGTTTTCTTTAAGTGGCACTAAAACAAAAATAAGTCTCTAGTACTTTTGTATGTTACTCACCAGTATGCCAGGTATCTTACAGTGCTGACTACCTAATATAATGACAAAATTTTACAAAATAGATGTGTAAGGATTATTCCTAACCTTTATTCCGGTTTGCAGTATCTTAGCTAATTAATGCAAAGAATGCAACATAACCGTCTAAATAATGCACTGTGTCAGTTTTTAAGCGAGACAGCAGCTACAGAGAGTAGTGTTTACCTACTGTTTTTCTGTGGTGGTATGCTTTCATAACCCAAAAAATCCCAAAGTACACCACAATTCTAAGAACCACAAAAACTTTAAATCTCTTAGATATGAAACTTACCGAAGTGGCAGGACAGGGAGTGGCAAAAAAAGCAGCTGGGAGATTGCTGTTCACAGACACAGCACTTGTGTAGAGTATAATTTGCAGTCGTTGCTTGTGATGAACAATTGAGGAGGGTATCTGCATAGTTTTAGCACAAGTTTTAATGGATGCCCGTTTAAGCGATGCATATTCTTTCAGTTAAATCAGCCTTTAGCAGTGCATTCAAAGACAACAGTAATTTTTTTACTTTGAAATGTCTGTGTCTCAAATGCTATTCTAGTTTGATAGTTAATGCATTGGCCTTGTTCTCTTACTACTTTCTTTTCAATTTGCCTTTTAGGAAGGCACCCAAATTCAGGTTGTATTTTGTTAAAAGTTCAGGCTTAAGGTCATTGTTAAAGTTTAAACTGTGCCATTATTATTTTTTTTTTATATTCCTTTGTGTTGATTGTACATTAATTTTGTGATTCTGTGATGTCCAAGGTTTGCTTCGCTCCAATTAGGGCGAAACACACGTCATGTACTGCATAATATATATAAACACACACTTTAATAATTTAATATAAATTGTGTGTGTATAAAATGGCCACCTTATTAAAATGAGAATTGTCTGTGTGCCCATCCGTTGTTATCTCTTTGTCATTCCATAAGAGAGTGCACCACAAACATTAATATCGCTTTTACAAATCCCATACTAAATGGCATATAACAGAGACATACATATTGCATGGTTTACTACAAACATTAACCCTGCGGTCACGTTGTTTACTTGGATTTCAACTTGTCATCTATGCATACGACACGTTATATGTGTGTGTGAGTGTGCGCATATATATATATATATATTATATACTTGATGTTTTCTTATTGTTACCTTTCCTTCACTATCCCAGGCAGCTGTGTAAAACCTCCTATCTGCACAGCTGTAACTCTCAGACTCAAAGGTAAAATGTAGCAATTTTTATACTTTTGTGCTTTCAAAATTGTTCTTCATGGTTGTCAAAAAGATAAGTATGTCTGATCACTGAAATATAATACAACAGGCAAGGAACACAATTCTTTAGCCGTAAAGGGAAGAAAGAAAAGTGAATGAATCTGACAAAATGGTGCTGCTGTATGCAAAAACTGATTAGAGAAAAGCATAATAAGAAATACCTGGAGGGCACACTTACAATTCCAGTGATGTCTACAATTCCAAGCTGCATGGCAGTAGGGAACAATTGAGCTGCGTTTTTTTTTTTCTTTCTTTAGCTGTGTCAAAAATATTTAAGAAGTCTCAGTTTTTTGTAAAGCTGGCTCTGAATCGAAGTATAGGTGACTGACAAAAGAAAGGAAACACAACAGTAGTTGAAGGATATCGATTTTATTGAAGTTCTTCTATACATGTGTGATCATTAAGGTAAACAACTGCCATCCCGTCATTCTTAAACTCCTGCATAAAAATGCTTGGCAGAGCTAGTTGTTCAAAATGTTAGCTACTGAGGCACAATGAAAAGATTGCAATGACTTTGAAGACAGTGTTGAGTTTTGGGCTCTTCTAGCAGACGTTTCTGATAAGGACTGTTTAATTTGCTATAGTTCCACCTGGAATTAAAGGGATAGATCCCAATCATCTGGGGCACTTTGGATGAAAGTTAAAGTTTCTTGATCTCAATGTCTATGCACTTCCTCAAGATGTAAGGATAAAAATAAAAACACTCTAAATCAACTTACTGTCAGGCCCCATCCATACAACTATGTTTTTGATCACAAACACAAATACAATCTCTGTTTCCACCTTTTATCAACACTACCCAGCATTTTCAATCCTTGAAAGCAGACTTGTGACAATGCTTTCCAGATCTCTATACTTCTGAAAACATATCCAGGATGAACAGGAATAATTTTAAAAATACAAACTCGTAATCGCACTCTGATTGCTTTGTGCTTTTTACAGAGCCCTTCCCTGATTGGACCCTGCTTATTACGACGTCTTTTTTCCCTGGCTGGTCACCCTTCAGGGATAAGAAGACCATATTCCAACATAGCAGGCACAAAAGAATTACTTGTTGTGTTGCTAATATATATATATATATATATATATATATATATATATATATATATATATATATATATATATATATATATGTATGTATATATATATGTATGTATGTATGTATGTATGTATATATTGTTAGATGTGGCCGGCTTGTCATCCGGGGCTGGACGCTCCAAACTGCGGTTTTTCGCTGGGGGGAGAACTGTGGTCTATGTCCGGCTTGTCATCCCGGCCAATACCCCCAGGCCGCCAGATGGAGCCCTCCCTGCAGTATGGAGGTGCCCCAAAGACCAGCAGGGAGTCATGGGACATGTAGTTTTTATACAAGACCCTGCTGGATACCACAGGGGCCGCAAGAGGGAGCTGCAGGGAGGACCGAAGACCTCTTCATGCCCTATAACCCGGAAGTGAGTCAGAGGAAGAGTGACAAGCTTCCGGGGTGAAAAGAAAGGACTTGTACCTGACCCGGAAGTGATTGAGAGTCATATGGACTGGGGATTGGAACGCTTCCAGGTCAGGGAATATAAAAGGACTATGGGAGCTCCCAGACGGCGAGCTGAGCTGGGTGGAAGGGTGGCAACGCGTCTGGAAGTGGAGGATTGATTTATTGTGGATTATTTGTGATTTGTATGAGTATAGTGGAGGAGAGGGTGCTTTGTGCACTGTGGTGATTGAATAAAGTCAAAGTTTGGACTTTTACCTGGTGTCTGGAGTCGTGGACAGGGGTTCAAGGGAGTGAGAGCGCCCCATCTGTCACAATAAATAAATATATATATATATATATATATATATATATATATATATATATATATATATATGAATTGTATGTTGTTCAATTTGAATGCTGCATACACACACAAAAAGTAAATAATTTACCAGTCACCATGGTTTTGAGAAAGATCCTGTAGCCAGCATCGTTACCATCCATTCTAGGATTTTTCTGCTGATGTAAATGTCTAACCCATATACATCCATCCATCCATTATCCAACCCACTATATCCTAACTACAGGGTCACTGGGGTCTGCTGGAGCCAATCCCAGCCAACACAGGGCACAAGGCGGGAAACAAACCCTGGGCCGGGCGCCGCCGTCAGCCCACCTCCGGGTGCTCACACCCACACACCAAGCACACACTAGGGACAATTTAGAAACGCCAATGCACCTAACCTGCGTGTCTTTGGACTGTGGGAGGAAACCTGAATACCCAGAGGAAACCCACACAAACAAGGGGAGAACAACCCCATATACAATTTGTGTGAATTAAATCTAGAAACACTGTATCAGGATGGACATTATCTTCTAAATTAAGCTTGTCAAGTCCTTTTTTTTTAAGCAATTTTAATGTGCGCTTATCAAGTCGTTCTGGATATTGCATGCTTATATTCTCAATCCAGCTCAGTGTTCTTCCTAAGAACTCATTAAACTCTTAGACACATACTTAGGGCCTTTTGAACAATAACATACATATTGTGACACGTGAGTCACTGTCCTGCACCCGAGAGAGGACTCACCCAAAGCCTTCAAGAAAACCAACTTTATTCCAATGTTTCCAAACATTTATTCAAACGGGTGCGACCACTTCAATACACGCAGACACAGCAAACAAGCAGAGATGGGGCCAGGTCAGTGGCCAGGATGTATGATGTTTCCAGTATCACCCATCAGGAGACAGACGTGCTACATGGGGAGGCTGTGAACTTGTAGTTGCCTCGGGGGTGAGGCGAACCTGCAGTTGCCTTGGCAAAGGACAAGCAACCTTTGACAGACACCTCAATAACGTTTCAGCATGCAGCCCTATTGGGGAGGGTCTCAAAAGAGTTCAAAAACCTCACAATATGGTCAGAAAACAATATGCCTCTATGTCTTTCAGTGTAACAGTTCATATTTGTTTCTAGCTGTCTAACGACGATCTGAGGACATTTCTATTATATTAATACAGAAATATAGCAAAGCTTTAAGGTCATTCCATTAACTTGTTAACTTATAAGGGGTAAAAAAAATCTTCCATTATCTATGTGAAACTGACATTATATTTGAATTAAGCAAAAACCAAGGTAAATTTACCATTAACATTAACTTTAAAGATTTGGCTCTTACAATAACCATTAGGAGTACACCAATTGTGATACATTATTTTGCAGAAATTTTCAAGAGGCCTTCTTGCTGGGTTTGACTTACAGCGAACTGAGAAAGCATGAAAAGTTGCCGATGTAAAATTTTATTTACTAAGCTTTTTTTTTTTTTTGGTTTAATTATATTTTTTCAAAATGCAGAGTAAAAGCAACCTCACAAATTTTTTTCTAATGTACAGACATATGAGACAAATACACAATAATAGTGTTAAATAATTTAAAAGCTGGCAGCAACAGTTTAAAATGTATAATTCGGCATGTTAAAAAGTTAGGACAATATGCCAAAATAATATAAGAAATCCAGCTAAAGTGAAACACATAAGGCATAGGTGGATCATAAGCATAGATGCAAGACCTATCCCTCTCGATGTCTCTATCTAAGAACTGCTTTAACGATACAGCATTACTCATTGTGATTTTGCAGTGACTTATGCCACATTCAGTGCTTCAGAATACATTCAATTCAATATGAAAATGATGCACAATCAATGGAGAGATGTAATAATTAAGACTTGTCCACTGAGATGTCTGAGATAATGCCAGATTTCAGCAGTCAAATTAAATCTTCAACAATAACACTGTACCCAGAAGTATGAAAATGAAGACACAATAATGGACAACAGTTAAGTAAGTGAAAATTATGATCTTCTCAGCAGATTCTTTGGGTTCAAAAAATTCTCTTCACTGCATATGACTTAAAACCAGTAAACTAGCCTGCTCCTATATCTAGAAAACATTTTGTAAAACGAGGCTCTGCATAAATGTCTGCCTTTCCTTTGTGTCTTCCTGTTTTTCATGTCGTGGCTTCCAATAACCTAAAAGAGATCCTTTCAATAATTTATTGTATGTGCACCCTTTAAGAATTAGAATTGGATGTTTTTTTCCTTGCAATTTAATCTAAACCTTAGTCCTGTTTCTAGCCATTTACATTCAGTTAAAATAGTAGGATGTTCATTATATTCTACTTCAGTCTATATATATGTTCCATACATCCAAGTGAAATCAAGACAGACTTCTTTCACAACAAAAACATGTGGTGAATGAGACGTTTTGTGCAAATAAATTACAAGACAATTAGTTGCAAAATTGAAAAATGTTACCAAAGCTATTGTAATGATCACTTAATAAGCTTACAGACACCTATACAATTATAACTCACCATATGCTAGGAATATCTGGACAAAAGGTTTGTAAACAACTTCAAATAGCATGTAAAGCTTTACTGTTCTGAAATATTGGCAAGAAAACTTATTTGACCATTACTACGGTTTTCAAATACCACAGGTACCATTATCCTCAATATTGATAATATACCTTGTAATGCAGTAAGCTTTGGAAGAACAGGAATGAAAATAAATCATGTGAATCAAAAAGTAAAAGGAAAAAGAAATTTGCACACCAACATACTGTACAACAGCACACTGTACCTATAAAAAGAAAGAACTACATAACTATTTTTAGTTATTTTTTACATTTTTAAAAGTGATCAATGCTTCCATCTCACACATCCAACATTCTGTGTTTAAATTCCGCACTCGGTTATTGTTGGTGTGGAATTTGTACATTCTCCATATGTTTGTGCTGTAGACATTGACAGTAAAAATCATCAAACCTTATAATTCACAGACAGACTCATCACAAACTGACCTACAATCTATTTCTGGGACCAAGAAAAAGAAAGATTAAAAAGCATCAGCAATCAATCAAATACAAATCTGTGTAATGCAAGATAGCAAACATTAACATAATCGCAAAGGGCAGCTCCTTGAGGAACAAACTCAGTTGAACTCAAAAAACACAAGGAGTACAACTTAACTTGTTCGTTGAAACTGCCACATCACTCATGCTGTGTGACCTAAAATTATTCATATAAACTGCTGCTTCTCTCAACCCCAAATTCGGCATGCCATGTGCTGCACAAATACATGTTTTATTGAGAATGTAGAAACAAATATTCCTCTCTGTTACATTTGTTGCTGTGTTAGGCTACAACATTAGAACAATATAGATGAGAACAGGTCATTCAGCCCAGGAAAACTTGCCAGGCTCTTCACTTCATACTTCTAAACAAACATCAAGTTTTGAAAGTCTTACTGTCTACCACACTAATTGATAGCTCATTCCAAGTGCCTATGGTTCTCTGTGTAAATAAAAACTTCCTAATGCTTGTGCAAAATTTACCCCTAGCAAGTTTCCAACTGTGCACCCGTGTTCTCGATGAACTCATTTTAAAATTAAAGTCTCTTTAGTAATTCCCTGTGTTATTTTTAACATTTCAATCATATCTCCTCTTAATCTTCGTTTGCTTATACTGAAAAGGCTCAGCTCTTTTAATCTTTCTTCATAATTCATCCCCGGTAGATTGGAAAGGTACTGCAGGTAGATCGCGTTGCATTAAAAAAACATTTTTTTAAACGTTAGTCTATATATCCTCTCTATGGCATTTGCCACTTGATTGACATAGAAGGCGGCCAGTCTGAGATCTCTTTTCTTCTAACACACTGGTCATCCCGCACGCAGCTACTGCAAAACTCTGGCTGTGATCTAGTTAGCCTTCCAATTTATATCGACTAAAGAAGGGATTTTAAAAAAAAAAAAAAAATTGTTTGTGGAGGGTATGGGCTGGAGGTGGAATTGGAAGAAGATTTTTTTTCTCACAATGTCACAATCTAAGTGCGTTTGTCTGATCTGTCAATCTATCATTGTTATTCCAAAGAAGGAAAATGTGGAAAGGCACTTTCGACTATTCATAAAAACTACGAAACTGACTTCCTTCCGAAAAGCGATCTGAGAAAGAGAAAGGAGAGGGAACTAAAATCACACTTAATCGGACAGCCATCATTTTTTACTCAGCTGAATTCAAAAGCAAAAGAAGACACACCGAAGCATCGTTCCAGGTGAGTCGCTCAATCATTAAGCATAAGAAGTCCTTCCAAGATGGAGGGATGATAAAAGAGACCTTTGTTGAGACAGATAGCTAGGGAGAAATTCCTGCTAAGATTTCAAGACCCCTGGCCAGAGAAAAAGGAGTTTCTCCTTGTCATTAAACATGCAGAATACAAGCAACTTAATAATGATCAATAGCCGCTAGACTTGGCATTTTTTTTCCGATCTGACCAACATGTTGAATGAGCTTAATTTGCAGCTGCAAGGAAAAGAGAACTCCATGGTCAATATGATTAGCTCAGTTAATGCTTTCAAACGAAAAATGCAACATCTGTCCTCAAAGCTGCAGTGCTTTTATTTGGGGAACATCCAAAACCTCGCATCAGAGCTGGAGACGCAATGGAAGGCGTGTGCACAACTTGACAGCATACGCTACAGAGCAGATTGAAAATTGCCTGTCAGACTTTGACAAACAGTTTCAAGATTCAGCTTTACTTGAGCCAATCCCTACATTTAAGTGCTATCCATTTAGGAAAGATATTGAGGGTGATTCACCTGCATCAAAAATTGCAACACTGTTTCACCTAAAACTCCTCTACAGTGGAGGATGATATTTTGACACTACAGGATGACATTCAGCTGAAGTCTGAGGCTCTTGGGCAATTTTAGAACTTACTCACAGAGGAAAACTACCCAAACATAAGGAAATGTGCTACCTCCTTGACTGCATTATTGGGCTCTACTTATTTATGTGAGTCAGCCTTTTCCCACGTGAAAATTATTGAATCCAAATACTGTAGTGGCCAAAAATGTATTGAATTGTTATTGTGCCATAAAGGTTATTTAGTTATGCAAGGTACGAAAGCATATATTTTATGTATAAAGTATACTCAGTGTGTATAATATATATATATATATATATATATATATATATATATATATATATATAATCATTTTTAATGTAGGTAGATCATTGCGACCTGGTCATTTTAAAACACCAACAATGCAGTCAGGCAAGTACCATTCTCCTGGCAACCACCAAACCCAGACACGTCCATCAGATTGCCAGACAGAGAAGCGTGATTTGTCACTCCAGAGGGCACGTCTCCACTGCTCTAGAGTCCAGTGGCAGTGTGCTTTACACCACCGCATCATACGCTTTGCATTGCACTTGGTGATGTAAGGCTTGGATGCAGCTGCTCGGCCATGGAAACCCATTCCATGAAGCTCTCTATGCACTGTTCTTGAGCTAATCTGGAGGCAACATGTAGTTTAGGGGTCTGTAGCTGTTGAGTCTACAGAAAGTTGGCGACTTCTGCACACAGTTAAAAAATTCATCCCCATCTTTGTTATTTAGCCAGGTTTATCTTATTGTTATAATATCATAATTATGTTCTTCTACATGCAACTCCAACTGACTTGTTTTATGTTTGATACAGCATTAAGGCAAGCTATTTTTAAGTGTTACTCATTTTACTTTTACATTTAAACATTTAGTTAGAATTACATTACTTTGCACTTTTATGTTTACACTATTGTTTTGTTTCTCCATGTACTGTACAGCTCTAATCCTGGTCTGTCCAAAACTCCCTGACCCACGCCGCCAAACCCTAGTTTAAATAATCCTTGACTACCCTACTTGTATGTCTCCCCAACACATTGGTGCCCCTCTGGTTCAGATGATTTGTTCTTTGCTTTATTATAGTAAATTTGAAAATGATAATCTGTTTGCAAAAATGCAGTTTGATCATTACAAATGATCAAAAATATAAGCATCTCATAAAATTGTTCACATTCATTATTTGGCTTTGTCTTTACTTTTTTTAATGGGACACACTATACAGGACGTCCCTACTAACATTAAACCATTATACTGTGTCCTGCAGGGGGTGCACCAGCCATCCAAACTTGACACAGATAGACACCAGGGGCCTCATGCATAACGACGTGTGTAAAACTCCCACTATAACATGGCGTACAGACAAAAGTGTAAATGTGTGTAAACACAAAATAATTCAGATGCACAAAACTGTTTGTAAGGCAACTTCCACACACTTCAGCTCCTTAAATCCCTATCAGAGTGAAAAGTAACACACGTGCACGCACCTGCAGTCCCACCCCAACTCCTCCCAGAATTTTGCATATTTTAATATGCCAATCAATATGAATATCACCTTCCTTGTTCAATGTTTGGCTAAAAGACAATGGCAAAAGCACATGAAAAAATGAAATTTCAGCGAAATCGAAGTGGTGGCAAGAAAAAATATAATATTTTTTGGCTTAAACAGTTGTATAAACAACAAAAGGAAGTTGATCGAGTGACACACAGTGGTCTTAGTGTCATACGGAAGCGTATTAGGGTACAGAGAAACGAAAAAAAAATAGGGACACAGTGAAGAATAAAAGGTTGAAATGTTGACTTTAATTTTGAAATTTCCAATTTAATCACGTTGTTTATTTTGTCATTAAAATAGAATGTTGTAAACTTCATCTTAAAATCAATTTTAATTTATTGGAGTTTCTTAGATCCCGTCATAACTAAAGTAGCACATTAAAAGCTTTGTATTCTATGTGTTCTATGTGTGTGAATCACTATGTGCTTCTTTAACGAGCTGTCTCTTAAGGCACTGATCTCCATTTATAATACATTACATTCATGATATTGAAGCTCTCTCAACATTTTAGAATGCTAAGATGTATACTTGATATCGTTTTAATGATGAAATGCATTAAAGCATGTATTAAACATGGGGACATGGTGGTGCAATGGTAGTGATAAGCCAGCGCCCTGTCCAGGGATTGTTCCTGCCTCCTGCAAGATGCTTGCTGGGAAGTGCATGACCCTCGATAAAATAATTTATTGCAACAGTACTATGTCTGTCAAATGTACCAACCCCCAATTCCTGTCCTTCCTTTTCTTTCTCAAAATAACCAATCACCACAATAGGCTCAGAAAAGTCAAACCAGCTGTAAGCTTAGAGCACAGATTCTTCAAAACATTTAAGGAACATTGAAAAATCTTTGTAATATATGTTTAATTATTCCATGCATCTATCAATCCAGGGTCACACTAATCCCAGCAAGCATACAGCGTGAGGCAGTACCAGTCCCTGAACGGGGCCCCAATTCTTCGCTACTGCTGTGCCACCGTGCCACACATTCAGTTATTAACAGTATACATTAAATGAAGTTAAAAATATATCTGTATAATGTAATATACATACATTAAGGCATTTCTTCTTAAAAATGATATCAAGAGTTCCAAGAAGATAGCACTTGGAAATCTATAATTGACTTAGAAGCCAGTCGTCATTATCTGTAAATATGCACTCTCTTCTACTGAATTGAATTGAATTCCTTTATTATTATTGTATGGTACAATGAGATTCAATATGCAAATCCTCCATAAACTTAAAATAACAACAAAAATAATAATAATATGATAAAATAACTGAAAAATATACAATATGAAAGCATAGGTGCAATATACATGTACATATAGTGCAGATTGTGCAAATAAAGTGGCTCAGATTGTGCAATATTACAACTGTAGTGCAAGTTTACAGTGAGATAATTGTATGTATAAGTACAAACAGTTCTACAGGGAGCACTTGATGGACTGATTGACTGTGTTTATAGTTGTTGGGATGAAACTCTTTCTGAACCTCGAGGTTCATGCAGGAAAGGCTCTGAAGTGTTTGCCGGATGGGAGAAGTTCAAATAGACTGCGCGCATGGCTGAAGTAGTGTGTGCTAGATGCTGTATCCCAATAATCCTCTGCATTCTCGACACAGCCCACTATAGAGCTTTCCGATCAGCTGCTGTACAGCTGTGATTTAAACACATTTGCATACAGTGAGTTAAATACTCTAAGTGGTGCAATGAGAGTAACAACACTAAAGCAGCTATGGTATTTGGAATAGTTTGGCCATTCTGTGGACCGTTATATGGTTACAGGTTGATTACAATCAGATGCCTTAAACTAATGAACGATATGCGGTTAATGTTAGTGTATTTGATAAAGCCACATCAGAGATGTTAATCTAAAAAATAATGAGAAACCACACTGGAACAGTAGCACTGTTTTGACGCTGGGTGCTGCCAGTTTTCATAACTGAGTGGAAACTTGCATACGCACAGGGTAAGGCTGGTGTGAGAATGTGCATGAGTTTATGCCGAGTTTAGTTTTTATACATCTCGAAGTCGAGCGAAAGTTGGAGTACACAACATTTTTGTGTGTACGCACTGCTTATACATGATGCCCCAGGACACAACTTTCAGCACACCACATGGTCATTTCGTGGGGAAGCGCTTCTCCATCGCTCCCCACAGCAGCACAGTACAGAGTACCCATTAAAACACAATACTTTGTCATCTTCTTTCTCTTTCTCACTATCTCTCATTCCTCTTCACCTCCATTCCTCCTCTGGCAAGCTTTGTCTTCTCCCTCCCGACTATGGCTCCTGGAGTAGTGGCAGCTGTCTCCTTTTATAGAGCATCCAGAAGTGCTACAGGTGTCCTGTGATCTCCTTCTGGCAGCACTTCTGGGTGTGGTGGCATTCCTGCCATAAAGGGCTCTGCTGTTTCCACAGCTCACCCAGCAGCATCCACAGAACCCAACAGGGCTACAGCCATCTCCAACTCTCAGTGTGTGCTGTGGGACACCGTGAAGCCACAGCAACCCAGGAGACCACATTCTCTCCCCAGGTCCTTCTACCATAAATGCATGTCGGCCTGACAAGGGTCCTGGCCATACATGACAATATCTAAACCTATTAAGTCTACAGTTCTATCTGATTGGACTAAACTATGTAAAGCAAGTATCTCTTTAACCATACCATAATAACTAAAAACTACAATTTAAATGAATACATATAAAAATACATTTAAAATGTCTGTATGAAACAAAAACTGAACTAAAACTAGAAATTCATTATGAAGGTAATTAGAACTAAACTAAACTTTGATATAAGATCAGAAACAATAAAGAAAAACTAGTATAAAAATGAAAAAATAAATAACCTTGTGGCAGGTTGTTCCTCTGTATCTGCCAGTCTGTTATACCAGCTGTGGCAAACCTGGTGTTTCCATCTTATTAGGATTATGAAGACTCAATGGATGAGTCTTCATAACACTAGTAATGAGTACAACAGCTAAGCAGTGCCTTCCAGACCTTGAAACTTTTCACTCAGATGATTCACACAGCTCTCATTTTTAGTTCCTTAGACTACCATACCTTCCAAGGATATTTATACAAAACTAGGTCTTGAAGCACTAGCAGTGTCCTACACAGTTTTAACGTTGAACAGCACTCTGGCTCCATGCAAAGAAACACATATAGTTAGGTGCTTTTGGTTTCACAACATGCATGTTTAAAGTTGTACACGAGGTGAGTAATCATTTGGGACCATTCGCTCCATAATGCCCCCTGACTTTTCAATAGAAAGTTCTGGGTCCTGCCAGAGCATTTTCTAGGATGCCACTTACATAGGTACTCTGTTGTAGCGATATATGAGGATGGGTTAAGTTCTCAAGTTCTCAAAACAGCTTTGAGGATTCTACTTAGCATGCCTTGGCTGCCAGTCATGTTCCAGTATTTAAATAGCTGAGAGCATAACTGGTAACAGGCATGCCATTCCTGTCCAGTACTAGATAGAGAACTGTCTTCATTAACATCCCATGCTGCATTATGTAGACAGGGGTTGACCTGTAGAACAGAAGTGCTACCAGCCTCCTTAAAAATAAATAAATAAAAATCCCATGTTTGTCTTCTTTGAAAGGAATATAATACGATTTACAGAAATTAACTATTAATGAAGCAGACAATATGATGTGGATAAGATTTTGTATTAGTGGATTAGTTCAGGCACTTTCACATCTCATGTACACAATTTATATCTTTGTGACTTAAAAACAAAGTATTTACTCATTAGATAATATTAAATATTTAGTCTTGCATACACTGTTGAGAAACATTCAAATTCATGCCTTTGTTAATTTTTCTCAATTAGGAGTTGGGCTTGTACATAATTGTCTTTCTTCATCAGTAGCCACATATTGCTCGGCCGGTCGGGCACGTTTGCTCATTTGCGCACCATGACAAGCAGGCGGGAGGATAGCGCCTTCTATAAAATCCCCGGAGAGGCCGGCGATCCCCGGAGAGGCATGAACGGGCGAGCGGCCACGAGCTTCTTAAGGTGAGGCCGACTTTATACAGGGCACCTTTGTGTCATAGTGCGATTTTGTATTCATTTTATGGTTAAGGTATCTTCACATCTTATTCACATCTTTAAGATTGAGGTAAACTGACGATTTGGAGCCGTCTTAATTTACACAGTAACGGCCAGCGATGGCAAAAGAGAGAAAAAAAAAACACGTCGAGTGCAGCATATTACTTCCCTTAAATTAGGATGCGAGTTTAGTATTTAAAAAAAAAGTTGAGGGTAATAAGCACAAAACCGCAAAATCTTTATTTTTGGATACCAAAATCTACTACAGCGACTTTCCTAATATCAATTGATTTTTACCACACTAATAACAATTACATCGATACTGGCTTTTAAATTACCTTGTCTGCAGGCGCACATCTTAAAACACAGATCGATGTAATTGAAAATACAGGGTGCCTTGAATATGTAAAATGTATATTCCTTAATAATAAAGTCAATCCTGCATTAGTGCACAAGTCTTTATTTTTCAGTTGTGCACCCTTTAATAAAATACCGCTGCTTTCCTGGTCTCCCTGATTCTGGTTTAAAGGCACGGAGAAATGTAATACTGTATAATAATATTATCATTATGATGCCCCCAAATGAGCTCTGATCCAAGACGCTGAGGCCACAACAGCATCTACAAAGTTTCTTTGGGGTTTTAAAGCGCGAGGTGCTTCGCAGGTAGTAATGCGACCTATAATAGGTTGCAAAGTAAGGCAAGATTTCGGGAATCTCTTGCATAATCATTTTGTAATGTTTTTATTTTTACCGTCTAAAATTTGATTTTAGCTATTGATACGCTTAGAGTAAACGGTCTTGCTAAGCGAAGTTCAGTAGGAGAATTAAATCATCCCATTCCTGGACTCGCACGCTAAAAGCAGGCTGGCGGGACCAAATTCCGAAATGGTCGGGCGCAAGACAGAATTCTGAGATCAGGCAAGAAAGACATCTGCCCATCACCGCACATACCCTCATTCATTTATAAATGTCACTATATTTATCAACCATCCTAAGCGCCTTGAGCATGAGAAGGGCGCTATATAAATTGCATTATTATTATCACCTGCATACCACTGGACTGTACAAGAAAACCGGACTTGTTGAAGAAAAGACGCAGCGTAAGAAAGAACGAGTGCACCCCAAAAGGGGATTAAACGTGAAATTGTGAGGCCACGAGGCTCCACTGTTTTATTGGAAAAAAACTAGACAACTGCTAAGACGTCAGACAGTAGTGTTTAAATATGTGACCAGTATTTCAGGAAGCTCGTCTGCTGTACTCTTAAAGTAACGCTGAAGCCAATTGACAAATCCAGTTGGAAAACGTCACATTACCCTCGCTGTATAGTGCATTTCAACATCCAGTTACATGTATTCTTTATAAAGTCAAGCGCGGCTGATATAAGAACACAGCGCTCTACCATACATTTACTTCGTTATTGTACAGAATAGGAGTGTAACTAGCCAGATCTGCACTGTGGTGAATAGCGATAAAGCCCACACCTTTGCATCCCGTTGCGAAGTGGTTGCCACCTGCGTGTTCCTGAGGCTCCATTGCCTGACGTGTCCCTCGGCACCCCTTGTATGACAGACCGCAGACATACTGTGGTGCCTAAATAATCCATTTATTTGTATAAGGTAACATCAGCTCTGTACGCCTCAGAACATGACTGTATCTACCTGCGATCGCAACAATTTAATACATTTAGTAAATATGTATCACGTATAATCAAGCCCTGACAGACATAGAAGCCATTTTTTCCGCGTTAGCAACTACACTGACGCCTCTCTCTCTCTCTCTCTCTCTCTCTCTCTCACGCACAAGAAGAGAGGAATTCCCTGGCCGCTTGCCTATTTAGCCTCACTCTTCTCACTCAGCTCGTTCAATGTGCAACAGGCGTTCCGCATTCAAAGCCCCGTCTCGTCCTTCTGCACTCACAGCTCTGTTTGTGTAAGTACTGCGCTGAACCGCTGGCATCGTGCGACTTCCACGCCGGCCTCCCACTCACCCACTTCATCTGCAGCGATTGCTTTGTGTATTCTACACTCTCGCCACTCTTTAAGGCAGTGACTCTGATATCTACACGTACATTTTTAAATAACAATCTTATTACGGGTTCTGTATTCTAAAGTTCTCTTTTTTATTATCTTCAACATTTGCTGTTGAACTTATTGCTTTACTGCGCAGGCTTTTTTTCCCCCCATACCTGCTATTTTGTAATCGAACTCTCGGCGGAAAGGCACTATAATAAGGTTTGAATGGCGATGCTTAACATAGGTTCGTAATCCTCCCGGTATACAGCGCTACTGGCTTTTAAAACATTCACAGTGTAATTTTCTAACCTATTTAACCAGTTTAGCGTCGCGACATTTCACTTAAGACAGGGGCAAATTTGATGCCAGTTCATCGCTGGGTACTCAGAACATTCGGCCAATTTGCAGCCGTCCGCGAATACCATCCACGTATTTTTAAGTACAGTACACACGGGGAGAATGTGTAAAGTATGAGCCTGCAGTGCCAGGGCCGAAATTCTAACCCATCACTCAGTAAAACATGGCCAATTATCAACAGGTTTGTTTTACGGGTAATGTCATATGGTGCACCTTTAACCTTCCGTTTTTTTTACACAAGTTTGAAACATCACTTTAAAATCTAGCATGCCATTTAATTCATATAATGTAGGTTTGTAAGACAGTAGACCACTCCAGACTTAATAAATAAGGTTGTGGGGTGTAGATGTGACAGCTAACGTTTTTGGGGTGGCTCGTTCAGAAGGCTTTAACTGTATCTGTTCTAAAAAGCTTACCAAAAAATGAACTGAACGCACTCAGGCAAACCTGGCACATATCGGACTGCATGCTCTTACAGACAAACATGTATAACATTCAAGCCCTTGCTTAACATTTTTATTTCACTTGTTCTTGTATACTTACCAAAGGCCCATTTTAGAAAAAAAAGTTTTATTTTGTTGAGAGCTGAGTGCGGAGTTCAATGGATTGTTTTCTGATCATACTTTTGTACTTGCTAAGTTATTTTTAGTTGTTTCATTGGGATATGTTCTATTATTATGTTTTACTTCCTAAATAAAAGAGTTCAAAGCAAAAAAATATACAATTTTTTAAAAATGTTTTTTATAGTTGTATTTGTCATGCATGAAGGGCAAATGGTGAATCTTTTATGGCTTATCAGTTTATTTCTGCATTCTAAAGTTTGCAATAGGGAGAATGTAAATACAGTATGCATGTTTTTTTTCGTCTGCCTCCCTAACTAACCACTTATACTCTATGTCATTTTAAGTGTCCACATACATACAGTGGTGTGAAAAACTATTTGCCCCCTTCCTGATTTCTTATTCTTTTGCATGTTTGTCACACAAAATGTTTCTGATCATCAAACACATTTAACCATTAGTCAAATATAACACAAGTAAACACAAAATGCAGTTTTTAAATGATGGTTTTTATTATTTAGGGAGAAAAAAAAATCCAAACCTACATGGCCCTGTGTGAAAAAGTAATTGCCCCCTGAACCTAATAACTGGTTGGGCCACCCTTAGCAGCAATAACTGCAATCAAGCGTTTGCGATAACTTGCAATGAGTCTTTTACAGCGCTCTGGAGGAATTTTGGCCCACTCATCTTTGCAGAATTGTTGTAATTCAGCTTTATTTGAGGGTTTTCTAGCATGAACCGCCTTTTTAAGGTCATGCCATAGCATCTCAATTGGATTCAGGTCAGGACTTTGACTAGGCCACTCCAAAGTCTTCATTTTGTTTTTCTTCAGCCATTCAGAGGTGGATTTGCTGGTGTGTTTTGGGTCATTGTCCTGTTGCAGCACCCAAGATCGCTTCAGCTTGAGTTGACGAACAGATGGCCGGACATTCTCCTTCAGGATTTTTTGGTAGACAGTAGAATTCATGGTTCCATCTATCACAGCAAGCCTTCCAGTTCCTGAAGCAGCAAAACAACCCCAGACCATCACACTACCACCACCATATTTTACTGTTGCTATGATGTTCTTTTTCTGAAATGCTGTGTTCCTTTTACGCCAGATGTAACGGGACATTTGCCTTCCAAAAAGTTCAACTTTTGTCTCATCAGTCCACAAGGTATTTTCCCAAAAGTCTTGGCAATCATTGAGATGTTTCTTAGCAAAATTGAGACAAGCCCTAATGTTCTTTTTGCTTAACAGTGGTTTGCGTCTTGGAAATCTGCCATGCAGGCCATTTTTGCCCAGTCTCTTTCTTATGGTGGAGTCATGAACACTGACCTTAATTGAGGCAAGTGAGGCCTGCAGTTCTTTAGACGTTGTCCTGGGGTCTTTTGTGACCTCTCGGATGAGTCGTCTCTGCGCTCTTGGGGTAATTTTGGTCGGCCGGCCACTCCTGGGAAGGGTCACCACTGTTCCATGTTTTTGCCATTTGTGGATAATGGCTCTCACTGTGGTTCGCTGGAGTCCCAAAGCTTTAGAAATACAACAACAACATTTATTTATATAGCACATATTCACACAAACAGTAGCTCAAAGTGCTTTACATAATAAAGAATAGAAAAATAAAAAACACAATAAGAAAACAAAATAAATCAGCATTAATTAACATCGAATAAAAGTAAGGTCCAATGGCCAGGGGGGACAGAAAAAACAAAAAAAAACTCCAGATGGCTGGAGAAAAAAAAATAAAATCTGTAGGGATTCCAGACCATGAGACCGCCCAGTCCCCTCTGGGCATTCTACCTAACATAAATGAAACAGTCCTCTTTGGATTTAGGGTTCATACGGAAAGGCTTGATGATGATGGTCACGTAGAATTCTGCCTTTTAGTCCATCCATCATTGTTGGAGCATCATGAAACTTTGAGTAGGTGGAGGTGGCGCAGGCCACCACCACAAAGAAACCGGAAAAAGAAACAGAAAAGAGAGTAGGGGTCAGTACGGATTTTAGAGCTACCCTGAATAGTTATTATGAGGAAATTGAACATACAGAGTATCAGGATTAAGTTAAATTGAAGTTATAGAAAGGCCATGCTAAAGTAATATGTTTTCAGCAGTAGTTGGCTTTATAACCTTTACCAGACTGATAGATCTCAATTACTTCTGTTCTCATTTGTTCCTGAATTTCTTTGGATCTTGGCATGATGTCTAGCTTTTGAGGTGCTTTTGGTCTACTTCTCTGTGTCAGGCAGCTCCTATTTAAGTGATTTCTTGATTGAAACAGGTGTGGCAGTAATCAGGCCTGGGGGTGGCTACGGAAATTGAACTCAGGTGTGATACACCACAGTTAGGTTATTTTTTAACAAGGGGGCAATTACTTTTTCACACAGGGCCACGTAGGTTTGGATTTTTTTTCTCCCTAAATAATAAAAACCATCATTTAAAAACTGCATTTTGTGTTTACTTGTGTTATATTTGACTAATGGTTACATGTGTTTGATGATCAGAAACATTTTGTGTGACAAACATGCAAAAGAATAAGAAATCAGGAAGGGGGCAAATAGTTTTTCACACCACTGTAAATGGATATCCCAGCATAGAGATTTAAAGAACAAAGACCCACCCTAGTCTGATATTTTATGTTGATTAGCACATGCAAGTAAGAATTTCACTGTGCTCTATACATCTGACAAGCAACAGGACACAACTATACCAGACCAGGCTACTATAAAAATGGGGTTTACTGAAGGGTCCAGCACAAAAAGGTTTCTCTGTTACATTCACTCCTGCAAATACTCTTACTCTGTTTGTTCTTCTACCTCTGGCCGCCTTTCACTGTTCCTGTGCTCCTCTTCTACTCAATCAGGTGACTCTTTGCCATTGCTTCTTTCTTTACTCCAACATCAACCAACTGAGTAACAGAGGCAGGTGTAACAGAGATGTAACTCAGAAACACTTTTGGGTCAGTCCATGCCCATAGGAATAATGGGTTTGCTTGCTGACATCTCACTCCATGGATCCCAGAGTCCTCTGCCCACAGGGCTGCCTAACTATTTGGACTAAAACTCCCAGTCAGCCGTGTGAGGGTTCAGTCCGGGGCAGCCCTAGAGACTTGCTGCCCTCTTGGGAGCCAGGGGATAGATTACCCCTGATTGTAGCCTTCCAATTCCTTGGCCTCCCATTCAGGAAAGATACCTTCAACCATCCTAGATGGGTTACCATACATAACACGGCCTCTAATCCTACGTAACAGAGTGTTGCTCTCCTATCTGTATTTGTCCCCTGCACAACAGCTTAAATTAATTGAAGCATAGACTCAGAATTGGTCAAACATTCGACACAAAGATGTTGACTCTTGTTCACTGCATTATGTTCCATAGGTTTTGTAAATTAGATGGTGACTGACCTCTACTCCATACAGTACATTTATTGTTCTTCCACACAACTGGATATTTGCTGACCTTCATTAAGGTGAATCCAAAGTAATGTTCTTTTAACCATAAAATGACATGCTGAGCCTTGAAGCAGGTAGCATTGTCATGCCAAAAAATCCAACTAACAAAAGTATACACTGACATGGTGATGGGAGATACTTGGCTCAAGGACAGATCCAGAATCCAAAGGCTCCTATGCCATCCCCCAGTCCCTGCCAACTGGAACCAGCTTGCAGGTACATTGGGTAAAAGGGAAGTTTTTAACAAAAACCAGTATTTACTTGTAGTTATACAACACCAAACATGATATATGTGTAGATAGCACATATTACCTAGTTAATGCAACAAAAAGTTGTGTTGGCATTAGCATGGTTTATATGAAAGGCTGGCAAGTGGAGAAAACCCAGCAGTACATATACATTGCATGTAACAATAAAATACAGTAAAACCTCAGAATAACACACATTGGAAAATAAAGCGATCATCACTTGGTTGCCTTCCTCCCATACTATCACTGCTCATTGGTTTGTTCTGAACTGAGACTGTTCTTGATAAAGCCAAATGAACAGTGCAACATTGGAGTTTGTTGATGAGTAATATAGAGCTGCAGATGGTGACACTGACATGGTGCAGTCTAAACATCCAGCACTGAGCTGCATGAGGTGTATCTGAGTGATTTAATAGAGCTTTGAAAAATACTTTTATTGCTTCGACATTATACTTGTTTAACATCCCAACTAAAACAAACATTATCGGTCAGCACCTATCACCAGGTTTAAATCTAATGGAAAGGACAAGTAGAGAAAAAATATCAAGTAGTAATAAAAGATTAGGATACCCAAAATTTGACCTTCAGGGAGCCCAAAATCTTTACCACATCACCTGGGCTCAGCTTCCGTAAAACAGTTTCAGATTCATTTTTATTAAGACTCCTCTGACATTTCAACCCTAGTTGACAATAATTTTAAATATTCAGTGTCCTTCATATGTTGTTCTCTTCTTTTTAAGGGGCTCCATACTGTATATGCTGTGAAAACACACCTCACATCATTATATCTGCAACTACCACTAAGCTACATTTTTGATAATGAGCAATTGGGATCCTTGGATCCATCACATTTTTCCTGTGTCCTGATCTTTTTATTCATCAGCATGTAATTTTGTGTGGTAGGAACTTTTTATTTTCCCACACAAGATTGTTTTTCTAATCTTCCAGTGTTTGTGTTCCCAGCCCACTGCAACCGTATATTCTTGTTGATTTTTGTTGGCAGTCTCTTTTAAATTGTTAGCTGCCATACCCAATTTGGAGCATGGTAGGCTCAGTTTGGTGTTCTGTTCTGTTTCTTTCAGCTCCAGTGTTGTCTTGGGCTGTTATTTGACTAATGTTATGTTGACTAATATCTTTCTTCTGGGGGTCTTCTCCATTGTAGCCTACTTAATAATATGTTTACCCTCATAAAAAACAAGTGAAACGAGTTTTTCTCAACAAGAAAAAGTGTTATTGTGTGTAACAGAAACATGTAAATACCAAAGTGTCATCATAAATACAGTAGGAAAGGTATGGCTGGTGTCCACTGCTGTACTGATGCAGATTTAGTACATGTCCTTCTTGTGATATGCTATGAAACCATTACTAACATACAGCCTGTCGTTGCAATCGGGACAATAGAAGTGTGTTTCTTTGTGCACTTTTCTATATTTTCTTTTAATATTTTTTCTGTTGCTTGCACATGAGAGAGTAGAATGTCAGTGCCTGACCTGCAGGATCGATATTCTCCTTGTGTTATTGCAGGCTATCACAGCACCAGGCTTAGTAACTTTCACATTTCTTCTGACATAAACATTGACAGTTGCTCCATTATGAACAGTACTTGGGAGGCTAACTTTTTTTTCTTGTCCTTATCATTTTGCCATGCAGCTACCTTTATACCATGTAAAGCATCACACAACAAAAGTCACCACACCTATTATGACGATTTGGTTATACAATGCCTTATGTATCATTTTCTCTGTCCATGTCAACATCTTATGATCAATTCACAATGTTATCACTACTGCTTGATTCGAGGAATGGTTCGGTTTCAGTTTGCTCTAAAACTGGCTTTACTGCTTTTTGTTTGTCAATATGTTTTTGGTTGAAGGCTCCAACCCACTCGTGAGTTACCGTAAAACTTCTATAAAGTGCAGCATGCATAGAAATAGTCATAATTTTTTTCAGCCTGATGGTATTTCATCCAGTAGAAGGCAGCAGAATACTCTCCCGAGAGTTATTTGGGTTTAACACTGTAAATCAGATAATTACACTCACCACAAGTTTGACTCGGGCTTAACTGTAATAGCAGAAAATTCCAAGTCACACTCGGGATTCATTTCAAGGAAGTTAAAGGCTGCCACTGGCTGGAAGATTTTTTTGGACTGTCGGAAACTTTGTCTAGGCATACCGTTGATACCATTGTAAATGGAAACCCCAGCAGGATTGCCGTTTCTGAGAGGCTCAGGCTCACACATTTTGAAACGTAATTAAAAACCATTTTGGCTTTATTGTTACCTCTTTTATGACTGATTTTTTTTTTCATACATACACAATGTTTTGGTAACAAATTAATTTTTTTGAAACATGTCTGTCTTTATGTTCATCAGTGATTATGCATTAGGAAAAATACTCAGAAAGAAATTAATATTTAATGATGATCATGTGTCAGGTTGTGAAAAGAATTTTAATGCAAATTGCAAATGCCATTAAACAAGTCCCAAAGTATTAATTGTTTTTCTCTTCCAGGTTCCTTTTCACACAATGCTTTTTTGTTACTTTCCTTACTTTACTGTTAGATATGGCATATTTTTTTATCAGCCTTGTACATCTATCTTTAATATATTTTTCTTGCAGGAATTGCCCCACCCTTTGCAGCACTGAAAAGATCATGGTTGCATTCAAAGGCATCTGGACTCAATCGTTTTGGAGATCCGTGTCAGGAGAATTCCTGGCCATGTTAATCTTTGTGCTCCTCAGTCTAGGCTCTACAATAAACTGGGGAGAAAAGAGCAATCCACCACCAGCAGACCTTGTTCTCATCTCTCTGTGTTTTGGGCTCAGCATTGCCACCCTGGTGCAGTGCTTTGGACACATCAGTGGAGCCCACATCAATCCAGCTGTGACCGCAGCCCTTGTGTGCACCAAGAAGCTGAGCCTCGCCAAAGCTGTTTTTTACATCATAGCTCAGTGTCTGGGAGCTATAGCTGGTGCTGGAATTCTGTACCTTGTGACCCCGGAAGGCGTGAGGGGAAATTTGGGTGTAACTACGGTAATGTATTTTAAATGAGGTATATCTGTAGCTAGTGATGATATGCTCCTTTGAACAACATTGGAATCTGAATTGAGCCTGAGTGGGCTCATTGTGTAGGTGATAAGTGTTCAACTTAAATTTTATTGGTAGACCTATGTATCTTTCAGTCTTTAGGTTTTTGTAACGATAATACACCTTGCAGCGCAACTTGGTCACACCCTCGGTGATGAACCTGGGGTCTTTAGATCTTTGATCATCAGGCACCCTCACCTGGGCGAAACAGGAGAGGATAATCAAGCCACCTAGAAGCTTTTTCAACTTCTTCAAGAATGTTCTAGATGTCCTTTCTGTTGTGCAGTCCCAATATGCAAGGAGTTTCAGAATTCTATTAAGAGACTGGCCTGCAAAGCCTCACAGCCTACTTCTGTAGGCTGACACCTGACTTTGTATCCCTTGGTTCGACATTCTGTCACTAGCCCCTCATACTTGCCCTGCTTTCTTTTATATGCTTCTTCTATCCAATCTTCCCAGGGAAGCATAAGCTCCATCAAAACCACCTGCTTATTTGACTGTGATATAAAGACCAAATACGGCCTAAGTGTGGTTGGCAAGATGTTTTCAGAGAGTTTTAGTTGTCTGCCTAGGTTGAACTGGGACTGTCAATCTTGTGCTCTTGTCAGGGGCGGGCATCTGACGTCCTGGGTTGGCATGGTGGCTTCTCCCCAGCTTTAACAAAAAACAATGGCCTGCTTAGCTGAATGTTGCTGCTTGCTTTAGTTGAATCCCATTGTAAATGGCATCTGCCACTGCCCTTAGTACTTGGTCTACAGCTTGAAGAATAATAGTAAATTGTATGCTAGCGTGTATTGAGAGTGTTGACATTTATTTTGCTTTATGTTCAAACACACTATATAAAGGTGTTCATCCATGCAATGGTTAGAGTACTTTCTGGATCCTGAGTTTGTTTCCAGGCCAACCCATTGGGCTTTCTATGGATATTTGAGACTCCTTCTAAATCCCAAAGATGATTTTGCTAACCCCATGTTGTTCCAATATGACTGAGTGTGGGAGTTCTGGGTTATCTGTGACCTATGATAGACTTATTTGCCATTAAAGGTAATTTCTTGCCTTGTACCTGATAGTGTTAGGCTACTTACTAGGTCCTTTGAATCTTGTAAAAGTAGATTCAGAAATTTCATAGGCTAAGAGGATGACTAATCTAGTATTCTTTGTTAACACATACAGTAATGTTCGGTACTACATACTGTATAATACATCTATTAGTGACAGTACATATTATTGTAATAAGACCTTAGCAAAGGCTTCTTTTAGCAACCATAAAGTTATTATTCACCTCTGTGCAGTGTGGCATATTAGGGACTTAAAATATGCTTGTAAAACTACCTGTGGATATGAGAGGTCAATTTGGTGATATTAAATTTTAAGGATTTATATGTCTAACACTAAAGTATGCAGAATTGGGAGACATATTATGTCCGTCTTATGCCACCTCAGACCATTCGAAAGTGAAGTTATTTTAGTATGTCACATTACATGGAGATGAAAAAAACACTTGCTTTCTAAATATTATTAACACCAAATGAAGCCTTAGTTGACATCTTGATACATAGCAGCATGTGATTAATACACTATATGGCCAAAAGTATGGTAACTCCCCTCCAAATTATTGTGTTCAGGTGTTTTAACCACACTCATTGTTAACAGGTGCATTAAATCAAGTGCAAAGCCATGTAATCACCATTGACAAACTGGCAGTAGAACAGATCATACTGAAGAGCTCAGTGATTTAAATGTGGCACTGTCACGGGATGACACCTTTGCCACAAGTTAGTATGTGAAATTTCTGCTCTGCTAGATCTGTCAACTGTAAGTGCTATTTTTGTGAAGTGGAAGCATCTAGGATCACCAGCAGGTCAGACATGAAATGGTACACCACGTAAATTGCCTCTCTTCTATTGCATCACTCACAACAGAGTTGCAAATTGCCTTTGGAATCCATATTAGCACAAGAACTGTGTGTCAGGAGCTTCATGAAATGGGATTACATGGCTGAGCAGCTGCACACAAACTGAAGTTCACTAAATGCAACGCCAAGCATCAGTTGGAGTGGTGTAAAGTAAACTGCCATTGAACTCTGGAGCAGTTCAAATGTGTTCTCTGGAGTGATGAATGATGCTTTAGTTTCTGGAAATCTGATAGGCGAATCTGAGTTTGTCAGATGACAGAAGAACACTACCTCCACACTATTGCACATTGTCTACTGTAAAAACTGGTGGAGAAGTAGTTGGGGCTGTTTTTTCAGCATTTACACTAGACCCATTAGTTCAAGTTAAGGGTATTGCTAAGACTACAGCACCTTTTAGATGATCGTGTGCCTCCGACTTTGTCGCAACAGTTTTGGGAAGGCCCATTTCTGTTCCAGCATGACTGTGCCCCTGGCACAAAGCCAGGTCCGTAAAGACATGGTTTGACAAGTTTGGTGTGGAGGAACTTGAGTGGCCTGCAGAGAATCCCAACCCTGCACTGAAGTCTTTTGGGATGAATTGGAATGCCCTTTGTGATCTAGATCTTTTTGTCTGACATTAGTACCTGACCTTACAGATGACCTTTTGGCTAAATAGGTGAAAATTCCCACAGGCATACTCCATAAACTTGTGTAAAGCTTTCCCAGAAAGAGTCAAGAATGTTATACCCACCAAGAGGGGCCAACTCAATATTAATGTTCATGGATTTGGAAGAAGATGTCTAACAAGTTCACACACATGTGATGATCAGTTGTCCTCAGAGTTTTGACCATATAAGGCAGATGCATTATGGGTAGTACCTAAAATTAAGTGTTACCTATTCTCAATTAGCACATTCTGTATTTCTCGCAGATTAACTCCAAACTGTCAATTGGTCATGGACTTGTGGTGGAAATGTTTATCACATTTGAGTTGGTCTTCACGGTCTTTGCAACATGTGATTCAAAAAGGCAGGACTTGAAAGGCTCTGCGGCTTTGGCAATTGGCTTTGCTGTCACTATTGGACACCTGTTTGCTGTAAGTTTGTTTTCATTCTTCTAAATATGTGACAGAATGAGCCGCCTTTTGGAGTTCATTCTTTTTGCATTATGAAGCATGTGATTTAGATTTAAAGCACAAGATGAACTTTATTAAATTTGAAAATTAGTGATCTTTCATGAAAAAGATATACAAATGCATTTTTTGATAGTTTGCTACTACGTACTAGGATGTTCAGAATAATTGTTATAAACTAGCATAGAAAACCTTTATGTGAGAAGTGGATTATTTCTGAAAGAGGAACAATGACAATTTTACAGAGGAAGAGTTGAAAAGGGGATAGAAAAAAGGAAATATCAAATAAACTCTGTAAGGCTTTTTAAAATAACATCTAAAAATACAGTAAATTAGAGAAAGGGAAATATGTGCTTAGATTGTGGAAAAGAACAGATTGGAACTAAAAAAACAAAAATGAAGAGTAATTTTTTTTTTAAGTCAGTGGCCCTGCTGCGATGAATGTCCAGTAAACTTGGAAACGTGACAAGTTTTGTGGTGAACTTTACCCCCTTAGTGAGTGGTGCATTGGTTAGGATGCTGCCTCACTGCTCCAGGTTCTTGGGCTTCAAAGGTCAATCTCAGTGTGGGGTCTTCACACATCTGTGGGTGGTTTTTATGAAATTTTCCTCCCATATGTAGGTTACTTTTTGACCCTTTGTAAGGGAGTATTGGGTAAGCGCCGAGTCTGTGGTCAGTGCTCCAGGAAAGACTTCGACTTTCATAATTCTTAACTTTATTAAGTATGTCTGATAGTAAATAGACATATCTACCATTTAATAATTTAAACAGTGTAATTGGGAACATTTGCAGTCATTTATTAAAACACACATATCCCGTAATATTGCAGTCAATGATTCTAGGATAGTTGGAATTTGAAAGAAACGTATTATTCCTGTTTTTTAAAGAAATGTTTTTATAGCATGTGCTGAATTAACCATCGGTTTCAATGTTTAATTTAACATTTATTCTTTTGTAGATAAATTATACTGGAGCAAGTATGAATCCTGCCCGATCATTTGGACCTGCTGTTATCACAGGAAAATGGGAAAACCACTGGGTGAGATTTAATTGACATCACCTTCCCTAGTATGCAGTGAGGTGAAGTGAATAAGTCATTGGATATTAAACCTCAAGGTTCTGCGTTCAGTGTCTGACTTTGCGCATTGTGTGATGGGCAAGTCACCTAACACACCTATGGTCCAATTTTAAAAATGTACATGAACAATTGTACTATACTGTGAACTTGTAAATAATTATAGCAGATAAATATACAGGCCCTGTCATGGAGTGACATGACCGGAACATGAAATTGGAGGCTCACAGAAAAACTGCTAGTGTTAAATTAATACAGAAAGAGTATACAAACACTTTAAGGGCTTCTTTAACACAATTTAACACTGACCATTTTTCTGTGTATAGAGAGAAAGAAAGAGACTACATAGGCTCAACAAGGTCAAGAAGACTGCTAATAAAAAGAGGTAAAAGTGTGATGTGTAGATGGAGCCCCAGAGCCATAACTATGGGAGAGCACAGGGTTACCAGGGTGATAAGCAGGACTGCCGTACTATTAATAATGTCAAAGACCGCAAGTCTCAAACTTGGCTTCTGGAAAGCCAAAGTGTCGACAAGATTTCACTCTGACCACTTTTAAAAAAAGAAAGAAAGAAATACAGAATACTAACTTGCTGTTAACAAATCATCATTTAAAATGGGCATTTTGTTTGTTTCTGAGAATTTACAGCTTCCTCACTTTCAATCTTTTTTGTTTTCCTTCAAAGGTGAGCCAGGGAAAGCTTATGATTGTGCAGCCACCTTAGATTTTAATGGAAACTACCATTAATAAATGTGTGCTTTGTCAGTTTTTAAAAGAAAAGTTAACACGTTAACATTAAGCAGGCAATTCAATTAGAGCTTCTTGGACCTAAAAAATAAAATTAATAACAAAAAGCAAGGCACAATTAAAAAGTAAACCAGGAGCACATTGTTAAAAGTCATACATTGTATAATAACTATGGTTGCCTTCAAAATTCTTGTTAGAGTAAGAATATTTCTGTCAACTAACACAGATTGTTATAAATCTTGCATTAAAACCTCTTCATAGTTTGTTGTCTGTGGCCTGCATGAAACATCTTTAATGTCTGCTTCTCCCAATGTCCAAAACTCTTTGAAAGACTTAATAAGTGATACAAGTTGTACCTTTTGAGTGAAAGCTTTTGAGCAGCTTCAGAACTAGATCAGAAACTTGAGTATAAAGCCTGCACTGCATGTTCCCAAATAACAAAGGGCTCTGCTAATGAATCCCTGGGGACCTAATTTCATTGTGTTTATGCCCCAAGTTCAGAAAATGGCATTTCAGAACTGTTTCATATGGTTTCAGCTTGACAAGTTCAAATCTGGCTGTATGGTTTTGGATTTTGGTTTGAAAAAAATGGTTTAAAGTGCAGCTTGCAAATATCAAGATACTCGGGCATTTAGACAAGACATCTAGTTTGATAAAAGGGTATATGAGTTTACTATGTATTACTTTAAATTAGCCAACAGAAAAGCAAAAGCAAAAATATATTTAAATATACAATATAGCAAAAAAAAAATATATATATATATACACACATACATACAGAGTGGGCAAACATAGGTTTACAGTTGTTTGCATGAAAAAAGACATGCATGTTATGATTATTACAATAGGGCGGCACTGTGGCGCTGTGGGTAGCGCTGCTGCCTCGCAGTTAGGAGACCCAGGTTCGCTTCCTGGGTCCTCCCAGTGTGGAGTTTGCATGTTCTCCCCATGTCTGCGTGGGTTTCCTCTGGGTGCTCCGGTTTCCTCCCACAGTCCAAAGACATGCAGGTTAGGTGTCCTTGGTGTGTGGGTGTGATTGTTTGTGTGCTGGCGCCCTGCCCAAGGTTTTTTTCCTGCCTTTAGCCCTGTGTTGGCTGGGATTGGCTCCAGCAGAACCCCGTGACCCTGTAGTTAGGATATAGCGGGTTGGATAATGGATGGATGGATGGATTATTACAATAGCTTTATTAACTTCATGGCTTTAAGAAGAAGACAAATAAAAAGACAAACATTTCATACATTATGAAGTCTGTTTAGTCTACTCACAACTGTAAACCTACTTTTGCCCACACACACACACACACACACATATATATATATATATATATATATATATATATATATATATATGGAGGTGGTACCCAGCTGGGACACCCGGAAGGACCAGAGGAGGGATTGCACCTCCTCTAGACCACGAGGGAGCGACCGCCCTGGTGGCTTTGGGGACCACGGGAAATGGGCATGGAACCTCAACCCTATAGAGGCCCGTGGTCACCGCCAGGGGGTGCCCAAATGCCTGAGGAGCACTGGCCCTCAGCACATCCGCCACACCCGGAAATGCTGGGGGGAGGAAGACCAAAGACACCCGGAGTGCTTCCGGGTGCACAGCCGGCACTTCCACTACACCAGGGAGTGCCGGCAGAAGTTAATCAGGAGGCACCTGGAGCACGTCCGGGTGAATATAAAAGGGGCTGCCTCCCTCCATTCGAGGCTGGAGTCGGGTGGAAGAAGGACAGAGCTCGGAGGAGAGAAGGGGCTTCGTCAGCACGGCGGCAGCAGGAAGAGCTGTCGAGGAGGAAGCAAGATGGCCGAGGACCGGAAGTCCCTCCCCGAGGCAGGCGAGGGATTGGACGGTGTGTGTTGTGTGCCCGCCGATGATTGGTCGGAGGCAGGACCAACGAATGTCCGTCCTGAGCCGTGGAAGGACCCGATTGGGCTGAGGAGACTGACTGTTTGTGCTTGCCAGCAGCTCTGCACGAGCTGGGGGAGTGCCTTCAGCCCGCAGAGTCGCTATTACAGGTGATATGTGCCCTCCAAGAGGAATTGAGGAAGCTGGAGGGGAAGGCGGTCGCATCCGTGATGACGCTGTGACAGTGGGCGGATCGGTGCAAGGCTGGAATATTCGGCCAGGGCAGTACATCTGTGCGGGTAAGTGATACCGGCACCGTAAAGGAAAAGGGAGACCCCACCGAAAAGAACCGTGACGAAAGTGATTGGATTCAAGTGGGGGGGCTCTGATAGTGGACGTGACGGTGAGAGCTGATCGCATGGTGAAGGGGGGAAAGAGCGAGAGGGCAGGCAAAACGCCAGTTGATGAGTGCTGCGGTTCCTAGTGCCCTATGTCCCAAGCCAGCGTTGGTTTCACACCGCTCCACAGGGACGCAGACGGGACAGGACCTATACCTCTACTATAGGGAGGCCCAAACCGTCACAGCGTCCCAGAGAAAGAGGAGGAATCGAAGGAAGAGAGCCAGTTCCTCTTATAAGGGAGGACATGAGGCAGGATACTCACGTCCAGAGAAGGGCCACACTCTGCGGAGGCAGAGAGAAACCCCAAAGTTGGCTGAGATGACGGGGGTGCGAGCGGTCCCGTGCGGTTTCCCACGTAGGGGGCATGAAAGCCGCAGAGTGGGTGCCGAAGGGGCAAATCACGGGGTGCTGGTCGCTGCCTGTGCGTCTCCGCTCCTGTTTCTGTCTTTTGTGTTGCAGGAACAGACCCTGGACCTGCAGTAGGACCCGCTTCACGGAAGACCTGCCCTCGTGGGACGGGCCGCTGGCCCCTATGGGTCTCAGCTTGTGGTGGGGCACTGTGGCGAGTGGCTGGGGGTGGTACCCAGCCGGGACGCCCGGAAGGACCGGAGGAGGGATTGTACCTCCTCCAGACCATGAGGGGATGACCACCCTGGTGGCTTTGGGGACCACGGGAAAGAAGCATGGAAGCTCAACCCCATAGGGGCCCGTGGTCACCGCCAGGGGGCACCCAGATGCCTGAGGAGCCCTGGCCCTCAGCACTTCTGCCACACCCGGAAGTGCAGTTTGCAGTTCCCCATGCTGCATCTTATATGGGACAGTATGTGGCTTATTATCCATATGCATATTGACAGGGCCATGTATAATTGTTAATTTTAGTAAATAATCCTAAGTACTGTTAATGTTTTCTTTTAAAATACACAACACAATTAAGAGCTCATGAAGAGTCTGATGAAATCAACAATGGCAGGTTTTTCTCCTTAGCTCTAGAAATGTTATCTTCAAATGTGGGACATTGCAAAAGAATTCATGGACATCGGGTAATTTCAAAACAAGCTGTTTAAAGAATTTCAGTGTGATGTATGCTAGCATTGCAATCACAGAATCAGTTCTGTAACTCACTTGTCATAATTACATTTTTTTTTTTTACTTAAGTAATTTTTACAACATGCCATACTAAATACTGGACAGTGGTCATCCATCCTGTTTGCATTCACAGTAATGTTCATTTCAAAAATACTTCATTGATGTCTTTATTAGGTAGAATTCTGCTATTCTGCCATGGCTATTGTTACCTAATTGCAACTACATATAATTTTTTCTAAGCTCTTTAGCTTCCATTTTTTATGTTGTGTATGAGTTCTATAACTTTAAAAAGATTGCTGAATTTTATTTGTATATCTTTTGAAGCTTTTTTATTTTCTTAATCCGTACCTAATCTCCTCATTTGTGCTCCATTGAGTCATGATCTTTTCATTGTTCTTGTCTAGTTCTTTATATAATATCCTGTTTATAATTTTGTCTTAAAAAGTTAGTTAGCAAATTCAAGCGGTGCCAATCTTTGACTGCCCTTTCAATTTTGTTTTTAACATTCATAATATTTTTTGTGTGTGTTCAGGAGTTTAATTTCTGAACCTAAACAAGATTGTATGTACAGTTCCTGTTGACACTTAATACTTCCCTGTTTTCCAGCTTTTAGCCTCATCACCTTGCTGATATTAATATGTTCCCTGTGCTAATACAGTTGTTGACTGCAAATGAATTTGTGATTTATATATTTTTATGTGCCCTACGGTGGGCTGGTGCCCTGCCCAGGGTTTGTTTCCTGCCTTGCACCCTGTGTTGGCTGGGATTGGCTCCAGCAGACCCCCGTGACTCTGTAGTTAGGATATAGCGGGTTGGATTATGGATGGATGGATGGAAGGATATATTTTTGTTTTACGTGCTCCTTACACTACATTATGTTCTGAATTGGATTCATTTTTGTGTGACCATTGTCTAACTGAGCTACTGGGCAATCATATTCAAGCCTCAACCATTAATTTTTCTTTGATTGTTCGCATGTTATTGTTCTAAAAGCAATTCAGACAAGTCCTTCATCAAGTTCAATATGTTGCCAAACCTGCTCTGCTATTGAATATAAATAAGTTCAGTGTAACTGAAGTGATATCAGACTCTATAATGTGCTAGTGAAACTATATCTGGAGTACTGTGTGCAGATCTGGTCAGCACACTACAAAAAAGACATAGCAGCATTAGAAGCGGTGCAGAGGAGATTGACTAAGGATTAAAGTGCAAGTCCTACTCTCACAGGCTTGGCAATTTAAACTCTTTTAGTTTTGAGCAAAGAAGGTTGAGTTCAGGGGCTTATCTACAACAACAACATTTATATCTCTAGCCTATTTTCATACATAGGATGTAACTTAAAGTGCTTTACAAGATGTCAAAGAAAAATGCAGTAAAAAAATTAGGAAGGTAAGAATGACAGTATAACAAAAATGATTATGATCTTGCATAAAATAGATGTATAATTAGCAGAAAAGCAGAGTCCTTTATATATAGTATTGTATTCTTAGTGTTTAAAGATGAGTAAGAATGCTAAGGTCAGATGGCCGGGAGGACAGAAAAAAAAAAAAAAACAACTTTCAGATAAGCTGGAGAAAAAAAAATATCTGCAGGGCTTCCAAAACCACTAGGCTACCTAGACCCCACTGGGCATTCTACCTAACATAAATTTTCTTAGGTCATTCCTTGTTGTTCCAGAGTATTCAATGCAATGAGTCTCGTGGGTTGTTGGGTCATCTGCCTTCATTCGGGCATCACAGGTGGCTGCGCAGTGCTTTGTTCAGGTGCTGGTGGCACAAAACATCAACACAGAAATAATGAAAAGGAAAGCAGAGGAAAGTACAGATTAATAATGATTTCTATTTCATGAAGACCATGATTACTCTATGCGTGTATAGTCTATTAGGAGAAAGCCTAAAATGTAGTGTCACAAGTACAACACAAAGACATTGTGAAGGTTTGGGGCAGCCATCCATATAATATTTCCTGGCTGCAAAAATGCTTATCACAACTGAGTCCAAAACAGAACTGATATACTGAAGGCAAGATGGCGGTTTTATAGGCCAGTAAGGGAAGTGATGTTATCAGGTCCGGAACGGGAAGTGACGTCGTTGGCTGCCCCAGAAACAGGCAGGATTTCCCGAGAATGGTCTGCAAGGGATTGAGAGAGAGAGAAGTAGTACACTCCGCCACCCCCTGGCTCGGTGTGGAATTACCGTATTTACTCGTATACCACGCGCCCTTGTGTAAGATGCGCACCCTAATTTTTACAAAGAAAATCGGGAAAATCGTTTTGCCCCGTGTATGACGCACGTTGTGATTGTATAGGAAGCATTTAGAGAGAGAGAGAGAGCGCGAGTGTACGAGCAAGCGAGCGAGAGAGAGAGCGCAGCGCGAGTGCGCGAGCAAGCGAGCGAGAGAGAGAGAGAGCGCAGCGTGAGTGCGAGAGCAAGCGAGTGAGAGAGAAAGAGAGCACAGCACGAGTGCGTGAGCAAGTGAGCGAGACAGAGAGAGCACAAGTGCGCAAGCAAGCGAGCGAGAGAGAGAGCGCGAGTGCGAGAGAGAGAGAGCGAGCGAGCCCAAGCAGAAGAAGTAAACATTACAGAATTACATTTCCTCGTGTATGACGCACACCTGATTTTCTAATGATAATTTTTGGGAAAAATGTGCGCGTAGTACACACGTAAATACGGTACATTCATTCAATTCCTTTAGTTGTCTCCTAAACACACGTGTGTGACAGTAGTTATGAAAAAGTCAAATAAAAAAAGCTGTTTTTAGTAGATTTTTTAAATGATCCACAGTGTTAGCCTGGCCTATCTCTATTGATAAAGTATTCCAGATGTTTGGTGCATAACAGCAAAAGGCCGCTTTATCATTCATTTTATGCTTGGCTTTTTGAATAATAAGCAGAATACTTTTAGAAGATATTAGGTTATGACTTAGAATGTAGGTTGATGGGCATTCCAAAATATAGGAAGGAGCAAGATTATTTAAAGCTTTATTTACCATTAGTTGTATTTTAAGTCAGTTCTAAAGGATATGGGTAACCAATATAATGGTGCCAAAATAGGTGTGTGGTGCTCAGATTTCTATTTTCTGGTTAAGATTCTTGCTGCTGCTTTCTGAAGTAACTGCAACCAACTGACATCTTTCCTAGATATTCCTATTATGAGTGATTGTCAGTAATCTAGTCGACAGAAAATAAAAGTGTAATTAACCTTATTCTGCATTGAAGAGTTCTAACTTCTGAAATGTTCCTTAAATATACAAATTCAGTCCTAGTAATACAGTTATTGCATGATTTAAAGTTTAGCTCAGAGTCTATTATTACACCCACATTTTTTTTACTTTTGCTTTGTGCTGCTGAGGGATCAAGTTTATTTCTAAGACCTAAGCCTTCAGAGGTCTGAAAGGCATCAGCACAATGAATCAGTCAGAATTCTTTCAATTCAATAGTCAAACACAAACTCACTTCCACTGGTGGAAATTGCAAGGAAATGTATTGAAGACTTGTGCGGGATAGACAAAGGGTATGTGAAGTATTGAAGCAGCACCCTGGTAAAATCCCACTTAATGAACACAAAGTTCAAAATAAAGCAGAAGATTAACAGCAGTGCCAGTCGAAGCTCATTTGGAGCTCCAGGCGGGGTGGACGGATGTTGCCATTCATGTTCCATAGCAGGCAGTTAGTATTATTAGACTTCAGTGACCTGTTGGGTTGGGGGTACCCATCAGTGTCAGAAGTATATGCCCTTTTAGTAGCACAAATGGCACCACTTTGTGTTTATACCACGTCCTTTGATGTACGCCACATGCACGGATTTACTTTCATAAACGGTACACAGCGGGTAAGAGCACCCACTCATAAGGAGTCAGAGGACACTGTAGCAAAGTGAGGAGTCCTGTAGTTGAAACAAAAATCTTGACGGCTTTCGAAACATATCTAGGTGAGATACTGGAATAGCTGCTAAACAAATAAGCTTGATGGACTGAATCGCCTCCCTTCTTTTCTTCTTATTTTTCATGTATTGTGTATTCATTCAGTTTGTTTTAATCTTTCTTCTTTTTGTGGCTATGAAACAAAATCTACAGACATATTCAAGGAAATAATGCACTAATCAGACAATACCCAAACTTTTAAAACATTGCAGTCTGAGTTGCTTTATCAAGTAATATCAAGTATCATTAATTGCAAGATATAATAAAAATACTCACTTGTGCTAAACATCAAAAAATCAGGAAGATGACTTTAAATATTTTAATGTCTGTCAGAGAATTCTGAAAATACACAGAATTTGGATTTTATACCTTCAAAGGCTGATTACATAATTTTTTTGTTTGTCAAAAAATCCACCTTTGTGGTCAAAGCAGTATGATAGTTGCTATTTTCATTAGAGAAGGAGAATCAGCAACTCAAACTACAGCATAAGTGAGCAAACACAGCCCACTAAGTGAACAAGTGAGCTGAAACACCAGCCACCTTTTCATTACAGATGTATTTTTGATTCTAACATGAGGAGTTTTCTCCTCCTCTTAATTTCCTTCTGTTTATAGGTCAGCGTGCTGTACAGAAGAATGTCGAGGCTAATTTTTGATACTAGCTGGCCATCGTGTAATGTTGATATTGTAGAATGAGTAAAGTAGGGCAGGAGTTTTTGTCATTGTTTTCAGACTCTGGAAGGCACAAGTAAATGAATTTGTTGAAAGAGCATTAAAAAAAAAATAGGGAACCTCTACAAAAATATGCATGAGCGCCAGCCTAACAAAAGTATGTTTTAGTAACATTGTATGTTACTAAACTGATGTATAAACGGTGCACATGAGAATTATCGGTATACAGCATCAAGCACATGCTGCCTCAGCCATGCTGTCTATTGAACTGCACTTATACGGCAGACGCTTCAGAGCCTTCCCTCGCGGTTCAGAAACAGTCTCATCTCAAGAACTATAAACACACTCAATCAGTCCATCAAGTGCTCCTTGTAGATCTGTTTGTACTTATAAGTACAATTACCTCACTGTAAACTTGCGATCCAGTTATAATATTGCATAACCTGAGCCACTTTATAAAGCGCGTATTTACATATGATGACGATATCATTTTTAAGATGAAATGCAGCAAAATATGTTTATTATATTATATAGATAAAACTTTAACTTAATTTAAATAATCTATATTGTTAATAATTAAACATGTGAGGACACAGTGCCGCAGTGCTAGCAAGGATCTGGCGCTCTGTTCACGGATTGTTCCTGCCTCACGCTGTATTCCTGGTGGTGCTGACGCGACACTGGAAGGATAGATGGATAGAATAATTAAACATATACTACGAAGATATTTCAATGTTCCTTAAAAGTTTTAAAGAATCAGCGTTCTAAGCTTACAGATGGCTTAACATCTATTACAGAGCTGATTGCATGGCGATTGGGTATTTAGAGAATGAAATGTAAGGACAGGAATTGAGGGTTAGTACGTTTGAAAGAGACGGTACTGCTGCAATAAAGTATTTCAACGAAGGTCGCGCGTGGTGCAGCAAGCATCTTGCGTGAGACATGAACAATCACTGCACCGCCGTGCTCCCATGTTTAATAACATGCCTTAACTCCTATCTTCATGAAAATGATATCACATATACATCTCAATATTTTAATTATTCAGAGAGCTGTAATATCACAAATGTAATGGATTCTGTGTGCTGTCGGAGGAAGAGAAAGCCTGGAAGCACGTAGTGATTCACACACATAGAGCACATAGAACATCAAATACAAAACAAAGCATTTAACGTGCTACTTTAGTTAAGATGGGATTTGAGAAACTATTAAATTAAACGACTTTAAGATGAAGTTTATGATGTTCTACTTTAATGACAAAATAAACTACGTGATTAAAGTGGAATTTTCAAGATTAAAGTTGACATTTCGTGCTTTTTTCCCACTGTGTGCCTTTTTTTTCTCTCTGTACCCTAATAAGCTTTCATATGACACTCAGACAGTGGGCTATGACTCGCCTTTTCACGGCAACTTTGATATGTGACAACTTTTTTATTTCTGGCACTGTGCAACTTTGTGAAGTTGAGCTTTTGAGTTTCTACGACACGCTATGTCACTCGATCAACTTCCTTTTGTTGTTTATACCACTGTTTAAACCAACAAATAGTACGTTTTTCTTTGCCTCCACTTGGTATTCGCTGAAATTCTATTTTCCCTCGTGCTCTTGCCATTGCCTTTTCACAAAACACTGAGCTTAAGGGCTATTTATATTAATTTGCATATTAAAGAGGCATAATTCTGGGAGGAGTTGGGGTGGGGCAGCAGGCACGTGCACATGCGTTAATTTTCACGCTGACTGGGATTTATGTAGCGGAAGAACGTGGAAGGTGGCGTTCGCACAGATTTATGCATCTGGATTTTTTTGTGCGTAAGCACGTTTCCGCTTTTGTGCTTACGTCATGTTATAGTGCAAATTCTATGCACGCCGTTATGCATGAGGCCCATGGTCTTTCCAAATGTGCTAGTATTTCTAAATTGAAAGATGGCAACTGCAGGCCTTTCATATTTTTAAAAAAGGGTATTCACTTCGGCACAACAATTCAGGTATTTTTCTGATAGACATGATGAGGTTGTGATTGTCCAGTAAGACCAAGTTCAATGTAAAAGTGGATTTTAATAATTGCTGTTTTATTTAAATAAGTTCAAAATAATTATTGGTGTTGCAATGAAAACAAATACTATTTTTTTGTATGATTAAAGTCGTTGTTCATGATGTATGATAAGATGTGGTTATTTACCAAAACCCACTTATGTTTCTATACTTTAGGTTTACTGGGTTGGTCCACTCATGGGTGCCATTATTGCAGCTGCACTGTATGATTACCTGTTCTGCCCTGACCCTGATATGAAGCGACGTTTAAATCAGGTCCTCTCAAAGTCATCTTTTCCATCAGGAAGATACATGGAAGTTGAGGATAACAAGAGCCAAGTTGATGTCGAGGATTTAATGATTAAGCCAGGATCTATTCATGTCATTGATGTGGACAAGGATGAAAAGAAAGAGAAGGACCCTACAAGTGAGGTGCTTTCTTCAGTATGACTAGCCAGAAGCACTGGAAAAGGAGAGACATCAGATGAACACTTTCAACACTCAGTTGTTGTCCTCAAGGAAACTGATCTCTTGTAGAATCAGTTCCCACTTTTATGCACTTAAGATGGAACAAGCAGCCGGAGAGTCCCTAAAATTTTTGCCATGTTTTATAACTATGGATGGTCTTAAAAAAGCAAAATTTTCAATATAGCCTGGTGGTAATAAAGTACATTGATGATAAATATAAATTTAGAATACAGTAATGTACAGTAATTTTTATTACCCTATTGATATTTTAACACTTCATAAATGAAGATTTAATTGCGATTAAATCCACCCCCCTTTTCCTTTATCATAGTACTGCAACATATTTTCTGCATACAACAGTAAGTAGCATAGTGTGTCAACCATGACATCACTGATATGTTTTTAATGACATCACTCAAAAAACATTTTAGCTGTAGAGGTTTCAAAAGAATCATGTCTATTAATTCAACAAGTTAGTTAATTGCAAAAGACACGATTTGGAATGTCTGCAATGTGGATGTCAACACGGTTTGTTGATTTTGTAGTTCATTCTCAGTATTAAAGGCTGTATTGAAAGGGACTAGATTTATGTTACAGAAGTTAGGAGTTTCTCCTTATTTCAGTGCTCTGTATGATGTATTCTTTGTCTTTATGTAGTTCCTTTTTCCAGATAATAATTAGCATGGAGCAGCACAGTAGTGCAGTGATTAACATATGTAGCTGTAGAAACCCACGTTTTATTTCAAGACCAGTCACGGTTGTTTGGAGTTTGTAAGGCTGTAAGTTTTCTTCATGTCTCTTGAGGGTTTTGTAAGGGTTTCCTCCGACACCACAAAGGCATGCCAGTATAGTTATTTGGTGAATTTAAAATGGCCTACTGTGAATGTCTGTGCATCGCATCCAGGATTAGCTAATTTCAGTGGTGGTTAGATCACCTTTTGCCCCCCATGGCCCTAGAGTGGTAAAATGCATGTGAGCAAAATGGATGGCATAAAATATTAAACATTATAGTTAATAATGTGTTAAAAAATAAGAACATTTTATTATTGTTCCTAAACATAGCCTTAAAGTATCATAGTTTCCACTCATTGATTTATAAATGCAAAAAAGTACACCAAAGCTGTCCTGAAAGTAAGAATAATCATAAAATACTGCAGTTCTACCATTACTACACATACCATATATACTCACGTATAAGTCGGGTCTTGAAACCTGAAAAATTGATCATAAAATCAGACCCCCGTTCAGAAATGCAACACTTAATTTTTTTTTTTTTTTTTTTTTACATCTTCCCTCCTCCAGTGTCACATCAGTTTCTCAGACGCATCGAATTTTGTTGCAGCAGCTCAGTTACCAATTTCTTTCGCCACTTCAACGACTTTGAATTTAAAACCAGCTTCATATTTTGTTCTGATTGAATGCTCCATCGTAGATAAGGGATGCTCTTATGATAAAGGTGTATGAGGGTGTGAGATACAAAAAACACAAAACATTGCAAATGTCACTCCGGAATAGTTCAGGTATTACTGTGTGGTCATGTAGGCACAATAGAGAGAGAGAGAGGTTAGGAGCACCCACTGATAAAGCGCATTGCCGCACCCACATAGAAAAAAAAGGCAGTGTGCTCCGTGGTTACTCTCTCAGGTGGGCGTTAGCAAATCGTAATCTCTTGGACCAATAGCGTACATTTTCCGCATTCGACTTATACGACCGTCATTATAAAATACCAGAAATTATACAGTAAAATCAATTCCCGACTTATCTGCGGGAGAACTTATCCGTGAGTATATATGGTAGTCATCAGTATCCCTTAAGCAGTATGACAGTTTTGTGAGTGCAACTTTTTTTGACTTTAATTGTGAACAAAAAACCTGCTTTTTTAGAGGTTTATCCATTTTTGCATTCTTCAGTACACCACTTTATAAAACTTAGCATCTCTGGTGTCTCAAGAGAATGAGTGTTTTAAGTTTCAGATTGCTTTATGTTTATTCTTTACAAACTCTGTTTCCAGATCTTTATGTAACTGAACACTATTTTTCTTTTAAAAAAGTTGCACGTTTTGATTATCCCCTTTCGTTCATCTCATCTCACACTTATGTCGGTGACATTGCCGTGTTGCCAGCTTTGTTAGACCACATATGAGTTTATGCGCCCCAACCATAAAAATAAAAAGAATAATTTTAAGGTTTCATTTAGTAGTGAATATTTTGCAGATGAATAATTATAATGATTATACATTTCCTTTACATATATTTTACTTTTCTACTTGTACTGTTTATGTAGCTATGTGCAAATACATTTGATACAGCATGATATGGAGAGGCTAAATAGTCTGCCTAATGTCTTTCACTAATTTCATTTCTTTTAGTCTCAGGGTAACTAGTCTGGAGACCCCTTCCAGCAGTGAGGTTTCATGTCTGCAAATTTTCAATCACATGCCAAATGCTGCCTTTAAATCAAGCATCTATTATTTTACTGTCACTCCATTCAATAAATGTTGTCAGTGTTCATTAATCTTACAGAAAAGGGCCTGTTGCTTCCTACTGGGCCTACTGGAAAGTTTAGGAAGTTTTATTATCAGCAATTTAATTTAACAATTTATCCTTACAAACTCTAACTGACACACTTTGCATGTGCTGAGGTTCTATTCATTAAATGAACAAATAGAAAATGATGTTTTGAGTCAGTAATTAAAGTTTCATTTTTAATAGTTTATCAGTTAATTGATGTGACCAATTAGTGTGTGGTAATGGATGTTAATATAAATTAAAATTAATAGTCACCAGTCTATTAAAAAAATCTGTTATTTTTAATACAAATATTTATGAGCACTTAATGTATGTGAGCATTGTTGCAATTCTTTAACTTATACATAATTAAATTACCACACCGAGAAGAATGCTTGATAGTTACCTTCTAGTTTGAAATCAGGCAAACCTCCTTGTACTCATTCTGTCATTGACAGTAAACAGATTGGCCATTGCAACAAAACATCTCCTAGTCCTGTGAAGATAGTTAAGCTACAAATAAAAAATATATAAAAACTACAGAATTGATTTAGCTGCAAAACTACAGAAAAAAGGGCGGTACGGTAGCGCAGCTGCCTTGCAGTTAGGAGACCCAGGTTCACTTCCCGGGTCCTCCCTGTGTGGAGTTTGCATGTTCTCCCCGTGTCTGCGTGGGTTTCCTCCTACAGTCCAAAGACACGCAGGTTAGGTGGATTGGCGATTCTAAATTGGCCCTAGTTTGTGTGTGGGTATGTTTTTGTGTGTGTCCTGTGGTGGGTTAGCACCCTGCCTGGGATTGGTTCCTGCCTTGTGCCCTGTGTTGGCTTGGATTGGCTCCAGCAAACCCCCGTGACCCTGTGTTCAGATTCAGCGGGTTGGAGAATGGATGGACTACAGAAAAAGCCCATCTCTAATTGCCTAATTCATAACTTCTGAAAATTAAAGTACAGTAAATCAGAGTCTGTTAGGCATGGGCTGAAGTTGAGAGCTGGCAGTCCCAACCTAAAATATGACGTGTATATTTGATGCATTCCATAACGCACCGGGCCATATTAATTGATAGTAAAAAAGTGCAGCTTCATTCTTTATTTTTTGTATAGAATCCTTATATATCAGCTGTCCTTTCCAATGCCAGTTCTTTAGAAATCTGCCGAGTTGCATATTAAGGGCATCATTTTTTTCTTAGGAGAAACTTGAAATTATAGCAGAATGTTCAGCTGCGTTACATACATTGTATTAAGAAATAAAAGAAAAGAAAAATATAAACTAAATTTTTAATGCCTGAAACATTTCATTGTTGCTGCATTTTCATTAACTGAAATTAAAAATGCATTTGGTTTAAGTAGAGGGGTACTTAACTTGAATTCTCAACGGCTGCAGCATTTTTTCCTAGTTGCCTCCAAAAAATTAACCATACAATGCAGTATTTAGATTTATTTTCTTAGTTATACAATGTAATTTTTATTGCAAGGAGTTTATCATTCTACAGTATTTTTTAATGATCAATGTTTTTGTTTATAGTGATTTACCATTATGATGGGCAGGATTCCTGGCCAGGTTTGGTTTATGCTTTCCTCCCATTGCCACTGTGATAGGCTCCGGCACCCAGAAATCTGGGAATGGCTAAGCTGATTCCAAATAAAACCTGCAGCCCTTGAGAGGTGTGGTTGAGCACCACTTACTTAACAAATGGTAACAATGTTTAAGTAATGCACTAATTGATGTGTTGCAGCTTTCACACGCTATTTTAGTGTATTATAAACTGTTGAAGAGTATAAAAATTAAAATCTATTTTTGATCACTTACACAGAGTAATTGGTCTTCCTTTTGTTGTTAATGCATAAACAGTACCTAAAATACACACACTGGGCAAATTCTTGGAAACACTATAATAAACTGGACAGGGTCTCCTTTTGCTCACAAAATGGCTTCAGTTTTTCATTTCATGAATTCCATAAGATGCTAGAAATATTCCTTTGAGATTCTGGTCCATGTTGAGATGATGATATCTCACAGTTTCTGCAGACTTGTCAGCTGCACATTCATACTGTGAATCTCCAGTTCTACCACATCTCAAAGGTGTTCTATTTAATTCAGATCTGGTGAATGGGATGGCCCCTGAAGAACACTGAACTCATTCTCATGGTCATGAAACTAGTTTGAGACGACTTTTACTTTGTGACATGGTACAGGATCATGCTGGAAGGAGCCATTAGAAAATGGGTAAAATATGGCCATGAAGGGATATCACATGGTTAGCAACAGTACTTATACAGGGCTATTCAAAGTTAAAGAGCAGATTTCAAAACTTTATTTCAAACAAACTGTATAAGACAAAAACACATTCTGCACATCACTGGATAAAGGAAAGTTCAAAGTTTGGTCCTATGGTCCTTGAGGTTGCATGCACTCAACATGAGCATCATGTGTAGCATGACAGACATCAAAACGGTAGACCATTTCTTGCCACACATGAGTCAACTGTTCCCTAGTTACTGAATTCACACCTTCCTCCATTTGATGTCGCAAATCTTGAAGATTAGTAGGCAGAGGTGGAACAAACCCTCTTTCTTTAATGTACCCCAATAGATAAAAATCGCAAGGAGTAAAGTCTGGAGACCTGGGAGGCCATAGACGATGAGCAATATCTTGTTGTCCATCTCTTTCAATCCATTGTCTTGGAATGGTGTCGTTCAGGTAAGTGGAAATGAAGCGGGGCACCATCTTGCATGAAAATGAAGTCATTCAAATCTTCTTGAAGTTGGGGAAACAAGAAGTCTTGTAGCATGTCCAGGTATGAAAATCCTATCACAGTTTGCTCCACAAAAAAGAAAGGTCCATAAACTTTGCTTGCAAAAATGACACAAAACACATTTACCTAGGGTGACCAGACGTCCTCCGAAAGGAGGACATGTCCTCTTTTTTAACATGGTTTCCTCTGTCCTCCAGGAATTCCAAAAATTCATTAAAATGTCCTCCTTTCACAGAATCACAAACAGAGTTGACCGTTTTTGACTAATTACATATGATATATACCGAGAATGAGCAGACTTCGGCCATTCTCCATTCATCCGCGGTACCGCGTGACATTACATTACATTATCACGTTATCAATAATTGTGACATCAAGTAGCGGCAACACTGTTTTATATTCTGTTTCCACCTGATGGCGCAACGGACAGCGGTTAGCGGTTGATTGGAGTTGGAAAATATATTTGGTAATTTTTGTCCTCCTTTTTGACTGTTGGTGTCCTCCTTTATAGCCGAACCCATCTGGTCACCCTACATTTACCTTACATTTAACAAATTGCAGTACGCAAAATGATTTCTCTTGTGGTGTTGACACCATTTTGCTGTAAATGAGAAACAGTGCTCGGTGGCATTCATTGGTCCTTTTAGGCAGACTTTTAAACTTTGAACTTTCCTCTGTCCAGTGATGTGCAGAATGTGTTTCTGTCTTATACAGTTTGTTTGAAATACATTTTTGAAATCTGCTCTTTCATTTTGAGTAGCCCAGTATAAGCTGTGATATGCAAGCAATGACTGAATGGTATTAATGGGCCTAATATGCTAATATGTACCAAGAGTACATTTCCACACATCATTACACCACCACCACCCTGGACTGATGACACAAGACAGGTTGGGTGTACAGATTCATGCTATTGTCACCAAATTCTGAACCTGCCATCTGTGTGCCTCAGTAGAAATTGAGATTCATCAGAGCAGTCTACATTTTTTCAGTCTTCAACAGCCCAGTCTGTTGGGAAAACAAGAGATGAATCCAGCATGGTCTTCTACTGTTGTAGCTCATCTGCCTCAGCATTCAACGTGTTATGTATTCTGAGGTGCTTTTCTGCTCACCACAGTCGTAAATTAAAGTGCACAAAATGTGTGTCTTTTAGGCATGGGCTGGAGTTTACCAGCTTTTTCGTTACCAGCATTATATGAAATACCATAGCCTTTCCGTCATCTTGAACCAGTATGGCCATTCTCCTCTGACCTCTCCAATCAACAAGGCATTTGCATCCGCAGAATTACTGCTTATGGGATGTTTTTAATTTTTAATACTATTCTGAGTAAACTCTAGAGACTGTTGTATCGGAGATTTCTAGGAGATCAATAGTTACAGAAATGCTCAAAAAAGCCCATCCGGTACCAATAATCATTCCACGGTCTAAATCACTGAGGTCACATTTTTACCCTAATCTGGTGGTGTTTGATGTGAACATTACCTGAAATTCCTGACCTGAATGTGCCTGATTTCATGCATTGCACTGCTGCCACACGATTGGCTGATTAGATAATTGCATGGATAAGCAGGTGTACAGATGTACTTATTAATTTGCTCAATGAGTGTATATAGAGGGATAAGTCCATTGAAGAATGAAATATGACAAAAGATGGTTTTGAATAAAAGTATGCAGTTAGCAGTCCGCAGCTATGACAATGTGCTTAAACATTTCATCACGGTTTGTGTTTACTAAAATGAGTTACACTATAACACAAGAAAGCTACGTCCTAGAAAACCAGTTCAGATCGACTCTGGCAGAGAAGCAGAACATCAGATAACTGAGTGCTTGTTCCATTGTGCATCAAACAGCCCCTTCTTCTTCTTCTTCCTCTTCTTTCGGCTGCTTCCGTTAGGGGTCGCCACAGCAGATCATCTTCTTCCATATATTTCTGTCCTCTGCATCTTGATCTGTTACACCTACACCTGCATGTCCTCTCTCACCACACCCATAAACCTTCTCTTAGGCCTTCCTCTTTTTCTCTTGCCTAGCAGCTCTATCCTTAGCATCCTTTTCCCAATATACCCAGCATCTCTCCTCTGCACATGTCCAAACCAGCGCAATCTCACCTCTGACTTTGTCTCCCAACTGTCCAACCTGACCTGACCCTCTAATGTCCTCATTTCTAATCCTGTCCATCCTCGTCACACCAAATGCAAATCTTACCATCTTTAACTCTGCCAACTCCAGCTGCTCTGTTCCCTCCTGCTTTTTAGTCAGTGCCACCGTCTCCAACCCATATAACATAGCCTGTCTCACTGCCATACTGTAGACCTTTCACTCTTGCTTGTATCCGTCTGTCACAAATCTCTCCTGACACTCTTCTCCACCCATTTCACCCTGCCTGCACTCTCTTTTTCACCTCTCTTCCACAATCCCCATTACTCTGTACTGTTCATCCCAAGTATTTAAACTCATCCACCTTCACCAACTCTACTCCCTGCATCCTCACCATTCCATTGACCTCCCTTATGGAAGAAAATTCTAGTTAGGAAACAAAAATGTGAGTGCATTTGATAGAGAGAGGAAATGCCAGAATGTGACGTGAACTGTTGTACCACTTGGGGTCTGACTCCTTTCCACCAACAACGTGAGAAGGGAACTCTTGGTGCCCCATAGCCTTGCATTGCATTTTATTGGTTCAGAAAATTAAAAGAATGGGTAGACATTTACTTGATAATATTTTCACCTGCTTTTTCAGTTCATCCTAACGTTATGTTGTGAGGTGGATTTGAGACTATAGGTTGGCCCTGTTGGAGTTACTGTACACTATGACAAACTTATATTTTCTACTGGTTTGGTCCCCATGCTGCTGGGGCAGATGGCTGCTTTTTACACTGTGATAAAGTAGTTCATTTAGAAATGGAAGAATGGATGGATGGATGGATTTTTGCTCTGACCCTGGAGGAAGTGCTGTAAAGTGACTTGGAGAGTTTTGGGTGTACACCAATCAATTCTACAAGCTGGTTACAGTATGAACTTGAATATTGAAATGTTTGTGATTTATGTGCCTCTTTTAAAAAAAATAAGCATCTAAGTGTAAACAAAATTTGAATGACCTTTTTAAAAAAGTAGTGAAGTTGTTTTGCACGTAATTTTAGCAATTCTAAATTGGCTCAGTGTGGCTTTTTGCCTAAATAGACACTGTGATGGACTGTTGTGCCATACAAACAATACAATTTATTTTTGTATAGCCCAAAATCACACAAGAAGTGCCGCAATAGGCTTTAACAGGCCCTGCCTTTTGACAGCCCCCCAGCCTTGACTCTCTAAAAGACAAGGAAAAACTCCCAAAGAAAAAAAATCGTTTTAGGGAAGAAATGGAAGAAACCTTGGGAAAGGCAGGCAGATATTACCTTAGGCAGGCAAAACAACACGATGGAAGAAAAATGATTTGGACAACTTTGTAATATGTGCTTTAAATGACATGTTAGAGTCAAAGATAACTCCTAGATTGTGGGCTGATTCAGTAAAATTAATGGGGATCCAACTGAGTTAAATGATGACTGAATATTGTTGTGATCAGCATCATTCCCTCCAACAATTAACATCTCTGTTTTATCTGTGTTTAAAGACAAGTACTGTAGTTCTCATCCATCCACTCCTTTAATTCACTAACAAAACTGATTAAAGACAACATCGGAGAAACTTCATTTGATTTAAATGAAAGGTATAACTGGGTGTAATCTGCATACGAGTGAAAATTAACATTATGTTTTCTAATGAGAGATCCCAGTGGAAGCATGTAAAGTGAAAACAGTAAAGGTCCCAGTACTGAGCCCTGCGGGACACCATATTTAATTTCTGTGTACTTAAGTGTAACAACATAATTACAGTGGAGTTTCCTTTATCAGAGGATATCAGAATGTCGTTTACAACCCGCGTTAGTGCCATTTTTGTACTATGACCAGTGCGGAAACCAGACTGGAATTTCTCAAATAAATTGTAATACGTAAGATGTGACTGATGCTGATTGGTGACTACTTTTTCTGGTATTTCAGAGTGAAAGGGTACATTTGAAATAGGCCTATAATTATTTAGTATGTGTGGGTCTAGGTCTGACTTTTTAAGTAATGGTTTAATGACTGACACTTTTAGTGCATCAGGTACTGTACCATGCAGTAATGAACTATTGATAATGTTTAGAATAGGCGCTGCAATAACATCCATTGCACTTTTTACTAGTTTTGTTGGCACTGGATCTAGAGAACAAGTAGTGGGCTTCATTTTAGAAATTAAAGTTAAGACTTCCTGCTCAGTTACAGGATTAAAATTACTTAAGTGCTGAATGCAATGTGCGGCAGGGTCTGCTAAGCTAGTATTTGGTTTGTACTGTGGTGCGGAGATCTGGGATCTTATATTTTTAATTTTCTCATTGAAAAAGTTCATAAAGTCTGTACTGTTAATATCTGTTGGTATTTTGCACTGTAGATCTGAATTCCCATTTGTTAATTTAGCCACTGTTCTAAACAGTACCCAAGGATTTTTATTATTGCTATCTATTATTGTAGAATAGTATTCTGAGTGAGCTTTAAAGAGAGTTTTTTTTATATTTATTAACACTCTCTGTTCATGCAATTTGAAAAACATGTAGCTTTGTTGTTCTCCATCTGCACTCCAGTTTTCGACACTCTAATTTATGAGCTCGAGTGTTTTCATTAAACCAGGGAGAGTTTCTATGCACTTTGGTCACTTTTTTTAAGGGGAACCACTGTGTCCAGAGCATCTCTCAAGGTCACATTATAATGTGATATTAACTGATCTAAATTGTTTTCTATGTTTACATTTGATGTTAACTGATCTAAATGGTTTTCCACAATTACAATTCCTCGACTTACTCAAACTATCTATAAATTTTGAAGCAGAATTACAATCTAGATGTCACACTGTCTTTGTTTTGATCTGTGAGTGTGTAGGCAAGGGCAGGACTAAATCAAATGTAATTAAGTAGTCATCGGAAATAACTTAATTTAATGGAGTAATATTTAAATTTTGAATTTCAACTTTGTAAGTTATAATTAAATCTAATGTGTGGTTATGATTATGAGTTGGACCTTTGACAATTTGGCAAAATCCTACTGAATTTAACAAATAAGTAAAACATTTGCTAAAAGTGTCAGTTTCCACATCAATGTGTACATTAAAATCCCCCATCAGTACTACGTGATCATAATTTATAGCCAAATCAGATTAAAGTTTGCTAAATTCAGTCATGAACAATGAATATGGCCCTGGTGGTCTGTAGACTAGCACTATAATTGTGTTGGAATCTGTTATAATATTTAAAATGAATGAATGTAAAGTCGCCTAAATTTTTAGACGTGATTTGCATTTTGTTACAATGAATTATTCCAAGTCCTCCTCCTCGACCAGAATCTCTAGACTTATGAAGGAACGAGTATCCATCTGGTGACCCCTCAGCTAGGGGAACAGTGTCACATTTACTAAGCAAGGTTTCAGTAACATCTTGGGCTGTTTCCTGCTGGGTTCTGGCCTCTTGCAACCTTGAATTAGATTATCTGAGTTTCAGAATATATGTTTGTGGAAGCTAGGTGGCAGCCCTAAGCCGTAAACACAATACACAAAACAAGTCCCGGGCTCAAACCAAAGGGGTGTTTATTACAGATAACTTGTTTAAAACAGATATACAAGTGGTCTCTTCTATACCTTCTCTCTCTCTCTCTGTACTGCTGCTCCTCCAAGGTGAGTGTTGCCTGTCTCCACTCCCAGCTCTGACTTTTCTAGACAAGGTAGTGTGGCCTCTTTAATGGAAGACCCAGGAGTATTTCTGGTGCCGGAGTTTCGCCCATTGAAAACACTTCCCAGCCATAGTGTAATTCCCTGCAGCACCTCCTAGCTGATCCCATGGACCCTAGCAGGGCTGCGCTACTGGACTACAATTCCCAGCATTCCCTGTGGGTGTCCGAATGAGAAGCGATATCCAGGGCTACTGCCATCGCATACATGGGGAGACAATAAGCAGGAACTATTGCCTTCCGTGTTATGGGACCTCAAACCAATTCCAGCTGGGACGTCAGTCCTGGCAAATAAAATTAGGTTTCTGTGCACGAGATAATTTGCAACAAATGTAGCTTATTAGGCATGAGTCATAGAGTGACATATTTCAGCCAACTAATTGACAGAGCAATGTTTCTTACAAAAACAAAAATTCTGCTTGAAAGCACTATGCATATATGCCGTGTTTGTGCATGTCAGCAGAATTCTTTACTATAAAAAATAACCCAGTATAAGCTTTGACCTCTTGAGTAACCATCAGCTCTGAAATCAACAATGCAGAATGTGCCATTGCTGTTAGCAAAAGGTTGGCTGCACACAGAACAGTTTTTATGGACAGCAGCACCACCTACCGTTCATTTTGAAAGCAGCATATAAAGAACTAAAAGAAGATATTTTTGTCCTTTGTTTTATATAGGAAACCTTAAAGACAGTTCTTCATTTAGTTAATGTCTATCAAAAAAAGGCCATTCTATGTTTAAAAATAATTTACATGGAGGATAGTCCGGCTGACTGGTCTGGTTACTGGGAGAAAAAGTGGCACTGGTGTGCCAGAGGACAGGGTAAGGGTGAGAGAGAAAAGTTAGCATTTGTACATGCCAGTGTGGATAGACTGGGGCTGCCAATGTGTGGTAGGCATGTTCAGTGAAGATGTGCCTGATGGAAGTTCTATGAGAGAGGGGTTTTGGTGCCCTGGGGTAAAGAGTTTACGATTCTGCCTCTGCACAAGGCAAGTAACCCAGTTAATGGAAAGGATGTCCGATTTTGTATCAGAATGTGTAAGGCTGTGGAGGAATTTGGCAGGAAGCCATTATAAATCATCCAGTTCAGGTGGCAGGAAATGGACGGGTCCAACCTAGGACAAGTTAGGGAGAAGCAGTACAAGCTCAGATAATTATAATGAGGGCAGATCAAAATTTAGAGGTGTCGAAAGGGGACTGAGGTGCAGTGGCTTTAAAACTTTATATACCCATTTCTGATCCTGGATGTGATTTCATGGACTGCATCTGTAATTTTACTTTGGCAGGTGTAACAAGCACTCCTTTGTGGGAGGATATTAAATCTAGTATTGGGATGAAGGCTCATTTTGCGGAAAGGCAGAAAGCAAGGCCGGATTTAGAACCTCACAGGCTCCTGAGTGACTTAACTCCTTAACAGAGAATTGATTATACTTTTAACTATGCCGCACATTAACACTGGATCATTTTAATGCAGCATGGCATTTCTCACTTTTGATTTCAGCGTGAGACAAGGGTCCTCCTTGATCACTTCAACTCATGAATACACTACCATTTCATCAAGCAAGTTGTTGGTGAAAAGGCCCCTAGCCATCATGAGCCCCTGCATGCAATTCCAGAATGTCTTGATTGTAGATCCACCTCTGAGAGAAAGGACAGACTTTGAGAGAGAGAGAGAGAGAAGGGAGGGAAATTGTTATTAGTTTCACGACTGCCACCCAAGCTGAGAGGCACTATGGCATAGAGAGGTTCCAACGTCTTTCTTTGCTTGGTTTCTTTGGTTCTTTACTTTCTCCCTTTGTTTATCCCAGTATGTAAACCAATCCAATAAAACTATTTTTGTTACCTTCTGGGCTCTTTGGAAAATTTACTGGGATGGTCTGACCACTAGGCAATGCTTCTTGTTAGGCTATTAATTTGTGTTTAATCAGGATTCCTAGACTATGTATATTGCAGCTGTCTAACAAGTCTCTTTTGATATGATCTGGTCTATAAGTTTGTCCACTAAAAATTATTTGAGCATGATTTAGGAGTTTTTGTGGCCAAGGAATCGAATGGTTATGTTAATTTTTTGCTTTCTTGTTCACGTTCTGTCACATTGAATGGACATACAGAGAAGTAGTAGCAGGACTCATATTGTCTTTTAAGAGGAAACAAAAATTCATGTTGTACATGAAATATTAAAAAAATATTTAAAAAAGAAACACCAAATGTCCTCTACAATAACTAAAATCTGAATCTAGTGGTTGAAGTGCCATGACCATTTGCCAGAGCAAAGGAGCAAGAAAAGTGACAACCAAGGTCTTTAATAAAGCTGTTTGCTCTTCTACAGCAGCATGTGACATGCTCTATATGTCCTGGAGAGAAGGTACTAGTGTTCTAGCAAAATTCTTAGCTGTCTTCACTAGGGTGTTATGTTACTACACATATTTTGATAGCATAACATTTTTATTGGCTATCATACAGGGTGAGTCAAATTTATGTTAACACTAATGGATTATTTTTAGCTCGACCACACCTTTCCAGGTTGATGGATAGGTTGAGGTGGACCATTGCCATGGCCTCCACACTCCCCTGATTTGACACCCTGTGGTTTCTGGTTATGGGGTATGGTGAAGGAGTGTGTGCATAGCAGGAAAGTTCGTGATATCATTGACCTGAAGGACAGAATGCGGACTGTGGTATCATCTATTCCCCACAAAATGTGTGTCCAGGCTTTAAATGATACTGTTGCTCGTTGGTTTTTGTGTGTTGAACTTGATGGTTGAGACATTCCTGTAAATCATCTTGCACATATGAAATATGTTTTGTGAATAAACTGTTTCCGTCATTCAAATGTTAACATAATTTTGACTCATTTGGACTACTTTTTTCTTTTTTAAAAGTTAAATGAATATGTTTTGTCCTTGTAAGTATCAAAGTGAGACATGCCCACTTCACACACTGCATCCTCCAAGTTCACAAATGTCACTACAAAATATGGAGTATGGTATATTCAGTGAGTCAAGTCAAGCTGGGGAGCATGCACTGGTACAGTGCATTGCCACACCCGCTACATGATGAAACAACTTGGGATTGAGTGAATACATAATTATTTAGAATGGGTTGTGCAGCCAGCAAAAGTCAATTGGATATAAAGTCAAAAAGAAATTTAGAGTTTATTTTCTAAAGCTTTTATTTTTAATTAATTCAAGTGGCTTACTGTCGTACCATCAATACACAGTATTGCAGCATACAGGGACACAAAATAAGGTTCTCTAGGACCACAGTCAGTACATACATAAGTACAAGCCAAAGGGAAAACCGGTAAAGAACTATACTATAATACAGGACTATACTATAATAGAATACACAGATAAATAATGAATAATGAATAGTAAATTGAAATGTTATGAAATAAATAATAATAACAACAATCAACAATAACAAACAACAGTAGTAACATATGTACTGCATATAAATAAACTAGTAAAAGTAGATCTGAAGAGAAAGGGGCAGTAGAGGAATGAATGGGATCAAGTAAAATAACTGTTAATGATGCCATTGTGTCATTTCATTCCAACATTTTTCCATTATATTCTAACAAAATACAAAACTCTTTTACTTAAAATGGTAAGTTGCTCAGCCCACCACTAGATGGGGCAAAAGTAACATGCAGAATTGTAAAGAATAAGAATCCTTTAATGTGGTAGTGGTGCATACTGACTGACTTTCAAAATTCTTTTTGACAGCTATTTATTTAGCATACTTTTTATCTGTTACATTAAAAATTAAATTAAAAATTGACATTCTAGAAAGAAGCCAGACAAGTATATTGTGCAAAAAAATCAGAAACCCTGCTCTCTGAAGTTATGCCTGGTGTACTCAGTCTCAAAATGTACTTGAAATTTGTTTCTGATACTGCCATTCCTTGTCATTTATTTATCATTCAAAAATCATCACATAATTAACTGAATTAAATGTTCTTTGCACTAGCAAGATGTACAGTATACTCAGCTAAATGGCAGCTTCGGAGAAAGTGCATATTCAAGATCCAAGGCAGGCAATAGACAATGAGCAGCAGCAGGAGAGCAGACTAGATGGGAAACCAACTGTCCACAGTGTTGGGTAGACAATGCAAAGGAATTGTTTGGGCATTTAGTCCTTTAGAGATTTTTCAGCAACAGATTGGCCCTGCAGGAGAAAACATCATTTGATAACCTCAGGCATTTTTGGATGGCTCACAAAATAAGCCAAGTGTGCATAATTGGTTAATCACTCAACCCCCAAAGGGTTTGTATTTAATAACTCTGTCTGTGGAAATTTAGTGGTTCAGAGCAGGGGTTCTCAAAGTGCTTTAAACCAAGGCCTCTAAAATGTTGAAAGCAGAGCATGTTCTTGGATCTTGGTTAGTTCTAATGGTAGTTACGCCAAATGATTTCGGAAAATAGGAGACCTATTAATCAGATGCTTCACTACAGTGGACAGATATGTGATCAAATGTTGTGAGATATCTGTAGGCCAGTAGACCTCATCCTTTTTTCTTTGCATATACCCAAGAATACCCTATATACCTTGGCATATATCCTCCAGGATTTTAAAAGTTTTTAAGTATAATTTTTTCAGTCTTAAATTGTGGATTTGGATTTCTTTCCTTTTAAGTGCCTTTTCTGACAAATACCGTATATACTCACGGTATAAGTCAGGACTTGAAACTCGAAAAATCTATCATAAAATCAGACCCCGACTTATACGCCCGTTCAAAAATGCAACACTTAATTTTATTTTTTTTTTATGTCTTCTTGCCTCCTCCAATCTCGCATCAGTTTCTCAGACACGTCGAATTTTGATGCAGCAGTGCAGTTACCAATTTCTTTTGCTACTTCAACAACATTTAATTTAAAACCAGCTTCATATTTTCTTCTGATCGAACGCTCAATCGTAGATAAGGGATTACTTACGATAAAGGTGCATGAGGGTGTGAGATGGTTTACAGTCATCCTCTCCAATAAAGGACACTTTTGTTTATCTGGGATATTTTAAATGTAATATTTGCACTTTTATAGAGAGCAGTCCTCCATTTTGGAAATGAAAGGCCTGCCTCTTGAGTCTGGGGTCTGGATGCCTGGAGTGAGGCCCATTTCTAACCAGACAAGTAGAGGCCATGTTCTGGTTCTTGTGATATTTTTGAGGCCTGCACCTTTTTGCCATCCTGTGTCGCTGTGGTCACAAAAGGTTATATTTTTGAATGAAGTTTCATCAACAGTTTCAGTATTTTGATGCCAGGGTTTAATAAAGGTCATAGTTTTCTTGTTACATTTTTTTTTACACTCTGCTGAGCCCCTGTTGTGATGTGAGATTTTGCATATAAGTTGATAAATATTTAGTATGTCTTTATTTGTAATTTAGGCAAAGAAATGTAATATTAGTGTTACATTATGTGAGAAGCATTCATGTTTACAACACCCCCAAGGAATGGGTCTCTTTGAATTTTACGACAGAGTTGGGGGGGGGGGGGGGGGGGGGGAGTGCCTTAAACCAGTTTGACAAGTGTTTCTCTGCTAAAGTCTCTACCTTCAACCCCCACAAGAAAGCCAGGCTGCCTAACTGCCACGCTTTACCTTAACATATGGTTTGGGGGCAAGTGTTAAGATGTTCTATTTCCCCGTTGGTCTGAAGTATGGCTGTTTGGAATTGGCTTGTATAAGAAGCCTTTAACTCTTTTAGGGCGGACGTCGACTTTTGTCGACAGGAGGGGTTGAGGGCGAATGTCGACTAAAGTCGACATCCAGGGATAGAGGGCGATAATCAGTTGTTAATGGCGACAAATCTCACTGTCACATCACAGGCATTCCCTCTGTGCTTGGAGGAATGCTAGACTCGTTGACTCGGCAACTAATCCTTGCGTGTGCGTGAGTTGCGAAATGTAAACAATGGCAAGATGGCATCCACATGTGACGAAGGAGCGAAGCGAGTGCAGAAATGAAAACACTCCGCAGACAATGTTTTGCGCATTATCACGGAGTCGGACTCTGATTTTTCAGAATCGGATTTTATTGACAGTGATCAGGAGATCGAGCAAGAGAATGGGAAGCAGGCATCAGCTGATCAAACACCAGCCGATGCCGCGCCAGCGGATCTGCTGCCAGTTGAGCGCTTCGCGCAGCCGATGCATATACGGCAAGGTTCGCGTGGGATAAATACACAGACATTGATCCGTTGAGAGCCAATCTGGCTGCTGGACTTCACAAGACGGCATGGCTTGCTGTTGGACACGACAGATCACCAGCTGCTGTACTCCAGGCTGCTCTCTCCTGATGCTGCTTTTCAGCTACCGTCAGACGAGATAAACAGGTAGGCAGAGAAATTTTTTGAATCGCGGGCTGCGTTTGCATCGCATTCTCGTTTTTCAAAGTGTAAACCCACAACAAAAGACAAGATGAAGCGTGCTGTGGTATTACAAATAGAGATGGGACAGGACTGGTGATATAACTTCACTGAGCATTGGTCCAAACGTGCTTTGTCCCCTGGTGGCTTTGGACAGGTTATGCAGCATGGTGATAGGTACGTGCTGCTGCAAAGTTTTATTCACTTCTTGCCTGAAGAAGGGGCCTGAGTTGCCTCGAAAGCTTGCATATTGTAATCTTTTTAGTTAGCCAATAAAAGGTGTCATTTTGCTTGACTCTTCTCTACATTCATAATGGCTAACACGGTACAACACCCTAGTACTTCACTTCTGTAATAAACAGAAGCAAATCCCATGGGGTGAGCCAGGCTATAATGCCATGCATAAAGTTCATAAAGTTTCAGAAGATGAAAAGAGGTGACAATACAGTTTTCATGCGGGCAGAAAACTTGGTGGCAGTGGAATGGCACAATGGCAAAAGGGTGACTTGTCTCTCTACAGTACACACTAACAATATATGTGAGAAAGTGCAGCAACAGACAATTGAAAAGAAGGCACCAAAGCAACATGTATTGTAAGCAGTGCAATGTGGCAATGACTGAAATTGGCTGCTTTGAGTGAGATCAGATTTTGCAGGACTTTGCTGTGTAAAATGTATGAGATATGTATGTGAAATCATAGAGTATGCAGGCTCATACAACATGCAAGACAGTAACATTTGTCAAAAGTAAATATTTTTTGTTGATTTGATATTTTAAACAATTGCTTTGTGTTCTTTTTTAAAAAATGTTAGTTTTTGGAAAAATATTCAGCCCTGGGAGATAAGAAACAAAAAAAAAATTAGCCCTAAAAGAGTTAAGTACCACAACACCCTATTGGCTGGACAGAACATCTATAAATTTACTTGCTTAAACTCAACTCTCTCTCTTACTAACATCTGATGAAGAAGCATCTTCCTCTCTTACCAAACTGATGAACTGAAAGGATAACACAATGTAGAGCACAGCTCGGCAGCCGTATTGAAACAGATATGCGGTGAGCTGACCACAAATGGTGCCTTAACTAGAGACATTAAGTAACAAACAAGTCTGTGTGCCGCCTGAACTACACATCATCATTTAATCAGGTTGTATGGTTGTCAATATTCAAATGTACTTTGCATATTGTTATTACTTATGAATATTATCAATAATACATCGTTTAGATTGTAACTTAACTCCTGCTTGTCTTTTACTATACCTAATTGCCTGAGGTTATAGATGTAGAAGGGAAGGGTGGGAGAAGTTATATACTATAATACCTTATAAACAGTGTGAGATCTGAGGCATTCTGACAAAGGCTACATATTAATAATATATTAAGGGAAAGTAGAGCAATATATTACTCTACCAAGACAAAACAATACGCTAGTCAGGTTTTTCCAGAGTCAGGGTCCTCCTGATGCAAAGTGTACATCTACAGTAGGATCAAAATCCTCTTCTTTTCATCAGGGTTGCCTTTTAATGTGGAGTGACCGGATTATGAGGTGGATGTCTTATGATTTACCTGGGCCTCACAAGGCGAGACTTTGGGCCTCGGTCTTCTTATGATCCTCCTTGGTTTGTCTTGGCCTCGCTTTTTCTTGGGTCACAGCTCAAAAAAGAGGAGAACACACCCTGAGGCATCAGAAGTTCCTGATTATTTCCTCTGATTTCCCCAGTGTGCCCAGCTTGAACATCACAAGAAGTAGGGTAAACTGTGTCAAATCTGACAGAAGCTAGAAGGCAGACAGTTCTTTATTTATTGAAAACAAATGTATTCATATATAAGTGCAAATAACATATTAGAAAAATGCAGTATATCAAAGTAAATTAAATTTAAGTGAACGGCATAACCATACTTTTCTGATGAATATTAAGTTTTTTTTTAAGTCCTGTGAATGCAATGATATCACCGTACAGTTTTGTTACATGAATCTGCAGCTGCTATAGTACCGACACTACACCTTACAGATTTAAGGACTTTACTGTAATTCTTGGTCAGGTCACTGCTTCTGTTGAGATTTCATGCTCCACTTGTTTCCACATACATTTGGTCCACATGCTCTAATTTTCATCCCTTTTCTAAAAGACACATGCTTCTGGTGAGTTGGAGGGCCTAAACTGGCCCAGTATTAGAGTGTTTAGGTGTGCATGAATGTGCCCTAGGTTTGCTGTTGCTGCAGCTCCCCATGAACCTTTCTTAGAATAACTGACTTCTGAAAATGGATGGCGATATGTTTGCAGCTAAGATGGCTGCCCCCTCATATCTAATGGGCACTCATCCAGAAGTATAATGCATACAATGCAGCCCAAAGTAAAGAAGAAAACATAGTGTATTTGGACAGCTAAAAGAGAAGAGAGGCTTGCCTCTTCGATGTCTCATATCTCTAATATCATGAAAGATCATAAAAAGGAAAATTACAGTCCAAGGCTACAACTGAAAATGTTATACTTTGAAAATATTCATACAGCCACATGTACTATTAGGCAGCATATTAATTGCTTGTAAAAATTAGTCAATACTTTCAAGGGGTGACAGCATATTTGAAACTGTGCTGAAAAGCCATGACGCAGACATGCAATCCATCATCCTTGATTTCTAGTCATGTAGTCTTATCCAGCAATTGCATTTGTTAAACATGCCATGCTCCCAAACTTGAAGCCAATATTTATCTGCTGCCTCATTCTATTGCTTTCATTTTGGCTCCTCATATTTTCCAGCAACACTCATTGTCTACATGACATGTGAACGTCTCTCACTTTCGTACTCCTTCCTGCATATCTATGCTTGCCAGCCATCAGCTCTCAGATTACTGCTGGTTTAATTTGTTATTGCTTTACACTTGTAAATGATGTTAATTTTGTCTGTGGTTATTCTAATATACTTATTTGTTTTATGTGGTGTTCTCTTTTGATATCCTCAGCTGTCACTACATCTCTGACTCAGTCACCTACATATAATGAGGCCTAATAATCACTTCTTCCAACACTTATCAGTCCTTGAAGACAAATAATAACAGTAACTGGCAGAACACCTCCATCTATTTCACAAGTACCCTTGACTTGACTGCTTTAAGTTGATTTCAAAGCCTCTGCACAATCCCACAAATTCCAAAGTAATGTATTTTCAATTCTGGCACCTCAAAGAGGATACCACTACAAATATTACATTTTGCCTGTGACATGCCTTCATGTGTCAGTGCAGCAACCCAATGCACTTTTGCTTGATGGCTGTTACTGAGTCTGCACTCAGTCAAATGTCCTTCGCAAGCTCTTTTTTTATTTTTAATAACCAAGTCTATCATAAAGCTTTAACTTATACACAGCCCTGGCAGATCAAAACAGTGTCACCTGGAGGCAACATGAGCTAAACATGCATACCACATGAGTTTAAATTTACTCAGAAACTTCAGATGAAAGAAAGCAATTTGCAGCATACAAAGAACAGAACTGAAAAAAATGCACCTTCAAGAAGAGCCATGCAAGTCATTTCCTGGCATGCTAAGTTTAAAATCTGACAGAAGTTTATCTAACTCATGAGACTAGCTATGCATAATAGCGTGTTGAATAAATGCATGATTTCACTCAGTCAGCTTTAAAATGGTGACAGAACTAAAACTTCATAGCTTTTTTTTCTTCACATGAGGCTTCTTCTTGGTGATGTGGCCTGGTGAGTTGACCTCAACTGTGTCTTTTGAAAAGCCACCTTCACCAAGAGGCTTCATTTTTATTTTGTACATGTTAGCATTCTTATAGTGCGACTCAAAGAGCCAAAGAAGGGTGGCTGCCTGACCTATTTATGTTGCACAGATTGGCCAAGTCATTAAATTACTTAAACACTATAAAATCTATATAGTGTTCCTCTAAAAATATGAATAAACGTCCAGAATGCGTTTACAGTGCCTTGTCATCATAATTAGCTATTCCACTTGCACTTGCAATTTATCTTCCCTGAAGCTGCATATTAGTAACAGTTATTAAGCTGCTATTGCAGATAGGTGGCCATGAAGTGATCTTATCTTAGTGGAACTGAAAAGTGTAAAAAATTACTCCAGGGGATACAGAACCAGTAAAACAGCCTTTAGTTGTAAATAATCCTCAATACAGCAATTCTTGCCCGTTTGATATGATGATCTGTTGGCTTTTTTCTGTTGCCTGTTAATTTTCTCCTTTATGTGAAAGATTTCATTCTTTTCAGTCCATAATAGTATAAATTGTTATATAAATTGGAGCTGTATAACATAAAGATTGAGAGAATATTGATTTAACTGATAAACAGTGTTCTGGAAGTTCCTCTCATCTGACAGCTTTTTAATTTTTGGTCTTTAACCTTAAGGGCCCTTTTACAGTACTTCACATTCAGAATGTACTTATAAAGCATTACTGAAGATTATAGATATTTGTTAATGTTTTTAAATGGAGTATAATACAGTTACAAACAATACATATCTTGCAAGCATTCAGAGCTTGCAGAGTGTATGTACTAGTAAGTATTCTTATATAATACGCTACCATGGCTGTCCGTTTGTCTTTCCAGGATTTTAAGTCACCTGTAGCTTGCAAACCGTTTGACGTATTGACCTGATATTTGGTACACATATACTATGTGATGTCTACTATCCTCTTTTGGGGTGATGATTGACCTTCAAGATTATTCCTCTTTTTATTTTTATCTTATTTTATTGTAGAATCAACTCTCGGCAGTGGCAGCAGGGCGGCCATGTGGCACATGCGTACGGGTGCCATTCTCATCCTTACCACGTTCGCCGTCACTTCCCCTACCTCTTCAGATCTTAAATCATTGTTGATGCAGATTGAAGACTTAAGTGCCAGCTTAAGTGAAAAATGAAAGAAAACGTACTAAGTAATTTCAATATAAACACTGAATTAATCAGGTTTAACGCGAAGATGCCGATGAAAGAAGTGAAGAAGCGAACCGCTAGGGTGGAAAAAAGAAGAGCTGCTCAGGAAACAGCAAGCACATCAACCTCTGAACAAATGAATGCTAAACGTACAGAGAAAGAGTACAAAAACTATGAATGCTTAAGTCAAGTGTATTCGTGCAGTGCACCGTTGCTGGTTTACTAATAATTAATGATAAGCTTGGTGTGTGCTTAATTAGTGCATACTATATTGAGAAGAGGTATACAGCTTCTTCATTCTTCTTTTACTCTTACACTAACACATATCCTCTAACTCACCCTGCTTCTTTGCTCCTTCCATTTCATTTTAATACCTGGGTATTTCTTTCTTGAAGTGCAATAGTTCTAAAGTATCACAATGTCTTTCCTTTCTTTTTAAAGAAAAGTATGGACTCCAGCCCAAGGGCCTTTCAGCACGACTTCATCATACACAATGTCAACTCGTGTGACTAACAGTGGCCATTGTTCTCATAAACAATATGGTGGCATCTCTAACAAACAATGCACAAAATGTAAGCACCCAGAGAAAGGCATTTTAAAATTGTGTTTTATAATAACAAAATGAAAACAGGCAATATAATTTAAAACATCACTAACACCAGCAATAATAACTCTGGAAAATTAAATAAAACAACACAGGGCAGTATTTAATGAGATCCTGGCACTGATTCCACATGTTCTCTCACTCTTGGTGGGACTTCTGCAACTCTTTCCTGGCAGGGCTCCCTGCAACATCTCCTCCAAACACAGTGGCTTGACTTATATACTTTAGTCCTTCCTTCAGCCACATTACTCTTCTGTGTCATGATTCTGAAATTTCATACATTTTTCTAACCTTTACTAATTTCTTACTTCAGCTCACAAATATTTCTCTGTGGTTTTGATTTACAGAGAACCCTTCTGCATCTTAATTTTCCTATTGTAATTTTGTATTAGCCCTGTTAATTGTATTGTTTTTTTTATATTGCAGTTGGTTTTCTATAGGGACTATGTGACGATGTGGGTTCTGCTGAATGCTCCTACTTCCTTTTCAGGAGCTCTTGAACCCCACACCATCAGTAATGTAACCAGTTGAGCTGGACAATGAGGACAGCAAACAAAGCAAGGGGAAAGATGCAGAAGTGTTTTTATTTAAAACAGTCAAATCCAAAAAGTGTACAAATAAAGAATGCAGTGCATCAAAACGTCAATAAATAAATAAGCCATAAAAACACGTGGAGGTTAAAATAATCCAATAAATAATTCAATTAAAAACGAGGTTAAAATACTGACTGTAAGCAGTCCCTTAAAAACAAAACCCGGTGCCTTCTTCAGCTGGCGGCTCCCCTGCTTCTCCCATCCGGGCCATGGACCAGGGGAGTCACCCTACCTGCAGCTGACTTCTCCTAAGGGTCTGTAGCCTTTCAGACCCTGGCTTCGTACAGCTACGCCAAACTGAGAGTCCGGGTTCCCCAGAGACCAGGGCGCTCACACTAGGGCTTCCACTTCCCAAGACTCCAACTCCCACTGCCTTCTGTGGCCTTACACATCAAGTCCTGAACCCAATCCATCTACCCCCGGGTGCCGGCCAAACACCCCGCTAGGTCTCACTTCTCCCAGCTGCCTGTCCTTCTTATAGTGAGCCTGCTCTGGCTCGTTCGTTCTCTCACACTGCTTCCTACCTTCTTCTCCCTTAACCTCCGTTCTCTGTTTATTTCTTTTTTTTCTCTGCTCTGCACTTGCGCTTCTCCGATTTATAAGGGGGACATGGCACAGGTGTGGCGATTAGCAGCTCCCGGCATCAATTATGGATACAGACAATTACTCACCTGTGCACTTAAGTGAGGAAATGCCCGCACTACAGTGCATCTGAGAACCGCTCCAGCCACACTACCACACCCCCTCTCTAAGCAGCGATAATTTATTTTAAAAGCTGGCCTTTTCTTCTAAGCCACGGACCCAATATACCACACACCACTTTCATGAGCTGGTTTCATGATGCAACATCCTATTACTCAGACACATTGTACCAGAAGTGAAATCTCATGACATTACTGGCACAACAATATATCATGAATAACTCTTTGTCCAAGTTTGTGGATATTCTCTGAATGTCCTGTTTAAAATATACTGTAGTTTTTCCTGGTAATAAACTTAGCCTCCACCTCTTTGACTTAAAAATTTTGTTTAACATTTTGGCTTTGATGAAAAAGCAGCTTGACATCTTGATTTTGGCCACTATTTTATTCAGTTGGTTGTGTTTAATTTCATGGCCCTTCCTCTTGTTCTTTCTCTGCTCTTCAGTGCCATGGAAACATACTCTGCACTTTTCTTTCCACTGGCATTGTTAAATGCATCCAATTCATACAGATCCCTGCATGGCTCTGCTTCTTAATACGCCCGGTCTTTGCTCTTTCCCTGTGTCTCTAATGGAATTACTGATGTGACCTGCCCGTTTTTTTTTTGTCATTTTTACTTAATCTCTCACCTTGATTTTCATTATTAGTTATTTTGTGTTCGTGATTTCAGTGTGGTTCCCTGCTCTTCATGTTCTTTGTTTGTAGGAACCCAATTTAATTAATGCCCTCAGGCACTGTGATCTTTAGGCCTGCAGTTACCAGGGGGCTATTTAAAATCCCCTTTTGCCATAACCTCTTTGCAGTGTCATTTGTTGGCTTTGTGTAATTGTTTTATTTTGCTCCATGTTGTAAGTTGTTTAACTCTAGGAACTGGCATAATACTTTTGTCTTTGGATTTTGAAAGTTTAGTTAGCCAGCTCAATATCAATGCCAGAATCATTACTAAGTTCAACTTCTGTATTGATTCTTTTTTCTTTACAGTTCCTTTTTCAGACTTTCTTCATTTACCTTTTTTATTTAATTATTATTAAGATGTTTGTTTTTTAATTCATTTGTGTATTTGATTTAATGTAATTTACTAGCAGACTGAATACTGTATAAATGATTGACCTTATGCAGAGCAGCATGGTAGAGTGTTCATTCGCACGGCTGCTTCACAGATCTTGTGCCCGGTCTTTGTCTCATAGGGTTTATATGTTTTCATGAGTCAATGTGGGTTTTCTGTCCATATTCACAAAGATATTTTTTTCTGAAAATGACATGGATATGCCGTTTTACAATATGCAAGATTTAATGCTTTTGTTTTCATGTTTGGACTTGTGCCATATAAGCAACTTTTTATTCCAAAAAAATACATTTTGAAAAATATATTATTTAAGAAAATTATTTCCCATGGCAAATTAATGAATACCATGATTATGGAAAAAAAGGGAACTTTGACTTGGAAAAATATCAAAATTACCCTAAGCCCTAGGCCTTTATTGCTGAAGGTTTCTTTACTAACAGATTTCTGATGTTTGGGTCTCAGAAAACACCACCAAAAATAATAAAAGTTTGCCTACATCCTTACTGTTAAAATACGTGTCTCACTTTTTCCACCTAGTTTTTGCTCTGCTCTAACTAGTGCACCTTGTGATGAGCTCCTGTGCCATGCTCACCTTTTTGATGGCAAACACCCCTATTTTTTTAAGGCACTTTTCCCACAATTCTTTTATCAGTGCTCCAGCACATCACAATATATACAAATCAAATTAGCTTTCTTCTCTTGTCCATTATTTGAAAAAATTAGTTTCTCCATGGATGAAACAACTTGACACTGTACTTGCCTCATCTGCCTTGCCAAATTACTCTAGACCTCCTTAATGCTGAGTTAAGTTGTTGAACACCACCTTTTACTTTGGCCCTATTTTTTTTATTATTTACTTGAAGAAAATAACATTATATACAATCAAGTCTAACTTATACAACATAGAAAATAACATTGCATACAGTCAACTCAAACTTAACAAAACAGAATTCAGCCCCCACCTAAGAGAAACGGAAGAGAGCAAATAGCAAGGTCAAATCTTTAAAAATAACAAAGAAGGGAGACATTTTTTCCCCTGATATAAATGCTTATTGTATAAATTTATTGATTAGACCTTGCCATATTTAAAAAATGTTTTGATCAGACCTTCTGGAGATAATTAGATTTTTTTATTTCAGCTAGTATAGAACAGCAGTTGCCCACTGAGATATAAAAGGTGGGTTGGGGTTCTTCCACCTGAGCAAAATAAGTTTATGTGCTGGCAGTGTGGTATAAACAACTATAATCAATTTGTCCTTCTCCACTTTAAGCCCATCTGGGACTACACCATGCACAGCTCTTATTGGGTTAGGAGTGATTGTGACACCAAGGCTGGTCTGATGGGCATTCAAAGAATTTTGTCCAAAATGATATTAACTTGGTGCACTTCCAGAACATGGGGTCCAGTAAGGCTTGAGCTAGGTTGCAACACTCCCAGGTTGGATCTTTCCTTGGATACATTTGGGACAATTTTAAACATGATAAATGTTTTCGATGAAAGATTTTAAGTTGAATGATTGAATGCTTTGTGCATATGGAATTAGAGTGTATTCCATGCATTGCTGCTTTCCACTCCTTTTCTGAGATATTAAGTGAAAGATCCTTTCCCTGCTGTACCCTAGGATCATTGAAACAGACTTTAATATGTTTTTATATATTATTGAGATGCTGTTTGAATTTTTAAAACTGATCAGTATTTCTGTTGGGAATAGAAATAGGTGGGTGTCACAACCTACCTACGAGAGCAGGCGTAACCAACAGTGACCATTGTTAACACAAGAGAAAAAGAAACAAACAACGGTTCCCAGCCGATGAGATGTAAAAGTCAGAGAAGATTGAGTTTATTACTAAAAGTTCTTCTACTACACTCTCAAAAAAAAAACAAATCCAGGAAGAATATTAAGGCTACCCTCCTATGATAAGAAAATAAGGGCAGCCTTATATACTACAACAAAAAAACAACATAAGGGTCTGAAGCAGTCTTTCCCCTAAGAAAAACAGAAATAAGACTTCCTTAAAAACAACAGACATCAAAACTGGCTTATTGGGACTTTTTGAAATACACCCAAGCGCACCAGCCATGGAGTCACCCAGTCTCTCTCACTGCTCGGCTCTCAGCTTTTCCAGTACTCTCGTCACCAACTGCTCTGGAATGCAGTTAATCAACCTTCTCCCTTGGTTCTTCAGGACTCAAATAACAAAAGGATATTTCATCTCTAGCTCTGCTCCAATAGGGTGTTACCATTCTTATTCTTGCATTTATAGGGGGAGTATAACTATATTATATGCAATACAACAATGCCAAAAAAAAAACAAAAGTACTGTTACTCGTATAGCACTATAGACATTCAAGCTGCAAGACATCAACAATAAACCCAAACCGTAACCCCTCCTGCCCAATACTTGACTTTCTATGTACCCAAGCGAGCATATGTGTTTGTTCAAGCAGCGCGCCACATTTAAAATTGATGAAGACTCCCCACCTGTGCACACATGCAAGGCAACATGCCGGAAAGAAGAAAAAAAAAATGCCCACGGAGATTGTGAAACCTACAGTGATGGTACGATTAAAGATTCTTATTTATACTTGTCTCCTTAGAAAAAGTGGCATCTGTGAAGTGAAACAGGCAAATGTGTGCTCTGCGCAACATACATAGGCTTTTCCGTAAGCCATTCCCCTGGCATCGGGAAGCAGCCTGTTTGCATCTCCTTGAGACCAGCAATCTCAGAGTGGAAAGTGTAGAAAACTGGGTGGGTTCCTTTTAGCAAAGTTTTTTTAGCAAAGTTAAAAATAGTGGAAAAATCATGTTGCTGGGAAGTTTGAATCATAATTAATTGTTCATACGCTGCAAAAACGTTATATATATATATACACTTCTTTTAAGTGTTTTAATTTCGGGTGTTTTCCAAAGTTTAAATACTGTGTAGGTTTGAAAGGGTTGGAAAAGGTGATTATCATGTAGACATGCAACAGATAAAAGCTTCCTTGCCTTGAAGTGCTTCCTGCATTGGTTCCATATTCTAAGTGACTGGAGGACAATTGGATTATTAGTATATTGATGATAATTTGTATTTACTGGTACACAAAGCAGGGCATATAAAGAAGTAGAACAAGATTTTATTTCTATTGCAGACCAGGCTTGTGGATATTCATCAATTTGTGTCAAGATCTTTATAACTTGTATATTTGCTGCCCAGTAATAAAATTGAAAGTAGAGTAGTGCCATGCCCCCTTCTGCTTTAGGTTATTGTAGAACTGCCCTTCAGATGCATGGATGTTTCGAATTCCTAATAAATGAACTTATAATTGAGTGTAATTTCTTAAAAAAATGATTTGTTAATGTATATGGGGATGCTTTGAAATAGGAAGGGCAGCTTGGGAAGGATGGCCATCTTAACAATGTTTCATTCTCCCTGCTAATGTAAGGTGGAGGGTTGATCATGTAGTCACGTCTTGTTTAATTATTTCCATGCAGATACCAACATTTTGTTGAAAAAGAGATTTACTTGTAATATTTACCCCTAGATATTTAAACTGATCTGCTAAGATAAATGGGAATGTGTCCAGTCTGATATTAAATGCTAGAGAATTCACTGGAAAAAGCACACTTTTATTCAAATTCATTTTAATTCTGGATATCTTTTGGAAATCTCCTAATGCTTTTACGACTGCTGGCACAGAATTTTATATATACAGTACCATATCATCTGCATATAGTGATATTTTCTGTTCAAGTCCTTCTCTGAAAACTCCCTTTATCTCTGAAGAAGTATACAGCCAACGGTTCAATGGTGATTGCAAAGAGCAAATTCTTGTCGAGTACCACATTCTAGTATGAAGTTATCTGAAATAATGCTGGAGTAGTATACAGTAGTTTGATCCATGCACATATGTTTAGGCTGAACCCAAATTTTTGCAATGTGGTGAATAAGTTGACCCATTCAACCATATTAAATGCTTTTTCTGCACTTAAAGATAATAAGATCTCTGGGGTGTTAGATATAATGGGTGTATATATTATAGTAAACAAACGTCAAAGGTTAGAAGTGTCTGCCTTTAATAAATCTGGTTTGGTTTTGAGATATTACCAAAGGAAGCACTTTCTCAGTCCTGCTGGCTAGAACTTTGAAGAATATCTTAACATAGTTATTCTGTAGAGAGACTGGTCTGTATGATGCACATTGTAGTAAGTCCTGTTCTTCTTAGGAAAGATGGTAATTAATGCTTGGCGAAAAGTCTGAGGTAGAATGTTTTAGCCTTTAGCTTCTATAACCATTGTTAATAATAGTGGAGCCAACTTATTTGAGATTTTTTTTTATAAAATTCCACTGAGTAGCCATCACGGCTAGCTGCTTTCCCACTTTGAAATGAGTTTATTTCACCTAGTAATTTTGAAAGTGTCAGCAGTTTATCCAGTTCCACTGCACTAAGTGTATCTAGCTGTGGTATTGGTAATACATCAAAAACTCATTAGATTGAGTCTTGTATTCTTTAAACTGAGTAGAAAATAAGGACTTATAATACTCCCTAAATGTATGGGTTATATTTTTATGGTCAATGATTTTATCTCTATCTGTGTTGGTAATTTCTGTTATTGCATTACGAACTTTCTGCTTATAGATTTGTTGAGTTAAGATCTTATTAGCTTTCTGTCCATGTTCATTGTAATTATGTCACAATTTAAAGATGAGTTGTTCCATTTCTTTTGTTGTCAGAGTTAAATTCTGATTTTAGAACCTGTCTTTTCTTATAAAGTGCATTATTTGGAGATCTGGCATATTCTTGATCTTTTCTTGTAATTTTGGTGATTAGTTTTGACACCTTCTCATTCTCTGATTTATGTTTATAGGAAAGATATGAAATAATCTGTCCTCTAACAAATGCCTATAGAGTTTCCCAGAGTATTCCTGCAGAGACCTCTGAGGATGCATTCGTCTCTAAAAAACAATTAATTATTTTTGAGGTGAATTCTGTAAAGTGCAAATCAGGTAACAATTGAGACGCCAGCTACAAAATGAGTGTTATAGGGCATAGTGATTCAAGGTCCAAGATCAGAGGGGCATGATCGGCGATAACAATAGCTTTGTATTTGCAAGATTTGATAGTGAGCAATAAATTATCAATAAAGAAATAATCAATTCTTGAGTAACTATGAATACTAGGGAGAAGAAGGAATATCTTCTTCAGTTTGGATATAGGAATCTTTATGGGTCTTTATAAGTTGTTATCCATTACAAACTGTATGATTGTTTTTGTGGTATTAGACGTTATCACCACTGTAGCTGAAAATCTATCCAGGTCTGGATTTAAAACACAATTAAAGTCTCTAGCCATTATAATTTTATGAGTTTTCATATTAGGACTAGATGTAAATACATTCTGGACAAAATCTCTATCATCTGCACTAGGTACATAGATATTAAAATTAGATTAGATTTGGAAAAATTACCTGTCGCCATGATAGCTATCACCCTTTAAGATCAGATACTATGCCTGATGCTACAAATGAGATTTTTTTATATATTAATATGCCCACACCTCTAGTTTTCATTATATAGCTGGAGTGAAACTTCTAATTTCTTTGCTATCTAAACTGGTCTTTACTTTACTTTAATGCTATCTTAGCATTTAGGCCTGTTAGGTGGGAGAATACTTCTTCTCTTTGGATCATGATTGAGACCTTTGACATTCCACCTTACAAAGTTCACTGTTAGGCCAAAGAGACACTGTTTCTGAGTTTTTGAGGACATTTTGCAATCTTCAGTAAAAGGACTGTGTTGTTTTATAAATTAGTTTTAATCTTATTTTCATATTATTGACAGAAATTTTGGCTAAGTAGTTTATTATTATGTTGGCACTTATAGTTGCGGGGGTGAAAAAGATCAGGTATGTACTTCACAGGGTTTGAACTTTCACAGTTTTCAAGAAGTCCTTTGATTCTGAATTTGTTCCTTCTAAATTTATCTTCAAAAAGAGCTAATTTATCACCAAGCACTTTGCATTTGGATTTTACAGCAGTTGCTTTTTTGTCGGTTACAGAGATCATTTGTTCAGCTTCTTCAATATGAGTAGTAAACGTTTGCTTAACGTCTTCCAGGTGAGCATGAAGTACTCTGATTTTTATTCTATGTTTTGATCCTACTTTCCTGTATTTTTTATCAATTCTTGCTAGATTTTTTTGAAGGCTTACATCAAAGTTATTGGTTAAATGTATATCCTGGTCTTTTATATCCTGAGACAACTTGTCTGTTCTGTTGTGTATATCATTCTTTATATCCTCCCTTGCATCATTTATTTTTACCCTGAATTCAATAATCAATACCTTCAGCTCAGACAGCTTGTTTCCATCTTCTCCTTGCTCTAAAGGTGGACTTATGTATCCTATTGGCGTTGAGGCTGTTGACTTACAGGAGGTGTTGGTAGTAGTAGTTAACAGCAGGGACAAAGAGGCCATGCTTGGTTCCTATATCCTGCCTGAGATCGACAGATTGTCATTGCCCACCTCACTCACAGTTTTGCTCCCATCTTCATTGTTGGATGGAGCAGAGACTGCATTGTGAGTACTTGCTGATCCATTCCTTTGCCTGTCTCCTCCAACTCAGTCTGTGGCAGGTCCATAACCTGAATTTGAAACTAGCTTAGACTCTTTCTAACCCCTGGGTCTCCTGCTCATTTATCATGCTTTTAATAAACTTGAAATTGAATCCTCTTGGGTTGATTAAATACAGAATATCTCAGACTGGTAATAAAAAATATGCTGAATAACACCATCGTCAGCAGAGCACCATCTCAGACGTCCATCTCTCACAATGGACAAGACCAACTCCCCTGTCTTTCTTGATTAGAATAAAGTCTAGATCTTGACTGAGCCACTCCAGAGCTCTGAATTATTTATTTATTTATTTTGTACGTATTGCTCTCTTGGCTACTTTTGTACACAATGAATAGAATTAGTAGCATATGGGTGCATAGCCAGCAGCAGGTAGCATGAGAAAGGATGAGCAAGTGCTTATGTTAAGATAAAAAAAGAAAATTAAAAAACTGGGGGCATTTTCTGTCTGAGTGAAATGGATTCTCCTTAATCTAGGAATCTTACAGACTTCGGCATCTATTTTGTTATTTTTCACTGTTGTGTATGCTGGTTCTGTTTTGCCTTCTCTTTTCCAGGTCATAATGCAAAAAAAAACATTTGTTTAGGCGATGCTGTCACCAACTTGATTTACTGTATGAACAATGTTCTCAGGAGGCATCCCACCTTAGCCTTGCCTAACCTATGAACTGATGTTAAGGTTATTCTGATTACTTCCTTGTACTTTTTCATATACTTATTGCTGCATATACAAGTGATATATTAACAAAGAATAAGACTTCCAAGGACAGGAGTATTTCATTTGATATCACATGAAACACCTTCGCAAGCCACACTGTTTCAGACAATTTTGTTACTTTGATGTATCAGAGCCAATGCCAGGGTCATAGCACAAGTATTGCTTATTTTCAGGTTTTGCATTTATAATGTATTTAGAAGGATGCTGAAATGATGATAAAGTGGTTAGCTTTCCTGTCTTACACACCCAGTCTTTTTCCAGTTTGCATATTGAATAAAATGGCCTGCCATGAGAGAATATGGGCATGTGTTCAGAGCTGGTACTTGATGAGGAGAAAAGACTGTAATCAGGATACTCTAGTTTGGTTCTAGAGGGCCATTGTGGCTTCAGGTTTTCGTTCCAACCTAATTTCTTAATTAGAAGCCATCTATTACTGCTGTAGAAAAGATTTCTCAAGCAACACTTTGTTAAAGTCACTTACTAAGACTCCCAACCTTTAATATCTTCTTTTAGTCTTAAAAAACTTCCTAATACTTTAGGTTCTCATCTAGCAGCCAATTAACAATGACATGCAAATGACAGAAGAACCAGCAATTCACCTTACAACTTGGTCCTACAGTGCATCCGGAAAGTATTCACAGTGCATTACTTTTTCCACATTTTGTTACGTTACAACCTTATTCCAAAATTGATTAAATTAATTTTTTCCTCAGAATTCTACACACAACACCCCATAATGACAACGTGAAAAAAGTTTACTTGAGATTTTTGCAAATTTTTAAAAATAAAAAAATTGAGAAAGGACATGTAAATAAGTATTCACAGCCTTTGCCATGAAGCTCAAAACTGAGCTCAGGTGCATCCTGTTTCCCCTGATTATCCTTGAGATGTTTCTGCAGCTTAATTGGAGTCCACCTGTGGTAAATTCAGTTGATTGGACATGATTTGGAAAGGCACACACCTGTCTATATAAGGTCCCACAGTTGACAGTTCATGTCAGAGCACAAACCAAGCATGAAGTCAAAGGAATTGTCTGTAGACCTCCGAGACAGGCTTGTCTCGAGGCACAAATCTGGGGAAGGTTACAGAAAAATATCTGCTGCTTTGACGGTCCCAATGAGCACAGTGGCCTCCATCATCCGTAAGTTGAAGAAGTTCGAAACCACCAGGACTCTTCCTAGAGCTGGTCGGCCATCTAAACTGAGCAATCGGGGGAGAAGGGCCTTAGCCAGGGAGGTGACCAAGAACCCGATGGTCACTCTGTCAGAGCTCCAGAGGTCCTATGTGAAAAGAGGAGAACCTTCCAGAAGGACAACCATCTCTGCAGCAATCCACCAATCAGGCCTGTATGGTATAGTGGCCAGACGGAAGCAACTCCTTAGTAAAAGGCACATGGCAGCCCACTTGGAGTTTGCCAAAAGGCACCTGAAGGACTCTCAGACCATGAGAAACAAAATTCTCTGGTCTGATGAGGCAAAGATTAAACTCTTTGATGTGAATGCCAGGTGTCATGTTTGGAGGAAACCAGGCACCGCTCATCACCAGGCCAATACCATCCCTACAGTGAAGCATGGTGGTGGCAGCATCATGCTGTGGGGATGTTTTTCAGCGGCAGGAACTGGGAGACTTGTCAGGATAAAGGGAAAGATGACTGCAGCAATGTACAGAGACATCCTGGATGAAAACCTGCTCCAGAGCGCTCTTGACCTCAGACTGGGGCAACGGTTTATCTTTCAGCAGGAGAACAACCCTAAGCACACAGCCAAGATATCAAAGGAGTGGCTTCAGGACAACTCTGTGAATGTCCTTGAGTGGCCCAGCCAGAGCCCAGACTTGAATCCGATTGAACATCTCTGGAGAGATCTTAAAATGGCTGTGCACCGACGTTTCCCATCCAACCTGATGGAGCTGGAGAGGTGCTGCAAAGATGAATGGGCGAAACTGGCCAAGGATAGGTGTGCCAAGCTTGTGGCATCATATTCAAAAAGACTTGAGGCTGTAATTGCTGCCAAAGGTGCATCAACAAAGTACTGAGCAAAGGCTGTGAATACTTACGTACATTGATTTCTCAGTTTTTTTATTTTTAATAAATTTGCAAAAACCTCCAAGTAAACTTTTTTCACATTGTCATTATGGGGCGTTGTGTGTAGAATTCTGAGGAAAAAAATGAATTTAATCCATTTTGGAATAAGGCTGTAACGTAACAAAATGTGGAAAAAGTGATGCGCTGTGAATACTTTCCGGATGCACTGTATGTACACTTCTGCATGTTCATTGTGAAGCATCTGATTTATAAAATAAAAATGTGAAAGAAATGGAGCAGAAAAAGTTAAGGACTGAAAACTGTTCATCAGCTCTGAACCATAAATCATTTGAATGATACCTTAAGAAAAGTCTAAATTATACGAGTTACCTGATATGAAAAAATGAAAATACTTCCATGCAATATAACTAAATAAGTTCTGCTATCGGTTGGATTCCTTACTAATTAAGCAATTAGATTGGAAGCAAAATCTGCAGCACTGTGTGTCTCCATGATCAAATTTCAGCATCCCTACTCTAGTCTATAATTGAAGAGGTGAGCAAAGGTATGATTGACAAAGTATTTACAAAGATCATTTCTAAGTTCATATTCTGTATTTTGTAACTTAATAAAATGTGAAAAAAAAAATTAAATACTTTTCATCACATTTACACTTATGTTTTTTTCCTTAGTAGAAGTCCTTACAGTAGCATTTGGGTGGGTGTCTTTCATGTTCATGAACCAGCTACAGTATTTTAATTTTCTTGTAGTCAAATCCCCTTGGACCCTACAATAATAATAATTATAGTAATAATAATAGAATAGAGCGCACTTAATACCAATGACATTGAATGCTAAGGGGAAGCAAGTTCACTGCTATTTTTACATGTCTGCTCATTGAGAAACGTTTCTTACAAATGAGCAGACAAGTAAACACTTCATTGAAGTAATTGCTCCCCTACAGCATTCAGTGTTGTATTTGGATACAATGAAAGAGGCAACTCTACAGAAAAGGGTAAATTAAAAACAAATAATGTCCCAATTGTGAAATTGGTTGGAATAAAACTTTCAAGAGCTAAACTTGGGAACCATGGCCTTAAATAATTCTGGGGCTGAGCACATGAAGCATGTCATGTTTATGTTTGTTCACTGAAGTGGTAGTGCTTATGTTTACCAAATGTCGAAGTCAGCCGAGGGTACGAGAGGAGTCAAGAGATAATGTTGGGGTGCCAACTAGGCCACCCTACTTACTCAGATAATAAAGTAATTGAAATAACAGGCACTTGATGATGCAATAAAGAGACAAATGCAAAATTTACACATTGGCTGTGGTTCTAAAGACTTTGGAGAGCGGTCAGCCTTGGAGAGTCGGAGCTCCATAGTGCAGGTTGCTCATCTCCTGAATGACACACCACCTTCTGAGAGCATCTTGCTTTTACAGCTCCTGGACTAGAAGGGGTGGGGTCAGTTTCCCTCAGTGGGTGTCTTCTCAGAGCTGTGGGTGACAAAAGAGACCGGAGAGTGCAGTGATGCCCCTGGTGTCCCAGGGTGGGATGTGACCGGAAGGTGACCTTCTGACATACATGTGTGACAGTAGATATACAATGAAAGAGCACTTGGAGAAATTCCCATGATGTTCCTGTGTCTGCATCAGTTTCTCTCCAGGTACTGCAGTTATCATCAAAAAGGCATGCATGTTGAGTTAATAGGCCATTCAGAACTGCCCTTGTGTGCATGTCAGTTATGGGAATCTCCATGAGAGAACCCTGTGATGGACCAGCACCCCACAAACTTGCATTAGAAAGATTCTCTGTAAATTGATGCTTGATTACTCATTTAGTAATAAAACATCTGAGATTAATAGTTTTCTTTGCAACTGTGTAGATTTAAGACCTAGGCTTAAATATATTTTTTATAATTTTAAAAGGAATTTTTAAAGGAATACTCAAACCAGAAATGATATATTTTTTGTATATGTTACTTACCCTTTAGTTTGTAGTGATCCCTAATAAAATGTTTTCATGCAATGGAGATTGGACTTTTTGATGTTGTTTGCTCTTGTCCATTATTGGTCTCTAGAGACATCTGTCCATATTATTATTATTAAACATTTTTTTCTCCATTCTGCATTAAATCATGAGATTAAAAAATTCTTGGTCATCACAACAAACAACATTGCGTAAGCAACATAACAAAATATCATTTTTGGGTGGGGTATTCCATTAAAGGTGTTGATCTCCTTACTCATGTATGCTTAATTCATTTTTGTGCAATTATGTAGGACTTTATATTTTTTGTGCAAAAATCAAGTCTAGTCGAATGGGTTTATTGTCATACCATCCATACACAGTCTAGAGAGGTACAAATTAACATTGCCCAGGACCACAATGCAACATACACATGAAAATAGGACAAGTGCAAGACAAGCAAACAACTATACTATACTATAATAGATAAAAAAAATAAATAATAGGTAATACATTGAAATAGATGGTAATAAACAAATAAATTAATCATGTTGAATTGTCCATTGCAATTTCTGTTTTATTTCACTGACATTTTCAACAGATTGCTCAGGCAGATTGGGAAATGGGGGAAGCTGTAACCTTAGGCTAGTGGCTAAAAACCCAAGAGCTTAATCAGGTCTGAAAAGAGAAAAAGTCAATTGACTGTCCTAAAATCCAAATTAGGTCCAGGTGTAACAATACATGTCAGTGCAATAAAACCCGAAAGGTCATATTCATCTAAGTGAAGACAATGTGGACTTCCTGATTTGCCTAAAAACTGAAAGTAGTGGCCAATGTGAGGCTGGCTGCTTAGAGGTCAGAGTGGCCAGGTACTCTAAAATATGTGACAAATGCAAGGCGCAGTATGCAACACACACACCTCATATGTAAATGTCATATTAACATGTTTAATTTCTTTCACATTGTTGTGAAACAAACAAAAAATTATGAAACAAACAGGAGACTAGTAGAATATGTGGGTCTAAAACAGGAAGCTTGCTACAGACTTGTCAAGATTAAAGACAGTACGTGCAGTTTTATTAAATACCACACATAGTTGTTTACAAGAAACATTGCATATAATTAATTAAATCCTGAATAGCTGATCGTGGTTCTTTACTAAATATTAAAGACATTTCAGGCTGTATTTCTAGGCTGTTTGAAAAATAAACTTATCAGTTGAAAATGAATGGATTCTCATAAGCTATAGTTTAATTATAACAAAATATAACATTCTTCTATTTTGACAGCAGGGGGTAGTAACAGACTTTCCTTTTATTCACCCTTACTAATTTTGAATTGCCTCTGCCATTCTGAATCTCTATGAGACTTCAAAGATTTCTCTTTGACTAACTGTTTTTTATGAAGTATTTTTTTCTTCTTTTCTAGTTCCCTTAAATTTTATTGCCTGAGACCATATTTGCAAATCCAAACTACTTCAGAGGATATGTACTCAATTGGATAAAGGCAAAACTATGCTCGAGCTAAGAAGTCCCCAAAGTAAACAGTGTTTGTAATATTCTGTTACTTGATCCATTGCCCTGCTACATATTATAATTTTCAAGGTGGTGTATGCAAATGACTAGAAGGCTCTGGAAGTATTAAGTGCTTTTTATTTGTTATGTATTTTTTCTGTGAAATTGATATTTTATTATGGCAATAAAAATTTGTAATCATCATGATATAACATTCTCAATTGTGCTTAATCAAATTTAGCAATTTTGATGACTATTGCCTGTCCCAGAAGCATTTGGCGCAAGGCAAGATACAGACTTTGAGAATCACGCTGGTCCATTGTAGGACCCAATCACACTACCCAGCAGTCTTTGGACGGGTGGGAGGAAAACTCACAAAGATATGGAGATCAGGTACAGATTGAAATCCAGGATGCTATACTGTATTAGTGAGGCGAGGTGGCAGCAGTACTCACTATGCCTCAATGTAGTAATTATTATAATTAACAAATATATTTAGATTTTGGGGTTAAATTCCACTATGAAGAATATTAATTTCTGGAATATTTTATTATATGTCTTATGTGTCTGTATAGACAGATTGTACTGTATACTGGTTGAACATAAAATCGATATTTTTTTGTATAAAGAATGATTATTATTAAAACATTACAGTTATCCTTAGCAGTGGAAATTCAAGCTGCTTCTGGTGTGCCGTGCACTTAAAAAGTGTCAGTCAGTTTGATAAATATGGCCTGATGTCATCTGCTTTACTCAAGCTAACCAATGACTTACTTAATTATAACCGCAGATTCTGGGATGGCTGCTATTCTAGTTCTCCTTGACTTAAGCACAGCATTTGATACAGTTAACCATGAAATTTTACTGTCCTGACTTTCAGCTATTGGTATCTCTGGTGCTGCTCTTTCTTGGTTCACATCATACCTCAGTGATCGCCAGTATTACATCTTCATTAGGGAACACAAATCTGCCACTACTTCACTCACACAAGGTATCCCTCCAGGGTTAGTTCTTGGTCCAATTCTCTTTAACATCTATATGCTCCCATTAGGTGAGATTATTCATCAGTATGGTTTAAGCTTCCACTGCTATGCCGATGACACACAACTTTACATAAGTGTTGATGCAATTGCAACATCTTCACCTGATGCACTAACTGATTGCATTCGGGAAATCAATCATTGGATGACAGATCATTTTTTAAGACTTAAACCTGATAAAACTGAAATCCTATTAGTTGGTACCAAATCTGTCCTCTCTACCCTTCGTTGGCTAAACATTGATGTTGATGGGATCCTGGTTGAACCGTCAGCATCAGTCCATAATTTGGGTGTCATCTTTGATCAGCTTCTTACTTTTCAATCACACATTAGCTCAATAGTACAGACAGCCTTTTTTCATCTTCACAACATTGCTCATCTGTGTTCATTCCTCAGTGTGAAGGATACTGAAACACTGATTCACGCTTTCATCACTACTTGTCTGGACTATTGCAATGCATTGCTTTATGGCCTCCTGACTAAATACAGTATATCAATAGAGTACAATATGTTCAGAATTCTGCTGCTCGTCTTATGATCCGTATTGGTTACCAGTCTTTTCAAGCATCAAATATAAAATTATTCTTCTCACCTTTAAAGCCCTTCATGGTTTAGCCCCTCATTATCTGTCTGAGCTGCTGCTTCCATACACTCCTGCTCGTGCATTAAGATCATCGGCCGCTAACTTACTCATTGTACCTAAACACAGGTTAGTAACGATGGGTGGCAGAACCTTCAGTGTGATAGCCCCTAAAATTTGGAATGCTCTCCTCTCAGCCTTTGCAAGGAAAACTCTATTATTCATTTCAAACTCCTATTAAAAACACAGCTCTTCAATGAGTATTATTCATATTCTTATATGTAATTTCTATTGTCTTGTTAAAGTGTTTATTGAATTGTAAAGTGTTCTTGAGTGTATGAAAGGTGCTACATAAATAAAACTTATTATTATTATTATTATTATTATTATTATTATTATTATTATTATTAT